>CM061921.1:321240772-321287038 GCA_031002005.1 Vandiemenella viatica | reverse complement strand
TAATATACGTGGAGAGTGTCGGGATACTACCATATTAATATACGTGGAGAGTGTCAGGATACTACCGTATTAATATACGTGGAGAGTGACGGGATACTACCGTATTAATATACTTGGAGAGTGACGGGATACTACCGTATTAATATTCGTGGAGAGTGACGGGATACTACCATATTAAAATACGTGGAGAGTGTCGGGATACTACCGTATTAATATACGTGGAGAGTGACGGGATACTACCGTATTAATATACGTGGTGAGTGTCGGGATACTACCGTATTAATACACGTGGAGAGTGACGGGATACTACCGTATTAATATACGTGGAGAGTGACGGGATACTACCGTATTAATATACGTGGAGAGTGTCGGGATACTACCATATTAATATACGTGGAGAGTGACGGGATACTACCATATTAATATACGTGGAGAGTGTCGGGATACTACCATATTAATATACGTGGAGAGTGACGGGATACTACCATATTAATACACGTGGAGAGTGTCGGGATACTACCATATTAATATACGTGGAGAGTGACGGGATACTACCGTATTAATATACGTGGAGAGTGTCGGGATACTACCGTATTAATATACTTGGAGAGTGACGGGATACTACCGTATTAATATACGTGGAGAGTAACGGTATACTACCGTATTAATATACGTGGAGAGTGACGGGATACTACCATATTAATATACGTGGAGAGTGTCGGGATACTACCATTTTAATATACGTGGAGAGTGTCGGGATACTACCGTATTAATATTCGTGGAGAGTGACGGGATACTACCATATTAAAATACGTGGAGAGTGTCGGGATACTTCCGTATTAATATTCGTGGAGAGTGACGGGATACTACCATATTAAAATACGTGGAGAGTGTCGGGATACTACCGTAGTAATATACGTGGAGAGTGACGGGATACTACCGTATTAATATACGTGGTGAGTGTCGGGATACTACCGTATTAATACACGTGGAGAGTGACGGGATACTACCGTATTAATATACGTGGAGAGTGACGGGATACTACCGTATTAATATACGTGGAGAGTGTCGGGATACTACCATATTAATATACGTGGAGAGTGACGGGATACTACCATATTAATATACGTGGAGAGTGTCGGGATACTACCATATTAATATACGTGGAGAGTGACGGGATACTACCATATTAATATACGTGGAGAGTGTCGGGATACTACCATATTAATATACGTGGAGAGTGACGGGATACTACCATATTAATATACGTGAAGAGTGACGGGATACTACCATATTAATATACGTGGTGAGTGTCGGGATACTACCATATTAATATACGTGGAGAGTGACGGGATACTACCATATTAATATACGTGGAGAGTGTCGGGATACTACCATATTAATATACGTGGAGAGTGACGGGATACTACCATATTAATATACGTGGAGAGTGTCGGGATACTACCATATTAATATACGTGGAGAGTGTCGGGATACTACCATATTAATATACGTGGAGAGTGACGGGATACTACCATATTAATATACGTGGAGTGTGTCGGGATACTACCATATTAATATACGTGGAGAGTGACGGGATACTACCATATTAATATACGTGGAGAGTGTTGGGATACTACCATATTAATATACGTGGAGAGTGTCGGGATACTACCATATTAATATACGTGGAGAGTGACGGGATACTACCATGTTAATATACGTGGAGAGTGTCGGGATACTACCATATTAATATACGTGGTGAGTGTCGGGATACTACCGTATTAATATACGTGGAGAGTGACGGGATACTACCGTATTAATATACGTGGAGAGTGTCGGGATACTACCATATTAATATACGTGGAGAGTGACGGGATACTACCATAATAATATACGTGGAGAGTGTCGGGATACTACCATATTAATATACGTGGTGAGTGACGGGATACTACCATATTAATATACGTGGAGAGTGTCGGGATACTACCATATTAATATACGTGGTGAGTGACGGGATACTACCATATTAATATACATAGATAGTTACGGGTTACTACCATATTAATATACGTGTTGAGTGACGGGATACTACCATATCAATATACGTGGAGAGTGACGGGATACTACCATATTAATATACGTGGAGAGTGTCGGGATAGTACCGTATTAATATACGTGGAGAGTGTCAGGATACTACCGTATTAATATACGTGGAGAGTGACGGGATACTACCGTTTTAATATACGTGGAGAGTGACGGGATACTACCGTATTAATATACGTGGAGAGTGACGGGATACTACCATATTAATATACGTGGAGAGTGTTGGGATACTACCATATTAATATACGTGGAGAGTGTCGGGATACGACCATATTAATATACGTGGAGAGTGACGGGATACTACCGTATTAATATACGTGGAGAGTGTCGGGATACTACCGTATTAATATACTTGGAGAGTGACGGGATACTACCGTATTAATATACGTGGAGAGTAACGGGATACTACCGTATTAATATACGTGGAGAGTGACGGGATACTACCATATTAATATACGTGGAGAGTGACGGGATACTTACCATATTAATATACGTGGAGAGTGTCGGGATACTACCGTATTAATATACGTGGAGAGTGACGGGATGCTACCGTATTAAAATACGTGGAGAGTGTCGGGATACTACCGTATTAATATACGTGGAGAGTGACGGGATACTACCGCATTAATATACGTGGTGAGTGACGGGATACTACCATATTAATATACGTGGTGAGTGTCGGGATACTACCATATTAATATACGTGGTGAGTGTCGGGATACTACCATATTAATATACTTGAAGAGTGACGGGATACTACCATATTAATATACGTGGAGAGTGACGGGATACTACCATATTAATATACGTGGTGAGTGTCGGGATACTACCATATTAATATACGTGGTGAGTGTCGGGATACTACCATATTAATATACTTGAAGAGTGTCGGGATACTACCATATTAATATACTTGAAGAGTGACGGGATACTACCATATTAATATACGTGGAGAGTGTCGGGATACTACCATATTAATATACGTGGAGAGTGACGGGTTACTACCATATTAATATACGTGGAGAGTGTCGGGATACTACCATATTAATATACGTGGAGAGTGTCGGGATACTACCATATTAATATACGTGGAGAGTGACGGGATACTACCATATTAATATACGTGGAGAGTGTCGGGATACTACCATATTAATATACGTGGAGAGTGACGGGATACTACCATATTAATATACGTGGAGAGTGTCGGGATACTACCATATTAATATACGTGGTGAGTGTCGGGATACTACCATATTAATATGCGTGGAGTGTGTCGGGATACTACCATATTAATATACGTGGAGAGTGTCGGGATACTACCATATTAATATACGTGGAGAGTGACGGGATACTACCATGTTCATATAAGTGGAGAGTGTCGGGATACTATCGTATTAATATACGTGGTGAGTGTCGGGATACTACCGTATTAATATACGTGGAGAGTGACGGGATACTACCGTATTAATATACGTGGAGAGTGACGGGATACTACCATATTAATATACGTGGAGAGTGTCGGGATACTACCATATTAATATACGTGGAGAGTGTCGGGATACTACCATATTAATATACGTGGAGAGTGTCGGGATACTACCATATTAATATACGTGGAGAGTGACGGGATACTACCATATTAATATACGTGGAGAGTGTCGGGATACTACCATATTAATATACGTGGAGTGTGTCGGGATACTACCATATTAATATACGTGGAGAGTGACGGGATACTACCATATTAATGTACGTGGAGAGTGTCGGGATACTACCATATTAATATACGTGGAGAGTGACGGGATACTACCATATTAATATACGAGGAGAGTGTCGGGATACTACCATATTAATATACGTGGAGAGTGTCGGGATACTACCATATTAGTATACGTGGAGAGTGACGGGATACTACCATATTAATATACGTGGAGAGTGTCGGGATACTACCATATTAATATACGTGGAGAGTGTCGGGATACTTCTATATTAATATACGTGGAGAGTGACGGGATACTACCATATTAATATACGTTGATAGTGTCGGGATACTACCATATTAATATACGTGGAGAGTGTCGGGATACTACCATATTAATATACGTGGAGAGTGACGGGATACTACCATATTAATATACGTGGAGAGTGTCGGGATACTACCATATTAATATACGTGGAGAGTGTCGGGATACTACCATATTAATATACGTGGAGAGTGTCGGGATACTACCATATTAATATACGTGGAGAGTGACGGGATACTGCCATATTAATATACGTGGAGAGTGACGGGATACTACCATATCAATATACGTGGAGAATGACGGGATACTACCATATTAATGTTTTGCTATTAGTTTGTGATATGAGTCATCTTGTGGAAGGGAGCAGCCATGTGAAAAACCTGCCTTAGGGCAGAACACTGGATAAATATTACAGTGTATTCAAATTATCAGATCACCAAGTGAGGCCATCTAGGTTTTTTCTTCTTTATAAAGGTTGCTTCCCCTTATGGTCTTTCTATTTGTTACGGGCCTCTAATTTGTAAGAGGAATAAATATTTAGATTTCAACTGTGTACATTTTATGCGTTTCGTTGATTTAAAATCAAAACTCGTAGCTAAATTGTTTTAGAACGATTTTGTAGGGAGCCCCGTAGGATTCCCGTATCTACAACTAAATTTATCTCAATAATGGTGTTACCTGGCAATTTTAAATTTATTTCCAATATTAACGGCTCCTCACCAAACACTCTGTCTTTACTTCTTCCGCTGTTTGTAGCTGAACAATATCTATAGTGTAATCATAAACCATCCATTACCATGGTTCAGTATGAAATAATCATCTACTTTGGAATATTAAAACCCAAGCAGTACTCTAGGAATCCTGTTTGCTGCCAGGAATATTATCTTTCAAGAGTGAAGCTTCATTATTTTCATACAATGGCACGCTCGGAACTATTGTTACCTAAATTATCTGGAAGAACAAAATTTCCAGAAAATATTAAAGCTTAAAAACGAACGTAATTCGGGAAGACACGATCGGTTCTAACGCATTTTTAATTTTTTAGAGCTAAAAATTCGTTGTATGTATTATTTGTTGCCCTTCACTTTAACAATCAGAAAATCAATGAAATTTATCAATTCACATACTATACTATATATACACTGTGATATTCAGTGTCCCTCTTCAATATTTCAAAGTCCCCTCAAACTCAACAGAAATTCTTGAAATATTTCAGAGCGATCACTTAGGGTAAAATACTGATGAATTTCGTATTTCAACCACAGACCCTTAATACTAATTATTGTGTCCCCAACATTTATGTTACTTTTAGACTCTGTGCAAAGCATTTTTTGTTTAAATGATCCTTACGAGACCCAGCAACGATCAAACTCGTGATACAGATCATACGGGAGACCGGGGAAAAATGGACACCTCGGACAATTCCAACATCTTGAATATTGACAGCTTGTTACGCACAGAATTCTGTTGGTTAGTGTCGTTGCACAGTGCCGAGCGAGTTTGTTGTTGTCAAAGTGACTAGGTAGCGTCCATAAACCACGTAGATCCGTTTCGGCCTCCTGTGTATCCCCCCCCCCCTACGTAGCTTTTTATTTCTATTGAGGCCAGAAGAGATTTTGTACCGTTTTTATCTTGTCAGACTATCGTAAATTACGTACCGGGATAATTAAATGACGGAAATAAATATTTGCATGCTGTTATGTGTTCTGAACCTCATTTTAACTGTGACAAATAATATGAATGAAAAGCTAGGTGGGCTGGCTAGGAAACCCTCCTCCCACGCAGCCCAGCTTAGCTTTCCAGCAAACCCCTCCCCCCTCCTCCTAGACCGAGACACGTAGTTTATGGATGCTCCCTTAAAGCGTCTGATTGTATATCGAGGGGTCCTCGGTTCGAATCCCTTTCTCGGTTGGGATTTCCAAAGTCACTTTACCCGACCTTAAGCTTCTACAAAAGCTTGATTTACCTCTCGTAAGTGTACCAGAATGCGTTTGTGGTTCGGATTCCACGTTAAATTACACCTATTAGGATTATGGGTTCAGAATAGGAGGCTACGAAGGAGATGACTGCGCAGCCTAAAAGAAACTCTGTTATCGAGGTCCCAGAAAGAACACACGAAACTGTTATATTATAGTCAATATTAATTGCGGGTAAAATTTATTTGTGGATCTTTAAACTTTTATCATTGACGTAATGCTTAAGGGCAGAATTATTTAATGCTTCTGAAAAATTGATGCTGTCACATCGTCCCGACTGGAATATGTAGAGCATAAGTAACTGCACCATTTAACTGCAATTCCCATTAAAGGTTATGACTATTATGTTGACGATAGCACATTAATCAGCAATTTGATGCAGGAACTAGGTCTTTTGCATGCAAGACTATCCCAGTTCTATTGCTGAGCTACGTGGAAAGTTGATTATTTCATTTCCTTTGTTTATTAACACTTAAGTGTTTTGTTAACTATTGTTGACCTCTTTTTCATACGACCAAAACTTCCACGTGCTTCCCTTGAGAGGTCCGGAGAGTACACAGTCTTTATTTTCCATTGATCTTTCATTTTTGATACTCTTTTATCACCGGTGTACCGAGCAAAATCCTCCCCCTAATCCTCGCCGTGGGTAGGGATTCTTCCGTATCATTAGACAGTCTGGCGGATCCCGCACAAAAGTACACGGATCAAAAATTCGCAAAACGCGGCGAAAACGTGTGTCAGTCTGCGTGACTCGCTGCCCCGTCGTAGTTTTCCGGTCCCATTCGGTCTCTATCGGATGTGTTGTAGTGTTTGCCTCTACCCTAGCAGTTGGCATTTGACTGGTGTGAACAAACGTTTGTTTTTGTCAACCTTCGTCGCTCGTAAGTAAATAGATCCACTATTCATTAAAACTTACGTTTGTTTTGCGTACACATTTCTATAATTTGAGTTATGTTGCGTATTTAGTACGATTTTCTTACTATATAATAAGTATTTTTTATGAGTCGCACACGTCATCTGTATTTGCATAAAAAGAATTTTTTTGTACCTTTTTTCTCTTTCTGTCTTCGCTTTTATGGAAGTTTAAGATTGAAATCAGGGGAGACAGAACAGTATTAATCGATCACCAGTAGTTTCATTGATGCGTCCAGTTTAAATGCATTACTGAAATCTCTTTAATACTAAATCATAATCGTATTCTCGTTGGAGTATTTTATATACAGTACCTTCAAACCCTTGGAGGGTAACTGATGACAAATTAAAATCTTCAAAACTGGATTCTAAAAACTGAATTACATTTACTACATCGTACACTTGGTTACTAATCTCCAGCTCTGAATAGCAGAAATTAACAATGAATAAAAAAAGATTTTTGGAGACCTTCTGCAGAGTTTTCATTTAGTTTCTGAGCTTAGTTTCCACAACATAGAATCTACATGGCTGATAATGATGATAAATCGAGTTTCTGATACCCAGGGATATTATAACTGTTTTTCATTGTCAACTACATTTGACACATCTGAATTCTAATTTCTTACTGTGAGCCTTAGAACCTTAAAAGGCATACAGAAGGTAGATAACAGAATCTCTCAACAAATTGATTTTTTTTTAATGACAGCTCCGCTGTTTTAAAGAGAGAACTCAAGCATGCATGGAGTCAGCAATGAGGTTCTTAGTAAAAACAATTTTTTATAGTTGTTTTATTTTTCCACTGATATTTTGTTTCTGTAGTATTCTTTTTGTGGCAGTGTTGAGTCTAGTTATTAGTTTTTTGGCTGTGTTGAGTCTAGTTATTAGTTTTTGTGGCTGTGTTGAGTCTAATTATTAGTTTTTGTGGCTGTGTGTTGAGTCTAATTATTAGTTTTGGTGGCTGTGTGTTGAGTCTAGTTATTAGTTTTTATGGCTGTGTTGAGTCTAGTTATTAGTTTTTGTGGCTGTGTATTGAGTCTAGTTATTAGTTTTTGTGGCTGTGTGTTGAGTCTAGTTACTATCTTTTGTGGCTGTGTTGAGTCTAGTTATTAATTTTTGAGTATCTAATAGTTACCTCTCATGTATTTATTTGTTTTTGTTTTTTTACTGTGTTTCTTTTTTTTTCCTATATGTTTTTCACTGTCTCTTCTTTTAAGTGTAATTATTTGATACTAAATAGAGATCATTACATTAGTTTATAGTCTTCATGTAACACTTTAATATAAAATAGTTTTTCGTCAGACACCACTTTCGCCAATATGGGCAACTATCCACAGTAGTCGGTATCTGCTATTCTGTAGGGCATACAGAATGTCCCGCTCCGTTTTCTGAATGAAGACGACATTTCCCTGAGGGCCATTGTCAACTGCCTAGACAGTAGTGTTCCCTCCAACTTCCCTTCTTGGTATGGCATTGAAGCAATAGTCACCATTTCACACTATCAATTTTTTAACGCTATCCCATCACATTTTTAATAAATTTTGTAACAAAGAACAACTTATGACGGCAAACAATCGGCTTTACCTTAGTAAGGTAGACTATGCAAAGACTGAAGCCTTAAAAATCTTTAGTACATTTTTTAAGTGAGAATATAAGTCAGTAATGAAATTTAGTACCATCTAACTACAAAACCCTTGTGAGCTATGCCTCAATTGGGTGCACGGCAATGCACCCACCGTCGAGTCAACGGTGGCGCTGCTTACCCTTTTCTCAAAGCGATTCGGGCCATTTTTTGTATTTCAGTTTCTTCGATCTTAAGGACGCAACATGCCTTAAAGTTCTATAACACATAGACACCAGCAGTCTTAATAAACACACTAAATTTTGTTAGGTTTTTCTTAGTTTGGATGTTATTCATATTCAAATTTCAATGATTTTGTCACTCATTCACTCACTCACTATCTGACAGATGATCATCAAAATTCTAAGATACTTCATAATAGCCGCAAAATTCTGTTACTTCCTTCCTCTTATTACTTTAGAAGTTAGTGAAATTTAATTTTTTTTATCGCCACCAGGAAACCATAATTCCACTATACTTCCCGTGGTCCTAGAAACGGGTAATTTGGTACCCATATCGGATTTCACCCCAAAACCACAGTAAAAGTCAAGTATTGGAGATTTTCCTTGTATTTATTGAATCGCAGCCCCTAATGTGTAAGTTTCGGCGCATATTTGCAGGTTAATCGCCTTGCTCTAGATATACCTCAAATTTCTTGCATGCATCCAGACAGCAAACTTAACTAACACCCTAAGTTTTGCTTTGTTCCTGTGGTTAGTTTGGAAGTAATTTGGAATTTAACTATGGCGGCAGATACCATTACTTACACACGCCGCACACCAGCTGTTTGCAGAGATCGTGGGCATTGTTGGTAACAGACACATACATATTAATGTCTTGAATTCTGATTAATTCTGAATTGTATTTATCTACCGATTTTTTAAATGATTTTATGTCTCATTGATGTCAAGGTCACTACAGGCGGGAAAGGAGTGGGAGCTATAGCCTTGGATACATTAGAGGACAAATGGATGGTATGTCGCTGAAGAACACCCGGGGACAATAACGCGGAACATTTAGCAGACACACTAGTCAGTTGTAGAAATGTTGCCCGAGGAGATAGCGTTAATCAGTGCTGCGTACTTACTTATATCAAGTAGTTCAGCGAAATGCAAGAGAAAGAGAAGGTGGTGGATGCTGATTTACTTATACAACGAGAAAGAAGAGTTAATATTCTGAGTGACCTTCGAATGTCTGACAGATAATTTGGAAATTTTACTCGTATGTCAAAATCTGAATTTGAAACTTTGTTACAAATGATTGGACCCGCCATTTCCAAACAAGATACAACATTATGGATCGTTGTTGGTCCTCATATCAGACTTGCAATTACATTGCGATACCTGTCTACTGGAGACTCCTATGCTTCCTTGTCGTAGCCTACACTTTTAAACTGTCAAGGCAACTAATAGGTAGAATAGTACCAAAAGTTTGTAAGGAACTGATAAATGCATCGAAAATTTTTGTAAAGGCGAATAAATGAAAATATATTTAATTTTTATAAATAAATGTTTTTATTTATTTAATGTCAATAGAAATCGGTTACTTAAGAATGCAATATTTGAGTAGTGGTAAAAATTAAAAATTATTGGGTGTTCGACGAATCGATATCTGAAAGTACAGGGTGAGTCAAAAGTCGCAGTACACCCTTTTATTTCAAAAACTCTGCAGGAATTGGGAAACCTGAATATTCCAGTAAGGTATTGGTGAGGTGGTCTATCTTTTACGGTATGTACCGAACATGGGCGCCATCTTGAATCTAAGTCAATTTTTTTAAATGGAAAGGGGGTCGTGTGACACATCAAATAACATCAGAATTTTCTCACAAGTTCATTCCTGTAAACAGATTTGAAATAGCAGTTGCGGTTCAAAAGTTACATAGCTTTTTTGTTGCAGATAACTGAAGATGGCTTTGACCAAGGAGGAGAGAATTGAAATCATTTTGATGTCTGGAGAACGAAGTTTCCGTGTCATATCTGCAGATTTTAACAACCGGCACGCAGAAAGACCTCCAATTTCACACAACACTGGCAGGTACTTAATTTCCAAATTCCGAGAAACTGGGACTGTGGCTGACAAGGCACGGAGTGGTCGTCCAAAAAGTGCTACTGACGAGACAACCTCAACAATGGTTTTGGTGTCCTTCGTGAAGAGCCCACAACGCAGCACACGACGTTTGTCAGCAGAATGTAGAATCAGCCAGTCATCGATCATACGAATCCTTCATGCCCATCGATGGCATCCATTCAAGATTCAGTTACTCCAGCACCTAGCAGAGGGTGACCCAGACAGACGTATGCAGTTTTGCACGTGGGCCTTAGAGGAACATCAACAAGATCCCTCTTTTGCACAAGCCATCTTGTTCAGCGATGAGGCAAACTTTTATGTCAGTGGTGAAGTTAACCGTCACAACCACAGGTACTGGAGTGACCACAATCCACGCTGGATGGAACCTTCCAAGGTAGTTGGTGACGTAAAGGTTATGGTGTGGTGTGGGATATGGGGTACCCGTGTAATTGGACCCATTTTCATTGAAGAGAACCTAAATGCTCAACGCTATCTGGAAATGCTGCAAGAAGTGGTTTTTCCCGCAATCCTGAATGAAGATGGCAGCTTTCCCTGCTACTTTCAACAGGATGGGGCTCCACCACACTACGGAGCAGTTATTCGTCACTGGTTAGATGGTCAATTTCCTGGTCACTGGATTGGCCGACGTGGTTCTGTGGAATGGCCACCCAGATCACCTGATCTCACACCACTTGACTTTTATCTGTGAGGCCATTTAAAGCAACTTGTGTATGCAGAGGAAATAAGAAACAAACACCATCTCCAGCAACGCATTGTAGGAGCGTGTGCCAGCATTTCTGCGGAAATCATTCTGCGAGTGCTTGACGATTTGATCCAGCGCGTTGACTGAGAGGGACAACATGTTGAACACACAAAATGACTGTCCTTTCTGGAGAACAATCCGGCTTGTAATTCTAACCGAAATATGTTGTATCTTTTGAACCACAGCTGCTATTTCAAATCTGTTTACAGGAATGAACTTGTGAGAAAATTCTGATGTTATTTGATGTGTCACGCGACCCCCTTTCCATTTAAAAAAATTGTCTTAGATTCAAGATGGCCGATTTCAAGATGGCGCCCATGTTCGGTACATACCGTAAAAGATAGACCACTTCACCAATACCTTACTGGAATATTCAGGTTTCCCAATTCCTGCAGAGTTTTTGAAATAAAAGGGTGTACTGCGACTTTTGATTCACCTTGTATTTGTTGAGAGGGCTCATCGAAATGCTCTTGACCGATATTACTAGATACAGTGCTATATCCGTGACTGATATCGCGCTGCACAGTAGACTGGCTTTCAGAACTAGAACTCGGACGGTATTTACCCATACATTCATCTGTCAAAATGTTTTTAGTGTAATATTTTGTCACTAGTACAAAATGTTCGTCCTTTACTTGAGGTAGCTTTGATGCTACGTACTGTCCGTAAATATGAAATGTGTGCTGTCCCATCATTCTGGTTGCATAACTTGGTAAGCCTCCTCTAAACTACCTTCTTTTGGGAGAGTTCTTTCGCGAGAAGTTCAAGACGATGACGGTGTCATCATTGTGGGCTGTGGATCTTGCTGAAAAATAGATAGAGATTCTTGAATGGTATACTGAGATTCTAACTGAATGGTAGACCGAGATTCTTGAACCGTAGACGGAGATTTTAGCTGAACATCATCTTCATTTGGTGAACCTGGAATCGTGTACTGCCTTTGTTGGCTCTGAAAAAGTATTAAGAAAATAAATCTATATTGTTATTTTAAATATGTTGCAAAACATTTTAATATTATTCATAAGGAATACAATAGTAATGTGCTATGACTTTGACTATTTTCACTTGTATAGTTTACATATTCCATATATATATATATATATATATATATATATATATATATATATATATATATACCTTGTGTGTCACTGCTGTAGCGTGACTGTTTGTAGGTAGCCTTGTTAAACTCTTTTCTCCGTCTCTTTGTATATACTCTAATGAATTGTTCTAATTACACGCCGCCTTTTTAATTCCATTCAGGCAAAGGTATTCTGAAGAAAAGGAATGGTAAAGCTGATTCTTTTCTTTTATTGATCAGACTGTCTCTATTTTCCAGTCCTCTACTTGTCCGCCCCACGCGATGGTGTACCAGCCACTTACACTGTGGGCGGATGTCACACCTAGGCGTTACTTCCTGCCGCCTCTCAGCTGCGATCCTAGACAGCTGACAAGCGTCGTCAAAATCAATATATATTCTTAGACAATATGTTCTTACGGAGGAAACTTAAAATTTATGCGTTTCCTTACAAAGTATTATATTAATAATTATTTATGCTATTTCAGCTATTGCAAAAGAATAGAAGGTAAAGGCTTGTGATTACAATATATTTTGGAATTTTCCACATTGCCTTGGATCTATAGATGGTAAACACGTTTTTATTCAGGCTCCTTCCAATTCCGGGAGTGACTATTATAACTTCAAAGAACAATTTAATACTGTCCTATTGGCTATTGTGGATGCCGATTATAATTTTATTTACCCAAATTCTGGTGAAAAAAGAAAATCTTCTGACACTGGAGTGTTCATAGAGACTGTTTTTTATTAAGCTCTGGCTGCAAATCAGCTTAACTGGCCAGATCCAGAGCCAATACGACAAGATGGACAAAATATGCATTTCGTACTGGTAGGAGACAGTGACCGAAAATATGATGAAGCAATAGCACGGTAATCACGACGCTGGGACTACAAAGTGCATTTTTATCTACAGACTATTAAGAACAAGAAGAGTTGTAGAGTATGTGTTTTGAATCTTTTGTGGCACATTTCGTATATTCCGAACATCAATAGCCCTCCAGCCTGCAAAACTGAAATAATTGTAATGGCGTGTGTACATTTACATATTTTTTTAAAGACGAAATAGTCAGTCTAGATCACTGTACAACCCACGTTGAACCTTTGATTCTGAAAATATGGATCACGTAATTGTGGAAAGATAATGGGTCAGAGAAATTGGACATCATAATATGTTGAAGGGGTGTAAGTTCTTGGGAGAGACTATATTAGCTTCTTCCAACCAAATGTCAACCTCTCCTTCATGTGGTGCACCCCGTTTGCACGGACGAGGCTCTGGCGACTGACAGAATTCCGGTATAAGGTGTCACCCACTGCTTGCCAACGGTCTCCGAAAGGAGGTTGGAAGAGCGGGGAGTGGTTCAGGGCACCTTCTTGCCCTTGGGGTTGGAAACGGACCCTATAGGTGGATGAATCAGAAATGATCAACGGCTTGGGGATGGAGAAGGCAACGGGAAACCACTGCATTAAAGACCTTAAAGGTATGCTGAGGCTATATAATCCTCTCAAATTACATATATCATGATGGCTTCTTATTGGGTAAAATATTCCGAGTTAAAATAGTCCCCCAGTCGGATCTACACATTCTACGAGCCGGTGCGTGGAATGTTAGTAGCCTGAATAGGGCTGGTATATTAGAAAACTTAAAAAGGGAGATGGAACAACTTAAATTAGATGTTGTTGGGATTAGTAAGATTAAATGGAAGGACGTACAAGATTTCTGGCCGGGAGAATACAGGATAATTAGCACACAAGCTGTCAATGGAGTCACTGGTGTAGAATTTGTAATGAATAAGAGAGTGGGGAAACGGGTGAGTTACTGTGAACAGTTTAGTGACAGGATTATTTTCATGAGGTTAGTAACAAAGCCCGCTCCAACCATGTTAGTTCAAGTGTACATGCCAACGTCACAAGAAGATGATGAAGAAATAGAGAAAATATACGCTGAAATTGAAGAATTAGTCCAATATGTGAAGGAATATGTGAAGGGGGCGGAAAATCTAATAATCATGCGTGGTTGGAATGTGGTAGTGGGAGAAGAAAAGAGGAGAATACTGTTGAAAGTTTTTGTTTAGGAGAAAGAATTGAGCTAGGAAGTAGATTGTTAGAATTTCATGAAAGATATAAACTAGTTGTGGCGAACACACTATTTAAGAATAATGCTAGAAGGATATACACCTGGAAACGTCCAGGGGTACAGGCAGATATCAACTTGATTATATCATGGTAAAACAGTGATTAAAGAATGAAATTCTATACTGTAAAGCGTAACCTGAAGCAGACATAAACTCTGACCATAATCTGATAGTTATGAAGTGCAGGCTGACATTCAAGAGAATTATGAAGCAATACAAGCAGAAAAGATTGGAAGTGAATAAACTGAAACAATCTAACGTGAGAGAACATTTTGCAAAAATGGTCGACGTGGGTCTAAGTAGTAACTCTGAAAATGGCTCACTCAACTGAGAACGAATAGAATGCATTAAAGACCGAAATAATAAAATCTGGTAAAGAAATACAGTATTAGGATTTAATGAACAAGCCGTCCGAGCCATCCAAAAATCTTGGATCACTGAAGAAATTTTGGAGTTGGTGGATCAGAAGAGAAGGCACAAAAATACACAGGATGAAGCAGGAAGAAGATAATACAGACAATTTAGAAATTAAATAAACAGGAAAAGCAAAGAAGCAAAAGAAAGATGGCTACAAGAAAAGTATGAGAAAGTAGAAAAGGAAATGGCCGTAGGTAAAGTAGACGTGGAGTATAGAAAGATCAAACAGACTTTTGGAGAAATGAAGAAAAGAGGTAAAGTCATTAAAGCTGCCAATAAGGACGCTGGAAGAATCATGCTAGAAGGATATACACCTGGAAATGTCCAGGGGATATAGGCAGATATCAGCTATATTATATCATGGTCAAACAGAGAATCAAGAATCAAAGTCTAGACTGTAAAGAGTACCCAGGTGCAGACATAGACTCTGACTGTAAATTCAGAAGATAGAGCTAACAGATGGAAGGAATACATAGAGAAACTGTATGATGGAGGTAATTTGAACAACAGTGCTTTACAAAAAGAAGTTGATGTTGGCATTGATGACTTAGGTAATACTGTTTTGAGTACAGAATTTGACAGAACTTAGAATGATTTGAAATCAAATAAGGCAGTTGGAATTGATGATATTCCTGCAGAATTTCTAAAATCCCTAGGAGAAAAAAGAACACAAAAACTTAAATCAAAAAGTTATGAAACTGGAGAGATTCCCACTGATTTTAATGAAAGTGTCATCTTCACACTTCCTAAGAAAACACAAGCTGACAGATGTGAGAATTATCGCACTATAAGTCTAGCAACACAAGACTCGAAATTACTAACCAGAATACTATAAAGAATAATGGAAAGTGTAGTAGTAGGGATAGTAGGTGAATATCAGTTTTTGTAAGAAAAAAAAAGTGGTACAAGGGAAGCGACTCTGGCCTTAAGATTGATACTTGAAGGGCGAATCAAGAAATACAAATATACTTTTATGGCGTTTGTTGATTTAGAAGAAGATTTTGATAATGTTAGGTGGGACAAGATGTTCAAAATTACCGTGATAGAAACTTTATAAGTATAAAGTAGCTATAATAAAAACAGAGAATCATGAGAGACCCGCATCAATTACAAAGGGTGTGAGGCAAGGTTATAGTCTATCCCCATTAATATTCAACATGTATGTAGAAGATGAAACAAAGGAAGTGAAAGAAAGATTTGACTGTAGCATAAATGTTCAAGGAGAAAAATCCAGTATGCTACGATTTGCTGATGACATTGTCTTGTTAGCAGAACAGGTTGAGGATATTGAGAAGTTATTGAATCTCATGAACAAAATACTGAAGGAAGATTTTTGACTAAATATAAACCAAAGCAAGACAAAAGTGATTAAATGTAGCAGAAATGATAACAATACTAGTAGACTAAATATAAAAATATCGTCAGATACGATAGAAGAAGTTTGTGAATTTTGTTACTTAGGAGGTAAAATTACAACCAATGGCCGAAGCAGGAATGATGTTAAAAGCAGAATAGCAGTAGCGAAAAGAGCCTTCTTGAAAAAGAGAAATCTTTTAGTTTCAAATATTGATCTAAGGCTAAGAAAGAACTTTTTAAAACTATGTGTGGATCACCGCGCTTCATGGCAGCGAAACATGGACTTTAGGAATACCGGAAAGAAGGAAAAATGAAGCATTTGAAATGTGATGCTATAGACGGATACTGAAAATTAAGTGGACGGATAAAGTACGAAACAAACGAGTTTAGGAAAAGATGGGTGAGGAAAGAAGTTTATGGAAGAAGCTTACAGAAAGAAGAGACAGGCTGGTAGATTATATTTTGAGACATGCAGGATTGGTTAATTTGTTAGTGGAGGGAACAATCGAAGGTAAGAACTGCAGAGAAAGACAGAGATTAGAATATATGAAGCAGATAATTGAGGACGTTGGTTGTAAGGGGTATGTTGAGATGAAAAGGTTAGCACAAGATAGAAAGGGTTGGAGGATTGCATCAAACCAGTCGAGAGACTGTTGACAGAAAAAAAAAAAAATTGAATTTAGATGCTAGAGAGAAAGACGTTATTCTCTGTATGCTATGGAAATGAGAAACAACTTCGTTGTAATTGAACAAGGTAGGGTTTCCTGTAAGAGCAATTTTTAAACATAATTATACTATAAGAAACAAATGTCCCATAACTGTTTTAGCTCTGTACAATTAAAATTCAGATAAATAAATAATTAAACGTGACTTCTATGTGTTTCCAATGTGTCCATGCCACCAGTTTTTGTCGCTCCCTTCAGAAAAAATTTCATCGCCACATATGCAAACCATGCACTATGCACTAGAATTCACATCATCTCGTTCACTACCAATAGTTTTCTCAGGTGTTAGCTTCTTCTTTTCAGGAATAAATTGTGAGCGGAGGGTATGCATTTCGGCCTCTATTTCTTTGGGAGCGTGCATAAACCACGTAGCTCCATTTTGGCCTCCTGTGAACTCCCCCTCCACCCCACGTAGCCCTACGTGGATTTTGCCTCTACCTCCCTTCCCCCCCCCCTACGTAGCACGTAGCTTTTTTCCCTTTTGATTCCAGAAGACATTATGTACTGTTTTCTCTTGTCAGACTATCGTAAATTGCATACGGAGATAATTAACTGTGAGAAATAAATATTCACATGCTGTTGTGAGTTCAGTTCGTCATTTTAACTGTGAAAAATGTTATGAAAGGAAAGCTACGTGGCCTGGCTCGGAACCCCCCCTCCCCCCATGTAGCCCAGCGTAGCCTTCCAGCTAACCCCTCCCCCCCCCCCTCTGGACCGAGTTACGTAGTTTGTGCACGGTCCCTTTTCTTGGCATTTTTAGAGCATTGGCAATATCCTCCCACGCGTCATTTTTCTTCATTTTGTTTTTATATTCACGGTTTGAAGTGTCCCACAAAAACTCATATTTCTGGTACTGCTCGATTTGTTGAATCGCAGTTTCGTTTGCCCACAGCACTGACAAGGCATTTTGCGCACACGACTACACCCGGTTACAAATGACGTGGGACTGACGCGCGATGTTTTGCTCTGGAAGCGACAACACACAACATGACCCGCGGCACGTAGATTTTGCGCAAAATGTTCCACACAACGTTGTGGGACAGCGGGGAACGTTGCAGCGTTACCCAGACTCAGTGTTGCGCGTCACATTTGTCCCCTAGTATATCCGGCCCTTAAGAACGGTAAGGAATTCGACCATGACCTTTCGTCTGGTGTGAGTTGGGAAAATCATGAAAAACTAAAATCTGGATGCCCATGTGGGAATTTGAACCCACGTTCTTCCGAATGCGAGGCCAGAGCGTTATCGCTTACCTAGCACGCTTGGTCCGCCGATTTCAAATAGAACTGTTACATTTCAGCGACAACTCATAATAAACAATCAACCTACAAAAAGGAATGAGATCCCACAAAAACAATTCTTAAAAAAATAGGCCAAGTCTTGTGGTTGCTTAGCAACAAAAGTTATGATAACTTATCCTGATCCAAGCCTACACTTTGCACTGTGTAGTTACCTTCTTTTATGAAACAGAATGCTTTCTCTTGGTATTACAGATCGTAGATTTAAAATAAAAATAAAATAAAAATATCTGGTGACTCAGCCATTTTGCATTCCATAACTTTTACTAAAATGAAAAACATAGTATGCATGATTTACTCTAAGACTTGTCAAACCCAAGAGAGATGGAAGGGAAACCTAGGCTTTGTATACTTGTAAGACCGATAATGGCCAGGGCACCACACATTTCTTTTATTTTAAATCAATGATCCATAACACCGAGGGAAACTATTCTGTTTCAGAAAGTGAAGTGAATACACATTGTAGAATGTTGACATGGCTCAAAACAAAATCTCATAACTTTTTGTCTCTAAACTACAACGGAACTTGGCCTATTTTTATATAAATTGTTTTTGTGGGATAAGATTACTCAGCTTACGTCAACCCCGGAAGTTGGTTTACAGTTGTGCATTAATTACTTCAGCAAGAAAGAGAATAAAAGGTGTTGTAAATACTGCTCGACAATTAATGTTCGCAAAATGCTAAAGAAAACTATTGTTCTGGCAGCTTCAGAGCAACAGCTAACGCTTGTTATGAATACTGGGGCAGTCGTAACAACGTTTGCAGAAGTTTCTGTATCGTTTTATTGCTGAAATTTATAATTAGGTGTTCCGGTATGACTGCGTGTTGGAAAAGTTTTCGTTACGAAACTCGGTAGGAGTTATATGCGTTCATATAACAGGAAGTAACTAATGGATTTCGTTTATATGTACCGAACGTGGTGGGTTGGCAGAATATGTGACAATCGCGCACAGCGACAATCGCGCACAACCGGGTCGTCTCGCGCTACCTGCTTTTAGCTGCCAATTAGTCACCGCTACAACAGCATGTTGGATTCTGGGAATTCCAACTCCCATCCCTTTGTAACCGGACCGCACACCACTGACGCATTAACTGCTGCCTTGAGTATCATAGTTTTAGTCGTCGAAGTTACATCAACTACACATGAAAAGCCGTGTGCGCATTATGACGGGTACAGCTATGGAATGTTTAGAAAGAAAGAAGATGGAATGATCACCTGGCGCTGTCTCAAAGAAAGATGAAAACAATGTCGTGGAATTTTGAAGAGTAATGATGCTGCCATACTGAATGTTACAGAGCATATAGCATATATGTGGACCCCTTGACGACGCATGCGTTGAAGTACATCAAAAACTTCATGCGGCAAAGAAGAGAGCTCGAGCGGAAGATAGTTCAATTCCAAAAATCTACGCTGAGGAACTAGGAGATCTCCATAATAAAGGCTACGACTTTGTAAGTGAAATGCCAGCCCAGTCAACTGTCAAGAGAAACTTGTACCGTTAGTGGAGTATATCACAAGGAAACCAAAAGGAGCCAAATAATCCTGACGAAGTGATCTTGGATGATGAATTGTTGAAGATGGGAGATGGAAGCAGTTTCCTTCTTACGGATGATATGGAAGGTGAAAGAATAATTGTTCTGAACGGTGAATGAGGCAAACAAAGTTTAAAATTACACGAACAATTCTTTATGGATGGTACTTTTAAAAGTGCCAGTAAACAGTTCTCCCAAATCTACACGGTACATACGGATTACGGCAGCACTGACGAAGAATCAAACAAACATCTTGAGGTGTTTACACTCTTACTTGACAAAAAGAAGATTACTTATGTACGTATGTTTCGTGAAATTATCAAGGCTGTACCAGAATAGGTCCCTAAGACAGTGACTGTAGATTTTGAAAGTGCTGCAGTGTCTGCCCTCAAGGCAGTGTTTCCCTCAACGGAAGTAAAAGGCTGTTTTTTTTCACATAAAAATTATATATGGAGAAAGGTTCAGGAGCTTGGACTAGCGCGTGAGTACAAAAAAATGAGGAGCTTCGCCTCCATATTCGTATGTACCTAGCCTTGGTTTTCCTTAAACCAGAAGACGTGACAGATGGTTGGTTGGAGATCCAATCACAGGCTCCTAATAACTCAAAACTATTGGAGTTTTTCGACTGCTTGGTAGACACGTGGCTTGAGAATGAAAAAATCCCAATTCACATGTGGAATTGTCACAAAGGGCGTCATCGCACGACTAATGCTGTTGAAGGATGGAATAATAGGATTAACAATGTACTTGGCAGACCAAACCCGAAGCTTAGATACGTGTTACTTTGTTTGAGGAGGGAAGCCGAGTCTTCATGTCTCATGTATATGAGATCTGAATTGATTCTTAAAGGAAAGAGAAGAAAAACCACATACCAGAAGTTGGACGAAACAATTGTAAAAACTGTTGACAGATATGAAAAGAGCGGCGACATCAGATCATGTCTAAAGGCGTTGTACTACATGCACAAGCTTGAATAAATGTAGGTCTACTGTAAATAATAATCAATTATGAGGAGTCTCTGTCTGATTTGGATAATTTCATTATTTTAAATAAATGTAAATAAGTTGTAAATATTTATTATGACGAAGCTTCTTTCCTGATTTTAAACACATTACTTACTTTTACTTTTTGACGGTGCGGGCCGGTGTCGGGCTGGTGAGAATGGAGAAGCGATAGGTAGATTGCGGGAATTTCTGTTCCTTCATGACCAAATTTTATTTTGATGTTACTGATTGACTTACAAAAGTGTCTTTCTTCTATTCAACCAAACTTCCAGGTTCATCAGATGTTCTTGAAATGCACCTCGTAAGCAGACAAATCTAAGATTACATTTGTGTTTTACGATAGCAAAAATAAATTGTAGAGAAAAAGAGTACGTTTGTTTTATTGTGTTTGGATATTTATTTTCCATTTCCTGTATATTCGGTCTGGTGACTCACAGTGTTACGGCACATGATTTAGGTACTGAAGGTCCTCGGTCCAAGTCCCGGGCTCCATTATATGTAATTATTACAGGCCTTAAAATTGACGTTTACCTCTGGCAAAGCTTTAGTGTGATGATGATTTGTCAATACTGCGATCCGTAAATTATAAAGTACACGGGAGAGGGGAGAGTGTGGCCCGACCTTTAAACTGTGCGCGATTGTCGCTGTGCGCTATTGTCACGACACCGGGTTGGCAATAACGCTCTGGCGTTGCATTGGGAATGACGTAGGTTCGAATCCCCGTACAGCCACCCAATTTCGATTTTCCATGGTTTCCCAAAATCGCTTCAGACGAATTCCGGGTTAGTTGAAACCAATCTTATCTTTCGCCTCTAATGACGTCGAGGTCGACTAGCAGCAAAACCCAAAATAAAGAAGCAAAACAAGAAAACTATCATCCATCCCCTCTATCATTCTTATTTCATAGAATTCGATGTCCAAATATTGGGATCAACAAAAAGAATTACCTTATAAATCCAAACAGCTGTTAATCACTAATGATGAAAGGCAAACACCGACTAGAAAATTTCTGAAAATGTCGAGTGCCTTAATTCACACTTCTCATATCATCGTCCCATATTGAATACATTACTGATGCCAGCCATCATTCCCAAGACGCCAACTTGGCATTAAGATTTGTCTAATTTGTAGTAATTCTGAATTAATTTAATTAATTGAAGTTTTTCTAAATATAGCAACCATACAGAAACGTATACACTGAAAAACTAACTACTATTTGATGTCACCACACTAAAAGGCTGTTTCAATTATTTTTCTTTATTGCTTACATTTTTTTGCTTTATTCAGGTCATTAGAGATGGGACATGTTTGGGGACATGGCCTTTTGATGGTACCATTCCGGCACTCGTCTGGTATGATTTCTTGGAAACATGGAAAACAGAAATGTTGATCATGTGATGGCTCTAGGGCTTTGCAGAGTGTTTCTTGGGACTTTTTTCTGAGTTTCATCGTAAGATTTATGAATTACGAGTCTTGTGCAATGTCTGAATCTATCCCTAAGCGAAAAATGTTGCGATACGATCCTTCGCAAATGGGGAAGCGCATCGAAGAATGTATCAGAAGCGTCGGTTTGTCGATTCTATAAATAGTAGTTCTACCTCCAAGAGTGGATTTTCATCACCAGTGACCGTGGGAAGCAGGACGTTCGGTCCAGAGCAAAGTTTTAATTTTGTGGTAGTTTCTGAGATTAGCGTGTGCATCTAGTTATTTTGCGTTAACCGTCTTTTATCATGTACGGGGAGTAAGTTGTTTGATATTCTGTTGTTATTATTAATTGAAAGTGAGGATTTTAATATAATGATTCCAGTTCGATTTTTCGTTGAAACTAGCAAGAGCTAAGTTTACATCTTTATGACTAGAGCGGGTCAGGTTTAGGGAAGCAATAAAATAACAACGAAATTATTTCTTTGTCTGCACTTAGAGGTTGCCCAACTGTTAAAAAATTGCCACGTCTATCCTGCTGTTTATATTCTGCTCCAGTAAATTTCCAATGTTGAGCAATTTGTGTGATAGTGAAAGAAGTGGTTAGGGATTGTTAGCGAACACAGTATTAAGAAATTTCGAGGGATTATTTATGGTCGCAGCAGAATTGTCTCTTTTTATTTTATTTTTTTGGAGAAGGATAAATTATTTACCTGATGAAAAATCTGCTGTCTAAGGAATCTTCTGATAGTAATTTAAATAACGCACCGGTCTGTGAGTCTAATAAAATTTAATCTCTATGTGTTATCATTTAGTAGTTTTGAGATGTTTGTAATCTTGTCAAATGAAGTCTCTCTGAATTGTGTTCCAGTTTGGTATCTGTGTGTGTGTGTCTCTGTCAGACCAGCAGCAACGTAGTAATCTTTCGTCATATTATGAGATAGGGGTTGATGATGGCTTGTCCACGAAGTTATGAGAATCTATACGGCATTTATATTGAATGTGAGCTAGTGCTCTTCGACGATAAGTTTTAGAGATACCAACCAAATACTCCTGCGGGAATCACCGATCTATTCGCTGGTGGACTATGACAGATATGAAGTAGGAAGTATAGATACATTATGGTGGTGCAATGATTTTTACGATATGCTCTGGACTTGGAAGTGAAACTTCGTATTGCCTACTAAGACTAGTCACAGGGTCACAGTGACAAATTCACAAAATGCCACAGCAAGCTAGTCATTCGGTTGCAAGTTTTGATGTCCCTATCTGACTCCTCCTGCAGGAATATACAGACAATCTTATTCCAGACAAAGTTTGACTTAGCTTCAGTGCATACGCTTCTTAGACTGTATGCATTGGTGGCTTAATAGTAGTGACTGTCTTTCCTGTTTGCTGTACATACAGTTAAGCGACCTACCTCACTAGCATATCAGACCAATCATTAACAGAATGATGGAGAACATGATCGTTTACAATACTCGATACTTCTGCCATCATATACACATTCAGAGCATAACAAGCATCACCCCGACACACACATCGAATCACACACCCACAACCGTACGCCAGCACACACTGGCACATACTGGTTTTGACCAACTAACTGCCATAGGGATAGAAATTGCTAATTTGCAACAACACATAGACATATAAAAAAATCCTTGAAATCTTGCAGACAACAATCATCACAATTGATAAAAAAAAGTTAAATTTTGAGAAAAATATCAAAACCTTGTAAATTTGCCAAAAAGTCGTCATCTGTATAAATTTTCGGATACGGAGGGTGCTTAAAGCTGCTCTACAGAGAATTACACATACTTACACGAACATCAATCATATTCTTCGGTTCATCTCGTGAGCATCGACTAACTTACATTCTTGGTATTAAGTCAGTGTCGTTAACTCAGATGTATGATGGAAATACATACTCAGCTGATGTTTCTGCCTAGTTATGATTTTTACCAGTGAATTCCAGTTCACTGGTGTGAAGAGTTTCTTCATAGTTTAGTATTCCGTAACTTCCGATCAAGTGATAACAGCATTTAGTCATATCCAGGAAGTTATTTCTTTACGGCATGATAAAACTGAATTATTTTTGTGAGTGAGAATCCAATTACATCCTACATTTACTTCAAGAATCTGGGAGACTGCTGCAGTCGATGAAAACTTGTAATCCGAACGAAAGGGTCTTCTTTATGCGTCTTGCTGCTCGCCCTTCTCACTGTTGGACAAACAAAGAAAGAACCTACAGAGTAAACCAAAGCATCTGTTGCAGAAACTATATACCGATATATATTTGTCTTGTTCTGTAATCTGAGGAGGGGGCTGGAGAATTGTTGAAATTCCGTCATTCCGTCCCGTAAGTGTGTCACGTTTATAAATCTCAGGACTCTGCTAAACGGAAACAAATATTAAGTTTCAGTATGTCTCAGGATCATAGGAAGACAAATTCGTAGATATGTAGATATTTCCGTTGTTGTAAATATATAACCTGAATTATACCCTTCAATTAGCGACCTATCAAATGCATGATAACTCAATCATTTTGCTCTGTTTGCAAATCGCCCATGGGCCCAATAATATGGTTCAGGAATAAATGAATTTGAGTTCGCAGAAGATAATGTTTAAAGACAAATTGTCGTCAATTGTTAACGATGTTAGGCCATTCATGAAAGTTTTCAGCAGTGTCAGTATGCGAGTTATATGTCCCAAAATCTGAACGGATCTCCTACATAATCCTCAAAGTACCCATAATGAATAACGCGTGGCAGGCAGTTTGTATCCGAACTCACACAACAGAAAATTGTTAGTGAGAATCAGATGATGCATACTCCCTGCATAAACAGCTGTTGCAAGTGCCTAGTAATGGAATGGGACTGCATGTCCCTCATAAATAATAAGGCTCCAATCACAGGAAACAATTTCCACAGTGCTTTAAAAATTGTAAATCAGTATCAAACTCGTGCAATTTTATGAGAAATGCATAAAATTGCATAGAATCAGGAAAAACTTGTGAATGAAGAAAATTAAGTAATTCAACAAAAAAGTGGTAAAAAGCATAAAAATTACGTCCATTCCTTCCACTATAAGTGAAGTACGCATAAATTGTCCGTTCGGGTTAAGGCAACAATTTTCAGAAATCACAAAAAGTGCAGAGACGGTGTTTCTAGATCCGCTACACATACATTACTTTACCTCATCAAAAATACGAGTTAGGGATGTGCAAAAGCTGGAACTACACATGTCTCTATCACAGAGGTCGTACGACTTGTTTACCACCCAAGCTGACCACAGGCACCACCATCATAGACGCAGTACATAGTGGCTACTTTCAAGTAAGCCAACCGAACTCTTGTACACTATCTAGTGAAAGTCGTTTCCTCTGATTTGTTCGTTAAAACTCTGAAAGAGAAATGTGTGTCAGCCAGCTTAGGTTGGTTGGTGTGGGCCCTCCAATAGCCGCATATCAGCCTTAAAGAAATGACCCGCGGCCATATATCAGAAAAATGCGTCAATTCAGTGGTAAAAATGTGGTAACACTACGTACGAATTTCGTAATCTGCCGATCGCGGAAGGCCCACGCCTTCCCACCATATTCCACAGCCAACAACGCCAATCTGGTGATCACCGACGTCGGTGCCTTTAATTTGTCAAGTGTTGTTAATTTTATTTAGTGTTATAGGAAACTATTACGAAAAACTGTATTTACTCCTTTCAGTCGTTATGTATTTGGTATATCTCAGCAATATGGACTACTGTAGTCAACCTCACCGGAATACAGCTTATGAAGTAACAGAAATGGTTTTGTCCAATGGAGCTGTTCCCCAGAAATACATCACCTGTGCTGCTGAACAAGTTTTTTTTTTTTTTCATAGCTTTCGGCATCTTAGGCCATATAGCCAGGTCGATGAATTTTACCATAGGACGGACATGATATTCACAGACACAACACTTAAACTCCCATGCCCGCGGCTGGACTCGAACCGGTGACCTTCGGCAAGTGGAGCTAGCACTCTAGCCACTACGTTACCAAGGCTGGCATTGAACAAGGTTCTCGTAAGCTGCCAGGAGATACGGCCAAGGAGATACAATGGAAAACCTGTACTGTTCTGGAGAGAGCCAAACCCCCAAAGTTAAACATAATAAAATCAGTACGCGTTACCCTCCACGCCTTGTGTCAGAGTGGCGAGATTGTAGTATTACCATTGGACAAAGCGAACGCTACCGTCCTTCTAATCTCCGATCTTTACGATGCCAAGTTAAAGAAACTGCTTGATGACACCGCTTACAATCGTCTTAACTACGATCCAAATTCGAGGACTGAGAGAAAGATGTCGGCTCATTTGAAGAAGGCCGAATTTTCCTCTGACGTCTTCTAGAGTCTTCGACCTCGTGCCGCCAAGCCACCCAGACCCTACGGCCTCCCCAAGATTCACAAGACGTACCTTTACGCCCGATTGAAAGTGCCATAGTTGGACTCACACACAGTGTGGCCAAATACCTGCGGGAATGCTTAACCCGTTTGTTGGTAATTGTCCTCACCATATGAAGATCTCTGCCCAATTTGTTAACACGCACCAAAAGATGAGGCTTTCGGACACTGGTATCGTGTCAGTTTTGATGTCGTCTCGTTGTTCACAGAAATCCTTTGAGAGGCACTCTACAACTGTTCGCCGCCTTTTTGAACTTAACATCGAAGACCTCATCGAAGTGATCCTTACTTCCACTTATTTCACCTACGGCGGAAGATTCTACCAACAGACTGATAGTGTGACAATGAGGTCACCAATGTCGCTTGGAGTTGCCAATCTGTTCATGGAGGATTTTGGGTATAAATCTGTTTAAGGATCTATCGCTATGCCGACAGGCTTCTACCGTTAAACAGACAACAATTTTGTCGTTTGGTTACACGGAATCCAAAGTCCTTACGAATTCCTGGACCATCTCAAGGGAACTCGCAAAAATATCCGATTCACCATGGAACTAGAGTAGAAAACAGCCTTTCCTAGACATTCTTATCTGACGGAGACAAGATGGAACCCTATTACACAATGTGTACTTAAAACCCACACACATGGAACACTACTTATATGCCAACAGTTTCCACCACCTGGGACAGAGGTACACCGTGCTGTACACGTTGGCCCACGGAGTGAGTGATAATTCAATTCTGTTAGCCTGCCGGCGGAACTTGAATATCTCCGCCTTTCCTTCAATAGGTTTCTGGACTTCATTCGATACTCGGGTAATAGTTCCGGGAAAATAAGCAGGATACCGGCTCGACACTGAATCAAGAGCATGTTCTGTCATCCTTCCAAAATTAGTGAATGGCTCCGGCCTGGAAAGGACGATCTCGCTGTCACAACGTGAGATGGTGGCAGAGTACGTCGCCGAATGCTAGTTTTTCATTAATATCATCCCGCAGCGAACCCACGAAAAGTATATTGTTTTTAAGCGACAATTTGGTATAGCATTCGTTCACACAGACTATTTTACTGGCGAGATTCTCTTAAGCTCCACCTACCAGGATGTGCTATAATTTTTTGGGTTGTCGTGTTCTGTGTCTTCCTCCCTCAGCCTAAATAACCACGCAGTGTATTCCGCATGGTCTGTGCCATCCATGTAACCGGTCCACATGTGTAGAACACAACTTACCTATTCGAGAGAACCCTACTCTATTCAAACCTATAGTGAAGAAATCTGCAGCCAAGAACATCACAGAAATATTGTAGTCTTTGATTCAGCCCTCAGTACGTTTTTGAATCAGAGATCCACAATCAACTTCGTCTACGATGCTGCAGAAAATTAGCTCTACCGATTTTTTTCGGCCACTGGTCACATATTTCACCATTTCAGCAGGAAGGAAGAGAGTATTATCTCCGACACAAGACGGAAAACATCGTTGGTGCCGACATGCATCACAATCCGCAGTTGGCTGCGCCCGGTTTGTTCTAAGGCATCCGGGTTGACCCGTTCCACATCTCGGATCAGGCCATCCGTAATACTCGCCGAATGGCCATTGGATTTCTTTCCCGAACAATCCGACATTTCCTTAAGGGACTCAACAAACCGCTCAACGTTATAGCTCCCAACTACCAGAATCCCCGTCTGCGATTGCTCAGACCTAACCGGCTGGGGTGCCGCTAATTCACAGGATCACGCCTGTGGAACTGAGTCATCCTCCGTCAAACCAGCTGGTGAATGTGGCTCAACCTGGAGCGCCAAAAAACCAGGTTTCGTCTTCATAAATAAATCGTCAACGTTTCTGATTTATGAAGCCATTGAAATGCATCTAAAAACATTGAACATTAAATAGACCTACGCACTTAACAACATATCATGTTTGCAAGTTGTCTAAGAACCTACAATAATGTTATTTCATAACACTGTGGGCAAAATCATCGCCTTCGCTCAAGACTGTCGTTAGCTGCAACGAATCGAAACACCAAACAGTAGTTCCTCTTATCAACTTACCATAAAGTATATCCATATTATTCTTATCAGTTACTCTTGACAGTTACTTACTGAATTTGGAAAGGAATGTTCTAAAATAAATTTGCATGGCTTAAGGGTCCTTCAACATGATATGCAATGCCTACAGCGTTTCTGCGAATTTACATCTTGGTAAATTGATTAGTTCCGAGATCCCACATTAGAAATGTCTGTCACAGAACACAGTTCACACAGAAAATAGCGAAAATTACTTCAACAGAATGAAATAAAAAAAAATTCGAATGTGATTCAAAAGAAAACAGAAATAGTCGTTAACTGCTCAACAATTTCTTGTGTTACTGCAACACTGTGACACCAAGGCTGTAGATAATTTCAAGTATTTTTGTTTGAAGGTAAAGCAAGATTTCTCAGATTTTATGAAGTCATTGTCTGTTAATGTAGTAACAGTTTGTATAGAATCATTGCGTGTTTTGAATGTTCAGAATTAGGCCGAGTGATGCGCTGCAAACAGTCAACCGAAATATTGTCTCTGACGGATAGCGGTTGCTTTTTCAAATTTGAATTAGAGTATACATTATCCCTGAATCACTCCAAGTGAGCAGCCGTTGCTAGTTTTCTGCCAACAGCCAAGTGTAAGTATTTTCTTTAGTAGAAATACTGAAATCTATACGCTATTTTATTCACATTATTGGTAGATAAATGTTGTATATTTCTAACGTGTAATTGAATTAAATAATTATTTTCATTTTATCTTGTAGGTTAGTTCTGGAGCTGCGTTATTTACTTTTTCTAAAAAGCAGCAGTTCGCCGTTCGTAATTTTGCGAATTGTTGAGCAAGTAATTTAATTTTTTATCTCTATCTTGTATCAGCTTTCGATATAATGTAACAAATACTTTCATAATTTTCGAGATTTGTTTCTGTAACTGGTGTTACTGAAACTACATGGAGCTTGATGTGATACAGTCAAAATTTTTGAGTAGACTTTTTATTATGTTTAACCATTTAAAACATCAGGTTCACATTTCTTTCGCTAGCTCTTTGTGAAAGCCTCTTAGCAAACAATTTACTGTTTTACTGTGAATGTAACGGGTAAACCATTTGCTGTGTGAAGTGGCTTGAAATACTAACTAGCCACTGATTTCGGATATATTTTGTGGATAAGCTTTATTCTCTTAAAGAGGGTTAACTCCTACGATTACTTGTATTTGCATGACTGTAATTACACGTGCTTTCCTTAATACGAAAAATACTAAGAGAAGCAGCCAACAAAAAGCATTTAAATTAATCAAAATATTATCAGCTATTAAATAAATGATCCAACTCTCATATTTTAGCTGTTTATGCTTAGTAATAAGTTTTCATTCAGTTCAAAACTGTTCCTATTTGAAATTCCAGCCAGTACATACAAAATAAGGCATTTGTATAAAAGCTGCATATTGGTCGACGTTGTTATGCCATACACTGCAGAATATATATCTATGTTTTTTTATAGAGAAATTTTCTATAGCAATTACTGATTAAGTACTGCTTATCTACAGTGTATTCTCTTTATGATGAAATATTCAGTTATCTTTATTTATTCTAGAATATTAGAGTTTCTTATTAACATTTATGAAGTTTCTCCGCAACCTTCAAAGATAAAATTCAACGTAGTTGTGAAATTCATAGCCTACATTTCCTTAAGTGAACTTTAGCCGGAGCTAAATCGTTCAACCGCCAGTTTGGGAAATTTGAATTCAAATAATAACGCTTGCACTCATATCTTCTTGAACTGAATGCTGATTGGTATGCAGTGCCAGAAAAAAATATTTTTTTTTTTTTTTATGGACAAACTATATCGTTGCTCTATCGCTTGGAATGAAGCTAACATAAAATTCGTTATTCAACATTATTTCCAAACACTTAGCTGAAAATGCTGATAAATAATGCGTCTCCCATCGTTATTGTATCACGAGGAAGTATTATGTATCAAAATTTGTGTGTCTCTTAAAGCATAACACTGGAGGAGATTGTGATTAAGTTTAAATATTGCCTGGACCAGAAAAATTTCTTGATTGCAGTATCTTCTTCTATTAATAAATCAAACGAATAACTGAGCAGTTGGGTTTGTTTTATGGATCATATTCATGAAGTAATATCGGCAGAAACTAAGTACAACAGAAATCCTGCGTAAAATCAACCCATTACTACAACTAAGTCATTGATACCTTCAAATATATTAATAAGTTTATTGATGTTAAAGAGGTACATGAAATAATAAACAAATTCATTATTATAGAACATTATTTCACTTAAATTACTTTAACAACTCATAGAAGTAGAAACGAAGCACAATTTTACTATGAATTATACGCTGTTGGTCGTTTATTTTATAGGTAAGAAGTTGCATTTTCTTTAGTGTGAGCGTATTTTGACAGATGCTTTATGTTTAATCAAAAAAAAAAAAAAAAACAGCCTTTTAGTAGATTTAAATTTTATACTTTCCCACTCTAGTTTTTGAACTGGAATGTATCTAATCCCTTTTCAAAACGCAGTAATATATATATATATATATATATATTAACATGAATTCATTGCAATCAGTGTATTTCCGCCACTGTAAACCTGCTTTATCATAGAGGGTTTTTAAATTATAGACATCAGTGAGTTTTATTCTCGAACATACTGTATGAAGGAGGTTCTATTTTTTTAAATGCTATATATTGATCGGGAAAATAGGTAGGACTTGATTTGTTTTGTTAGTCAATGACCGTTCAATAATACTGTGAACGGCATACACTCATTTTGTGTATATCCGCAGACAAGATATTTGTGTGTTATTGATTTACTTTTAAGACGTTCAACAGCAAAAATTTACCTCGAAATAACAAATCATTTTTTTTTCCTTTTTTGTTCACCTGAATTGTCTGAGTAGAATACAGATTCGGCTTCTTTCATTTAATGTCTGGACTATATATATATTATTATTATTATTAGTATTTTTGCTATAGCCTTACGCCTTGTCGAGTTTGAGGCCGTTAGTGGCAGGAAAGTTCAAGGGGCTAGGAACGGCAAGGAATTCGACCATGTATTTTTTGAGAAAACCATCTCAACATTCACCTCGAATGATTTTGTGAAGCCATGGAATAGCCTGACGAGGATTCGAACCCGTCCTTCCGAATGACAGGCGTGTGCGTAACAGCTCACCCGCCACGATCGCTAGGTTTCATTTGTTTTAATGTAGCAAAAGTAATTTGAGGAACGGTTTCTCAGATGTTTGCTAACCGACTGTCTTCATTGTTCGTTTTTATGTTTGGCACAAACAGAAATTCAGAGGCTTTAATTATGCTAAAATCCGAGTAATAACATTTTAGTTTTTGGCTCGAGATGTATAGCATTTACATGTTACTTTCTACTTGACACTCCTGCTTACTGACATTAATTTTGCTTTATACAAACAACATTTTTTTTAAAATGATTACATTACCTTTTCGTAATATGTAAGGGTCCTTATTATCTTTCTTATGTATTCGTAATTCCTGTTTAACAATAAAATATTAATCCATGGGATGGCCCGGCTAGGTAATTTCCAGTGAGAAACGTCAATTACCTTGATGGAAATGAAGTTTAGGGAGCGTGCACAAACTACGTGGCTCGGTCCAGGGAGGGGGGGGGAGGGGTTGGCTGGAAGGCTACCCTGAGCTACGTGGGGGAGGGGGGATTTCAGAACCAGGCCACGTATCCTTCCTTTCATAACATTTTTCACAGAAAAAACAACATGTGAATATTTATTTCCCTCAGTTAATTATCTCCGTATGTAATTTACAATAGTCTGAGAGGAGAAAACTACAAAATGTCTCCTGGAATCAAAAGGGAAAAAAGCTACGTGCAACGGGGGGGGGGGGGAGTAGAGGCATAAGCCACGTAGGGCCACGTGGGGGGGAAGGGGCGTTTACAGGAGGCCAAAATGGTGCTACGTGGTTTATGCACGCTCCCTAATAGAGAGTGCTAGCCGCCACCACACTGTCCATAACAACGAGTTAATATCATCACGCCAGCTTAATTACAATTAATTTGCCACTTTTCCTCTTCTTCTAGATGGGTGCTGGGACTATCAATGACTTTCCGAAAAATACACTCCTGGAAATTGAAATAAGAACACATTGACGCCGGTGTGTAAGACCCACCATACTTGCTCCGGACACTACGAGAGGGCTGTACAAGCAATGATCAAACGCACGGCACAGCGGACACACCAGGAACAGCAGTGTTGGCCGTCGAAGGGCGCTAGCTGCGCAGCGGTTGGGCACCGCCGCAGTCAGTGTCAGCCAGTTTGCCGTGGCATACGGAGCTCCATCTCAGTCTTTAACACTGGTAGCATGCCGCGACAGCGTGTACGTGAACCGTATGTGCAGTTGACGGACTTTGAGCGAGGGCGTATAGTGGGCATGCGGGAGGCCGGGTGGACGTACCGCCGAATTGCTCAACATGTGGGGCGCGAGGTCTCCACAGTACATCGATGTTGTCGCCAGTGGTCGGCGGAAGGTGCACGTGCCCGTCGACCTGGGTCCGGACAGCAGCGACGCACGGACGCTCGCCAAGACCGTCGCATCCTACGCAGTGCCGTAGGGGACCGCACCGCCACTTCCCGGCAAATTAGGGACACTGTTGCTCCTGGGGTATCAGAGAGGACCATTCGCAACCGTCTCCATGAAGCTGGGCTACGGTCCCGCGCACCGTTAGGTCGTCTTCTGCTCACGCCCCAACATCGTGCAGCCCTCCTCCAGTGGTGTCGCGACAGGCGTGTATGGAGGGACGAATGGAGACGTGTCGTATTCAGTGATGAGAGTAGCTTCTGCCTTGGTGCCAATGATGGTCGTATGCGTGTTTGGCGCCGTGCAGGTGAGCGCCACAATCAGGACTGCATAGGACCGAGGCACACAGGGCCAACACCCGGCATCATGGTGTGGGGAGCGATCTCCTACACTGGCCGTACACCTCTGGTGATCGTCGAGGGGACACTGAACAGTGCACGGTACATTCAAACCGTCATCGAACCCATCGTTCTACCATTCCTAGACCGGCAAGGGAACATGCTGTTCCAACAGGACAATGCACGTCCACATGTATCCCGTGCCACCCAACGTGCTCTAGAAGGTGTAAGTCAACTACCCTGGCCAGCGAGATCTCCGGATCTGTCCCCCATTGAGCATGTTTGGGACTGGATGAAACGTCGTCTCACGCGGTCTGCACGTCCAGCACGAACGCTGGTCCAGCTGAGGCGCCAGGTGGAAATGGCTTGGCATGCCGTTCCACAGGACTACATCCAGCACCTCTACGATCGTCTCCATGGGAGAATTGCAGCCTGCATTGCTACGAAAGGAGGATATACACGGTACTAGTGCCGACATTGTGCATGCTCTGTTGCCTGTGTCTATGTGCGTATGGTTCTGTCTGTGTGATCATGTGTTGTATCTGACCCCAGGAATGTGTATATAAAGTTTCCCATTCCTGGGACAATGAATTCACGGTGTTCTTATTTCAATTTCCAGGAGTGTAGTTATCCCATAGACAATAGATCCTGGAAGTATGAGTGTCAGCACTTTCCCTGTTATATACTCGAACGAAGTACGACGTTAAGTTGCCGGTAAGTAATAAAATTCTGTGATTTTCAAAAGCTGGGAAATAACTTAACAACTACTCTTGACTGTGCGTACAAATTATGTGAAGCGGTGATTAGTTTTTCTTTTTTGTCAATCGGAAAGCATGCATTAATTTTTACGAACAGAGAAAATTCGAGTTACAACGACAACAGCACTGCTATTGACCTGTATAATAAAAGGCATAAGTATTAAGTTTTAAAACATGAGCACCTTCTGTTTGGAATGCTTTCTTGAAGCAACTTTTTTTTTTTCACTTTCGTCGTGAATACGTCTTGCAAGTTCGGTGCCATCCCAGAAATAAGAGAGACATGAAAACGATCCAGCTCAAAACAGAAAGTGCTCAAAGACTTACTGAACGGAGGACAACAGAGAAAACTTGAAAGGGCCAAGTTCATTAGGGAGCGTGCACAAACCACGTGGCTAGGTCCAGGGGGTGGGGAGGGGTTAGCTGGAAGGTTACGCTGGGCTACGTGGGGGGAGGGGGGGTTCCGAGCCAGGCCACGTAGCTTTCCTTTCATAACATTTTTCACAGCTAAAATGAGGAACAGAACACACAACAGCATGTGAATATTTATTTATCTCCTTATATAATTTACAATCGTCTGACAAGAGAAAACAGTACAAAATGTCTTCTGGAATCAAAAGGGAAAAAAGCTACGTGTTACGTGGGGAGGGGGGGGGGATAGAGGCAAAATCCACGTAGGGATACGTGGGAGGGAGGGGGTTCACAGGAGGCCAAAATGGAGCTACGTGGTTTATGCATGTTCCCTTAACCGCATCTCTCCGTCCGTCTGCATGGCGGAAGGAAGAGACGCGATTTGTCGGATAACGAAATGCATGCCGAGTCACCTCAGGGACCGTAAGCCGTTTGTTTGTCGCGTGAATTGAGGCAAAATAATATCATGTAATTTATAATAGACTACGGCGGCAATTAAAAACCATTTTAAAACCGTTTGATAGTTTTAAAGTGGAAAAGTCTAACTACGCGGTGGAAAAGGGAACCAGCGGAACGCACGAATTATAAAAGCAACAGTTTCTCTCGTGCATCTAAGTTCCACTGACTACTTAGCTAAAGTAAGACGTCAAATTTATGTTTCCTTTCTTCTTGCGAATCCGATAGCATCCGTTCCATTCGAGTGAGCAGTGTAGTAGAAGCCTTAAGCTCTAATTTTTTAAAACATGAACGCCTTCCGTTTGGCATACATTCTGGAATAATATTTTTTATTTTTTCTCTACTTAATATTCTTCACAGGAATAAAATAGCTGTGATGGACGGCAAGGCCAATGATGAGGGAGCTGGAAGTTCACAACAGGGCCAGCAGCCAGACGCTGTTCAAAGATGCAGCTGCTCGTCCAATCATCACTATATTAGGTCTCAACTCCTAGTTTACGAAAGCATGATCTTGACGCAGGAGATATTGATGAGCTGGTTGGATAAATTTCCATCTTCTCACGATGATTCAAGCACTTCGAATTCGGATGTTGAAACTTCGGAGAAAGAAACTTCAGATGAAGAATGCGACTCTCCCCCTACAGGCGTGGTTCCAGGTCAGTACGCGTTTATTGATTCTATTATTTCCGAGAACCACATAATCCTCTGTCCAGCTCCCTCTCTAGTTGCTACTTCTTAAGAAATAGAAACTCATTACACAAATCAAATAGTCTCACCTCCATTCAAGATTTATGCACAGCTGATTTACGTTAGCCTAATTATTGTCCGAAAAGGACTATTAGATTTTGTTTTTAAGGCTCGGTGCACAAAAGGTGAAAAAGGCCCCGTATTGTCACAAAGCTTTCCGTCCGTCTGCCATAGGTCTATAGCGGAATAATTTATATATTTCAGTACATGGTTCGTGTTTAGTTTACATTAAGGCTTATACGAGTATCGTATTATGTAATGTATACAAGTAAGAGGGGTGGACAAAAAAATTACGTGTCTAACCAGTGGAGTGACTATACCATGGAGATCCGTGACAAATTCATCGGCAATCTTTAAAGCTTTTTCACCGGCTGGGGATCCGTCACTGCGTTCCCTCTAGGTGAAGAAGCTCAACCAATGTAATATTAACTAATAGGATCCTCCTATGCTCGCGCTCGGGGGCCTCCTCCAGCTGGGCGACCCTGACATTTTACCCGTCCTCCCACCCCATTGTTACGCCACAGGGACTAACGTATTCTTTACACTTCTCTTGGGTTGGTAAATATACAACTTTTGCTACCATAATTTTCTAAAAACCGAGGAAATCGAGATTTGTACTCATTATCGGCGATATCCAGTATTTAAACCTATATACTAAAAATTCATAAATCTAATGTACCTTGTTTGTAAGTTGTGAGAAACATAGTCGGGAGTTACTGTACCGAGTGTGGTCTGTGAGTGGTAACGCTCTGTTCTCATACTAAGGTTGACGCGACCTCGATTCCCTGTCCGGCCATCCAGATCTGGGTTTAAAATGGTTTCTCCGAACACCGGAATCTTTCCTTCATAAGACCATGTCTGAATTCCTTCCAGTTCCTTGCCCTAAGTCCTTTCCCTCCTCTAATGGCCTAGATGTTGACGAGGAGTAACTCCAGATAAGAAGTTATTTTGTGGTTACTCTTTTAATTCAAAATGCACTGCATGCTGATGATGGTATAGGTGCTACTTAACGTCTGCGGCTCGGGTTGGCTATCCAGCCTGAATATATGTCAAGGCCTGAACTTTTAGACAAGCGACTGCCCTCTGACCTACCACATCTATGACGTTAACTGTAGTATAGAACTACAACTGCATGAGACTTCACACACACTTGTGAGTTTTTATTTTTCTGTCAATATTACGAGTATTGCATTGTTAGGTTTCCCTGAACATCAATGTATGCGTTTTCTTTCGAGGTATCCATTTAATTATTTTTTCTCAACATATCTTTAGTTTACTTAAAATTGTTTCTATTTATCGTCAATTCGTTAGTAATTATTGTCATTACTAGTATTTATACTGTATTTTGAAATATAATTAAGTTTATTAATGTCTATTGATTGCGTACCTACTACATTGCACCCATAATTTATATTTTTAGCTTTTTAGAAAAAGATTGCAACCAACAACATGTGACTCTGCTTACAGGTACGCCTGAAAATGGTGAAGACTTTACACTAGACTCTTCGGTTCATATGGACACCCAACCGTGAGTCTAATTTTTACATTGCATTTATTTATTTATTTGTGTCAGATGATGAAAGTTTAAACAAATTTTCTAAAATACAGATAGAGTAATAAACTCATATAAATTTCAGGTAACTATAATTATATAAATAATAGTAGTAAACCGCACGTTTTCACGTATTTTCACCAAATTGTGACTACACTGAACGCATGTGGTATTGTATGGACCAGACTTGGAGGATTTCAGATGATGGATTTGTATTCACTGAACAGATGTGTTATTATTATTAGTAAACACTGACCGTTGTTGAGAAATGACCAAAGACTTGAAATATGCCGTGTTGCTTTTCAAAATAATGATCGGTACTTACGGATAGTTTCGCAATGCACACGTCCTTCTAAGTTATCATAGAAAAGTATTACAGTATTATAAATTAGTTTTTGGAGGTCACATATTGTGTAATACTCTTCCAACTTAATGTACAGTGCATATCGCCTTATATAATGTCAAATTGTCAAGTAGATAGACGAAGGCGTGTACGAAAGAATTTCCTATCTTTCTTCCTCCTCGCCTCACGATTCGTCGACAGTGGGGTGTTTGGAACCGTGACGTCACGTTTATTAATAATGAACTGAATGTAAAATAAATAACAATACAGACTGCTACCTATAAGTTGAATACCGAAATTTGAATAGCAAGAAGGGCGTTTCAGACTGTTTACCGAGTCTGGTGGGTCAGCATTAACGTTCCGGAGGACAGGGTTCATATCCCCGGCCATCCAGGTAACACATCTCCATGGTTTCCCGAAATCACTCCAGGCGATTGCCGGGTTGGTTCCTAGAAATGATCATGACCAAATACCTTCTCGTTCCTTACTGTCACCCCCCTCTCCCCTACTCGGCTCTAGTGATCTCAACGTCAACGAGCTTTATAGCAAAGAGATCGATAGAAATGAAAAAACGCACATTCGTTGGTGTTCATAGGTACTTTTATGTGTTAACATAAACAAAACTCTACGATAAACATTTATACAACGCCTACACCCTAAGGGTGAAAGGGTAAGGAGCCTGAGTTTCCTATTCGAATACTGCTTACAGGCGTAATTTTTGCGGGATATCTAAAGGAGCTACTGTAAAAATAATTTATTCGTCAGTAAAAGGAATCAGTAATAAGTAACATGTCACAGAGGTATGAACTTTTCTTTCGCTCAAGTGTTATATCGTTAACTAGCCCGTACCCGCGACTTCGTACGCGTGGATTAATAATGTTTTTGCCAGAATTAAATATAGAAAGTTGTTTGAAACGAAGGATTGGTCCCAAACAATATCGAGTCGGAATAATATGACAGGAAAGCTATCACTATATCATTGTACCGTCGAACCTGTCTCTTGAAGAGAATCATTTTCCAACATATTTCTGTCACCATTCGATAAGGTCTCAAAATTTCGTGTCTACAACTGTTAATCATACTGGAAAAAATATCCTGTGCCCTTCATACAGATTTCCTTATAAAATTCCATCACAACGATATAGCCATTTAGTCATCAAAACGTAACAAAAAGACAGAGACTTACTTCCGTATTTATAATAATATTACTGTGGTTCACACTCACACACTGATTGCGAGCAACACCTGAGGGATCATTATAACGTAAAAAAGTGTACACCTACAACATTGCAAGACTACCTACGATTTGCCTCGTATTACACCCCTCACTTTCTAATATCTACATTTTAACATTCAATCCAAATAACCTATGGCCAAGGCCTGACTCTTACGATGAAAAACAATTTTTAAAAATCTTAGCCTCCACGGAGATTTGAACCGGAGACCACGACGCTCGTAAGCAAGCGCTTTAACCACTCAGCTGGCAGTCCACTACACGGAAACATGGTACGTTGATGTCCACATCCAACGTGTCTGTCTATCGCCGTATTTCGAAGTTAGGAGGCAAAATGTGTTATTTATACAGATAATTTTTCAACCAAATGTAGACAGTATTTTTCTCCTTGTTTCAAAGGATAAGTTTGCAAAGTTTCATCGACATCGTATGAAAACTGTGGATTTCTATGAAGAACAAACAAACAAACATACATTCATCTTTATATATAAAGATTAGGAATTCAAACCGTTGTTTGGTGAGTGGTTAACACTCGGGTCTTGCATTCGATAGGACATGAGCTCGATCACCGGCCCAGCCTTCAAGATTTCACTCTTCCACAGTTTCCTGAAATCATTCTTGGCGAATGCCGGAATTGTTCTATCAAAAGGCAATGGTAAAATTCATTCGGTTGTTTACTCTAATCGTTTTCCTATTTTAGTGACCTCGATGTCGACAAACCGTAAAAAATAAGATATTGAAAATGCAATTAGTTTTATTTTCAAATATTTTTAGTTGCTCTTTCACGAGATAGAGCTCCCGCAGTAGTCAACAAGTCTGTCCTACCCTAAATTTTCTAACTATAACACAGAAAGGTCAGAATAAATTCAACATCCTTGGTGTGGGCCCCCCCTAGGAGGCGCGAGGCCCTCAGAAGGCGCGAGGCCCCCAGAAGGCGCGAGGCCCCCAGAAGGCGCGAGGCCCCCAGAAGGCGCGAGGCCTGTAGCATTTGCTACCTCCTGCTACGTGGTTAATCCGGTACTGATTGTACTTAGTGATAATAAGATGTTTGTTTAGATGTCTACATTATTACGTCTGCCAATGTATTTTGCTGTCCACATGGGCAGAATTATAATACAATTATCTAAGTGTAACAAAGTACTTGAATCCAAGATATGAACAAGAAGGTAGAATTCACTTGAATGTGAAAAACCTTGTTATGAAGCATTTAATCCTGAATAAGATTTTACTGTTGTTCTTTAGTGATGTCCGTCATAATTATAACTGCTTATTTGTCTACGTATTTTTGTACTAATATTCTACTTGTTTGTTACATAATGTTCAATATTATCCAAGTATAACAACCACATTATGGTTTAATTAATTCGAATGTAGCCCTCTTTGTTCATTTGAAAGCTTTTGAATGAAGTCAAAATATCTTAGAATAAAAGCTATGTAACACTATGCTATCATGCTTTGCACATGACAGTTGATGTTCGGGCCGTGGTTGTTATCTGACCTCCATTCCTCTCCAGAGATCAAATTTTAGCACTAGATTGATTTGAAGCGTGAACTCTCTGAATTATTTGAGTAAATTTCAGTAAATTCTAGTCGATAATCTCCGTGAATTATTTTCTCTCTCTGTCCGTTATTTCACGGACACGAATGACAGTTGCGGCGAACATTTAATATTAAAATGGAAACTTGTCTCCTATACTCTTCTTGTAATCACATAATTGATGTTAAAATATTTCCAATAATTTTTGTTGTGTTTTTGAGATTTTAAAACAACATCTTTTGCTTTTCATTATATATTCCTTACACTACCCATACGAACACTTGTTGTCATCAATCTGTAGACTGGTTTGATGTACTCCTTCATCTTTTCCTGTCTTGAGACAATCTCTAATTTGAGAGAATTACATGGCCTAGGTATCCCTATTCTCCTTCAATGCAGTAGCTTCCCATTGCGTTCTGTCCGATTTATGCGCCTTTAAGGGCCATAAGGGCAAGATGATGCGCTGAACAAATCCCCTGTCGTCTTTTCACGCCTGTAGCAGCGAATCGTTCAGTATTACTGTACTACAATCACTGTAAGTATGATCTAATATCGACTAATGTCCGTGTTGTGTTCCACAGATAAAGTGTCGCAAGACCACATCACCACGAAGAAGATGTTTGCAATGGCGTCGTGGCTGCGATCATCTTTGCCGATTACTAATAAAAAATAAATGCAATTTCATAATTTTGTCTTGATAAGTAATTGTAATAAATTATTCATTATTATAAATAGTTTGGTAATTATAAATTTTCCAAATCCAGTATATTGATGTGAAGACATTTCTAATAACATCTAATTTTTAATTTTTTATCTCTTTTTTTCTTTAATAACCTTTCAAAGCCAAAGTAATCATAAAATTAGTTATGCATCGACGCGAGGGTTCTGATATCTCACTAGTTATGATCAAAATTTAAATTCGGACGTTTATGGCTCATCTCACAACTGGTTACTGAAATATTTTACCTTATATGTACATACATTGATATAAAACATGTATTGTAAAATTTAATTGATATTTGTTTCTATTGGCACAGTATAGTCCTAAAAATTTTAAAATAGCTTACTTGTATTGTTGTCAAATCAAGAAACAAAAAAAATAGAATTTTCCATTAATATTCACTAAAAATTACTCTATCACAAGAACTGGATGACACTAAAACCACAGAACACGTGTCTATTGCTCACAGTCAAATGTCGTAACTCAGTTAACAAAGCGGGAATACGTTTAGTTATCAAACAGTAGAAGGCTTTCACAAAAATATACTCATATCCATAAGTTAAGTGGTCTTTGATAAACACGGAAGAACATAGGGCTTGATTGTAATATGTGCATTTAAAGGGGCCCTCCAAACAATCTGAGTCGTGACCCAATGTCACTGGTACAAGGTATATAGGGAAACCAGACAGGGACAGTGTGTTGTTCCGGTGCCATATAGTACATCAATACGGGCTGTGGTAATCTCGCATGCCAATAGAGGATATACATCAACTCCCCATACTATGGATGAGACCGTCAGCATGGCTGGCGGTAACGCATTCCATTGCTGGACAGAAGGCTCGTGCGAGGCCAACAGTGTTCCGTGGTGACGGTATTAGGACTCCATTCCTTCACCCTAGAGCGTCACACGCTTTTTCAGTCGGATTTAAGTCCGGGGAGCGTGCTGGTCAATCTAGACGTCTGATATCCACATTTTGCAAGTACTCGTCCACCAGGACAGACACTACATTCGACGAGCGACGCAGTGCTTTTGTGTGATAGGAATGCATCTGGTGGTTCACTGAGCATGCAGAGCAGTTTACACTGTCAGAACAGAGATGTGTAACAAAGTCTCTCTTGCTTGGTCCTGTAGCCAGTCCAGGTGCTGAGTTTGTTGGACGTATGAACTGACACTGGGTCGTAGAACGTGATCGACCTTGCTCGTACTGCCGTTAGATGTTTCATCCCTCCTGGAATGTTCTAGACGCCCGTAAAATTACACTGTGCAACTTCTGTCCCACCTGGCATTGACTGTGGCCGGCCACTGCTGATCATCAGACTTCCCGCAATAGGGGACCGGACAAATTTTCGGAAGGTGTCATCAATTGACCATTGTAGATATATTTAGCCAAGAAAAATAATACTTTACTTAAATAAAGCTTTATATGTACATAAAACCATGTTAAATTGTACAAGGGGTGATCAAATGAAAAGGTACGAAACGACGTAAAAACGTAACAGTTAAATATTTGCATATTCCGCCATGGGAGAACGTAGCGAGACATCTCGGGATGCGATTGGAGTCTCTGACTGGGATCGGAGCATGCGCGGGCGCCCACATGCGCAGTAGAGAGCAGAGGCTCTTATCAAAAGCGGCGTCCAAATGATGCGGCAGTCCATATGAGGACAGGATTCCTCGAGCACAGGAAAACCATTAACTCCGCAGTGTACTATGAGACACTCCGACGCCTAAGCAGGTCCATCAAGAACAAAAGACCGGGGATGCTCACGGAGGGTGTGGTTCTGCTCCATGATAACGCGCGTCCACACGTCTCCAGAGTCACACACATGGAACTTGCCAAGTTCAACTGGGAGACGTTGGACCATCCGCCCTACAGTCCGGACATGTCGCCCTGCGATTTCCATGTGTTTGTTCCACTGAAGAAACACCTGAAATGGAAGCGCTTCAATTCGGACGACGTACTCAAGGACGCTGAGAAGGATTGGGTCTCGTCACGGCCATAGGAATTCTGGGAACAAGGAATCCTGCTGTTTGTTCATCAGTGGGATCGTTGTGCTCAGGCCTATGGTATATATTTTGAATAAAGTCTCCATTTGTACCCACCGTGTCGTTTCGTACCTTTTCATTTGATCACCCCTTGTATAAATTCCCGCACAGACCTGATGAAGACAACGGAGCAGGTTGTCGAAACGTCGTCGTTTTATGACACCATCCGGCTGGACTCCCGAGAAACTTTTATTGAATCAATACGCCGGGAAAGTCTCCATTTACATATCAGAACATCACGTGATCTCGTCGCGCGTGTCATACGTGTGTAAAACAACTTGACCTACGACTCGTTATTTCAACAGTGTTAAGTGATTTTAAGCGTTTTGTGAAATTATATTCGTAATGGAGCGAAAGACATGTCGTTTGTGCGTAGTGCCTAAATGGATCAATACGTCTAGATCTTCTTCAAACAAATTATTTATTGCTGTATCACGAAAAGCCGACATACGAATCAAGTGGTTACAATTAGCAAGACGACAATAAGACGGAATGTGTGCACAATCACCGATTTACCTTTGTGAGGATCACTTTGATGTAAGTAAACTACATAGATGTATTTCAAATAAGTCAGGGCTTAAGTACTTTGTACACAAGTACAAGATGTACTTATTTGTGTTTTAGCTGTTAAATGACACGGAAAACTACATGCGGTAATATATAATAGGCCCAGTAAAGAAAATAATGGTGAAACCTGTATGCCTTCCATCAAAATTTCAATGTCGGACTGATAGTAAAAGAAGTTTGTCATCAGCAAGTACATCTCGCCCCGCTGTAGTCAAAAGGCAACCAACATTATCGCTATGATGGTTAATTAAATAATAAAATGATAGTTTCTCATAGTCTTCCATTCTACTGACATTATATTTTAGCAAGGCGCAGTTATTAATGTCTTTTTTTTTTAACTTCTTGGATAAATTGTGTCAGTAGCACATTATATGGGGCGGCAGTCTGTGTGTGATCATCTTTTTTTCTGAATGAGAGTTCCTTCGTTGTAATTTATTTAATCTTTGTGCCAACTTGGGCCAGTTTAGATTTATTCCAACAACAATTTAGATCGGTACAACTATGGCACTGAATGCTAACCACTTTCCTTCCGTCTTATCAACTACCATGGTCACTGAATAAGATTTCGAACGAATTTTCTATGTCGGGTACACCTAGCACTTTATAGTACATATACCCAAATACGACGTAGTTACACATATCCTATGACATTGTGAGTGTAAGATTGACTCGCCTATCTGAAAACAAAGCTTTAAGTCTGATAGGTATGTACTAATGCATAAAAAAATCACATGACATGCATAACAAAGATTAGCGTATTTGCACTCGGTAGAGATTATGTTTTCTTTTATTTTAAAATTCGATTTATTAGGCAAATAGTTGAAATACTTACACAGATGTTTTCATATTTCGAAACTCAGCAGCACAAAAATCCGAATTAGTGGCAAAGAATTTTTCAACCATTATTATACCCACTCTAGGGAGATTTAGACGGTCGGCATTGGTAAATACTGGATTCATGATAACAATGGTTTAAACAATCTGTAAACAACGCCGACTTGTAAGATCGTTATCACGTCCCTTACAACTCAGTATTATAACAGTTCTGTTACAAAAACTCAAACAAACGTAGAAACAGTTAAACAAATACATGTTAGTGCAGCGCTCTGTCACATGTGTTTCCTAACGTATGAAGTCAGGCGATGTGATTGGTGTTTAGTCTGACATGAAGAGTAGACTAAAAATCAGATTTTATTTACTGCTTTCAAAATATAAATCATCGTTATTTCACAAAAATATTAGATGATGTTTCTGAATTTATAAATATTATTTCTAATTAAATTCCAGATTGTTTTGTAATACCTGTCCGGCCCCTACAATATCGTCAACGTGTATTTTCTGTGCCAAACTGATTTCCTACAACTCGAATAATACGTGCCAAATGCACATAACACGCAGTCAGAATCACTGTACCTAGGACAGTTTCCGGCATATTAAGTAGTCTCATACTGATTATCACCATGAACGAATTATTTCTCGTGGATATCGAAAATCCCATAACTTACAGACCAGTGTATGAAAAACTTGCTACAAATCGCCAGTGGTTTGTAAATTCTAACAATACGATAGTGTTTCACTTAGTTCTGCCTACAGGCCAATCAGGATATTCAGTTACTGGAAAGACCATAGTCCAGAGCAACACCTGCAGCTCAAAAGGTTGTACGCAATATGTTACAGCTGCCCAGTTGGAAAGCAGTACAGAGTTAAGTAATTGCTACATCAACCGTATTTTAACTTGGAGCGGCTATCAACGCTATTTACGAATGGAACCGAAATTTTTTTTTTGAAATATTAGTTTTATGCTTTACATATTTTACTGTTTATGAGGAGTTAATTATTCCTGGAGTGCTGGCCAATTATGAGTAGTTAATTAATTCATTCAAAGAATAGCAGGGTTATGAGAATGAATAGCTTAATTACATACAGTACATTTCATTATATATGAATCACGAATTTTTTCCCAAATGTTGTTCGAAAGATGTCAGTATCTAGTGATCAGATTATTCTCATTATTTTTTCGTAAAGCTTTTTGTCTGTACAAATATTTGAAAGACATCAACATTTAATCATTGTTGGAAATCATTAAAGGCCTCACGCATT
>CM061921.1:321189811-321239772 GCA_031002005.1 Vandiemenella viatica | reverse complement strand
CTGTTTCCACGTTTAATCGCCTCACAGCGTGATTCACCTGTGGCCGATCATGGCTACTTAGAACCTGCACGAGTTCCACACTGGTATGCTACGCCTCCTTCACCACCTTCCTCAGGTCACTCTCTATACTATAACTCGCGTTTCTATCAATACTATTTCCCGCACCTCCCACTATCACTACTCTATCATCCTTAGTGAAATTCCTATAAAGTGAACCTATATCCTTCAGTACCTGACCTAATGTTTCGCTGGGTTTGAAAAAGCTTGTGATTGGTAGCCTGTGCCTAATTGATACTGCAGAAGGGGACCTACACCTAGCAGAAGAACATTTTTTCCCCTATTTTTTCCTTCTACGCCTTTATTCCGATAGGCCAGCTGTACCTTACCTGCTCCTACACCTACACGAGGCTCTTCTCCATCTGACTCTGGTAGCAGGTCAAACCTATTTCTCCCCACAATTTCTGGAGTCCTCTCCATCCTGTTAACTATATTTCCCCTACGTTCTGTTACCAGTTTCCATCAGGCCTTCTAACCCTCCTCACTAAACCCAACATTTCTACTTTCAGCGTCCGAAGGTAGACCCTCCACAAACACAGCCTCCACAGACACAGCCTCCACAGGCACAGCCTCCTCAGGCTGAGCTCCCACAGGCTGAGCCTCCAGGATCTTGACCCCTTCATGCAATTCCCTGATCATTTCGCCCATCCCCCTGATCATTTCGTCCTGCTCTGAAATTTTCCTATCCTGCTCTGAAAGTTTCCTATCCTTAAAATAGAGCGGACAATACCATTGAATACCCTCATTTAGTTCCCACTTTCCCATTGCCCTACATCCCCAGTGAAACTACTTTTTACACCCATTGCAATCCAAACCATTCAGCACACGTCTGCGACAGGCGCCACACGTTCCAGGCATAATTTTTCCCAAAACAATACCTACTGATACCCTTCAAACGAATCTTAAGGCTTAATTTACGAAATTCTATATATCTTAAATTTACTAGTCTCCTTCTTCGAAGCGTAAGTAAAGACTTGTGATATATTATCAAGCTGAAGAAACCTTTCAACCTTCAGTGCATCCAAACTATTTTAATAAAACCCTTCATGCTATCAGTTTTTTCCGTTCTCAGAAGTGTTGACAAAATTTTTGTTTATAGTTATATGAAACTTTCTTTTGAGTTATTTTATCTTCTCATGTTCCGCTAATAGAGAAACGATTTTTTTTAAAATTTCTCGCAATTATGGCAGTTTGTAAATTTGAAAAATTTGGACCCCTTCAAAGAAGTCATATCCAGCCTGGTATCAGAGGTAGAACGGCCAGTTCCTTTCCTCCTTACCTAAAATAACCTTAGTAATCGTACCGGGAATAGGGGACCTAGAGTTTAAAGGGTAATCCGAAACACGAAAATGTTCTGCGTACTTCGCATTACACAGTAAGCTGTGCCAGAAGTGAGGATCGGGAACTCCCCGCACAAACAAGGATTCGAACCAAGACATTTCAATTTCCAGACAGATGCCTTAAACACTGATCCATCAGACCACAATTTCAAAAAAAAAAAAAAAAAAAAAAAAAAAAAAAAAAAAAAAAAAAAAAAATAATAATAATAATAATAATAATTAAGTTTAAGTGGGATTAAATAATCTTAAGAAGGTATAATTTTTGCATTTATTTGTTAGACAACTTTCAAAATACACTTTAAATTAATTAAGAGTGAATGAATAACTGATTACTTTGATACATTCTCTATATTAGACTAACTTTATGTTCGTAGAAAATATTTTTATTTTTCCTGGCTTTCTTCGCTTGCTTGAAGTTGCATCAGTGGTTTGCCAGTGAAATAGCTCGTCATAATACATGTCATAATCATGTGGAATCTAGTTCTTCAATTTGTTTAAGTCACAAAAGAAACTGACAGCTCTATCATCAAGGGGGGGGGAGGAGGCAGGGGGTATATACACGCCAGAAAAGACAAAATGTGGAAAAATGTCGATTAGGCCCTTTTAACAAATGCCAGCTGATTTGTTAAGTCGCTTGTTACTTGCATTTGCTGGAGAGTGCCTGGCAAGCTGCCCCGCTGGCGTTCTGCTGTTCCCTTGACCTAATTCCGCGTCATGTGTGTCCCATGGGATGTCCCAAGGCTTCCCTTGTTGAGATACACTTACTGCGGTCACAAGTCAGCACAGGCCCACGCGGCTGGTTCTCGCCGTCTTCTCTTCTCCGCTGCAGACAAAGTTCTTTCAGGCAAAACGAGATTCAAGCAGAGGAGACACATAAAGTAAACAAACTGCTGTGTTATTCAACACCTGGGTACGTGCAGTGACAAGTATTAGTTCATTAATAACAACAACTCAGTCACTCCAGACATTGATTGTGAATCGTTGGAGCTTAATTTTGTGGTTTAAAAAAAATCAATGTTTAGTTAATCAGTCCCCATGTAAAATCCATGTGTAAGAGAACAAAATTTTAATATATTTATTTCGTTTCCATGACCTATACGAAGTTTCCATGACGTGGTATTTCCACCAAGACGTTTTTTCGCTCTTATTAAAGGAAATTGAAGTTCAGGTTTTGAAAGGTTGGATCATATCCTAAATAATAATAATAATTCAAAGTCCCCAACTACCTTACTCACTTTCACGATCTGTTGATCGACTGTGGCATTATTTGCAGTACGTCGAGTGTTTTTTTTTTCTTTTTTTTTCTAACATCAGTCTTATGACTGCTTTGATGCAATTCTCCATTCCTTCCTATCTTGTGCTAGCTTCTTCATCTGTACATATGCCTTACAACCCACGTCCTCAATTATCTGTTTGATATATTCTAATCTCTGTCTTCCTCTACAGTTCTTACCTTCGACCGTTCCCTCCACTAACAAATTAACCAATCCAGCATGTCTCAAAATATGATCTACCAGCCTATCTCTTCTTTCTGTAAGCTTCTTCCACAAACTTCTTTCCTCACCCATCATTTCCAAAACTCGTTCATTTCGTACTTTGTCTGTCCACTTAATTTTCAGCATTCTGCTGCAGCACCACATTTCAAATGCTTCAGTTTTATTTCTTTCTGGTATTCCTAAAGTCCATGCTTAGCTACCATAAAGTGCTGTGCTCAACACATAGTTTTTAAATGTTCTTTCTAATTCCTAGATCAATGATGGAACTAACAGATTTCTCTTTTTCATGAAGGCTCTTTTTGTTAGTGCTATTCTGCTTTTAACTTCATTCTTGCTTCGGCCATCGGTTGTAATTTTGCTTCCCAAGTAGCAGAATTCACTTACTTCCCCTTCTGCATCTGATCCTATTTTTATGTTTAATCTACTGTTATTGGTATCATTTGTGCTACATTTTATCACTTTTGTCATGCTTTGATTTATATTCAGTCCAAAATCATCCTTCAGTATTTTGTTCATGATACTCAATAACTTCTCAATTTCGTCAGCTCGTTCTGCTAACAGGAAAATGTCATCAGCAAATCGTAGCATACTGATTTTTTCTCCCTGAATGCCACATGCAACATACAAATTTTTCTTTTACTTCCTTTATTGTTTATTCTACATACAAGTTGAATATTAACGGGGATAGACTCTCACCTTTTCTCACACCCTTTTTAACTGGAAGGTGAGTGTTAAACATCAAGGAATCCCGTTTCCCACGGAGGAAAATTTTTGGCTGATGACAAATTACCACACTGTGAGAAGATTAAAAGTTATTTCGATGATTTATGTCTTTCCACTCAAAAAAGTGTATGTATCATCAAATATAACCGCTTATATAAACATATAATAAAACTGAAACGAGGAAAAAGTCTGTAAATCTGAGATATTTTCTTAAAAAAATAGTTGGCCGTACTATTAATACGTTTCACAGAAGGTATATATTTTAAAAATAAATAAATTTGTTTGTCTGTCTACTAGTTGGGATGAACAGGATTCACGCAAAAACTAAGGGTTGGATTCTGACTGGATTTCATTTAATGTACAGCTCTTGGACGCGTCGATCAAACAGGTTATGTTTCATTTTGATTTGATATCGAAAGATGAGAAATAAAAAATAAAGATGTATCAGTTTTTCTTTGAACGTGATTCACTCAAAAACTGCTGATCGGTTTTTGATGAGATTTATATTAATATTCAGTGGGCAGTTTTGCGGGTAAAGTATGGTATGATTCATTTTGATATGACGTTGAAAATAAAATTTTGCTGAACCCGATTCACGTAAAAACACTGATTGGATATTGAGATAGTATCGATTTATGTTCACCTCACTATCCCGAGATTAAAATAGGGTATGCTTCATTTTTACGTGGTGTCGAAAAGCTGAAAATTTAAGAAAATCGGTCAGAAAATTTGTATCTGTTATCAGTTTTTCGTTGAACGCGATTCATACAAAAACTGCTGGTCCGAATTTGATGATATTTCAATTAATGCACAGCCCTTGTTCCAATGACTAATGTGTTTTGATGTGACAGCGAAAAGCAAAGGCATTAAATTAAAAGTTTTTAGTATCCATTTAGGGCAAGTTATTCTCGCAGTCAAAATGTTTTTGTGTTTTCAGTGTATGAGCGGCATCACATTATTCGGAGGAATAAATCTACAGTTTGAATCCCTTCGCGGAAAAAGTAACCTATAGGGTTTTTGATTATGGTGGCTTGAGAGGTTGGTTTGTATTCTATAAGTCTACGAAAACGAAGTCAGAAATTAAAAATCTGTTTGTAATATTAATTCAGGGTTCGTAGGATGATATAACCAATAACTCCATCAGTGTGTACTGTTACCTTCGTGATAAAAGCGCAGTAAAAACCAGTCAATTAAGTCAGACATTCAGGAGAAACGCAATACTGGCTTGGTACCATCGGCGTATTACCCTTTAAACTACTTCTAAGAAGATTGACTGCATTGTTTCTAACTTCTATAGGACTTCTATAGAAACATGGGTTCTCCCACATGCCACTGGCTATTTTTGATTAAAAAGCATGGAAATGCTATTCACTACAGACGCTGATTTATTCATTTATCTAACTGATTTCAGTCATAAATAAAATGGTCACTAAGTAAATCAACTAAAACGTAGCCTTATGTACTCGGTCCGGTCCTGGTCTCTCATAACCTCTTCTGCAGAAATGAAGCAGTATGATATCTTCAAAGATGATCTATTAATTGCATACCATAAACACCACGAGAAGCACACTGCACTTTGTTTGAGAGGCTTGTGATTAGAAGAAAAGCTACAAAGCAATGAACGTATGTTATAGAAAAGGATAAAGTTTGCGCGAGGCAAGCGTAAGAACGAACACATCTCCACCTACAAGATACAACTCGCATCTCACATCATCGCCATAACACCTATAAGGTGTCGACCTGTCCCAAGTCTTTTCCGTTAGTGAAGAATGTTCATTTCTCTTATTGGATAGTCGAATGCCACCGTTTTTCTATTGGTGAGACTATACTGGTTGAAATTAAACAATTATTCTTGCAGATTTGCCCGTTGAAATACACGCATCAAGGCCATACAACTCCTTGTCGAAGTATGACACAGCAAATTCTCTCTGGGTGGAAAAAATGTTCAGCGCCCTGTCAGGATAAAAATTGTGAAATATGACACACAACCAAGCAACCGCAAGACTTTAAGATCAAAAATAATATATCATGAAATGGAAAAGTTGGTGTTTAGGGAAATTTACACTGGTGCATATGTTCAACGATAATTAACTTAAATTGACATGAAAGGCCTCTGGACATTCCATTTATGACTCACTGAGCAACCCCATGGTCTAAACATGGGGGAGGGAGAGAATTGGGTGCCGGTCATTACTAGAAATTAATTACCATAGGCGTGCACAACAAATAAAATTCTTCAAACGCGATAAAACTAAAGAGAGACTACAGTGAATATCGGGAAGAGAGAGCGTACCAAACCATATCCGCAGGGAGCAATTCGCTCGGGCCTAGCATTCTGGAGGATATTGGTTAGATTTCAATTTACCATAATGTCCAGAAAAAAACTCTACGGAAATGTTATGAAGCAATATTTAAATCATTCCTCTTCCTCTTTCCTATTCCTCCACCAACAAATGACCTCGATATTGACAAGCCTTCATAGCTCCATTTAAAAATTAAGAAAAAACCACAAGTAAACAATTTATAGTAAACTTATTCCCTATTTCTAGGATAATCACAAATTTCATGGATAAAAAAATTTTTTTTTTATAAAATCAGCACAATTATTGCTTGCAAAAATTTTACTTTAGTGTAATTCGGAAAAAATATTCGTATAAAAAAATAAATCGTATCAAATAATTGGTATAGTAATATATTTATTTTATTCATTTTACGTCACTCTATTTTCCTAATTTGGAAGAGAAAAAAGTAAGTAAAATTCAAAACTTAAATCATTTTCAAGATTGGTGATTAATTTGCAGTAAGTTTCAAATATTCAGCAATCATTTTGATATAGCACATACAGATAGGATAGCAGTATTTCGCATAAAATATTAAATTATTGTGTACAATACGTACCTGATGAGATATTTCTTCTATTTCTCTGTTTCCGTTTACATTATTGCACCGTAATATGTTTACTAAGTCGTAAATTAAACAAGAATAAAACTACCATCCAGTTGTGTATAGCAATAGGGTTTAGTGCAATATGTCGGGTTATTTGTTAGTTTATTCCGATCAACTAATGTTCGAAAGACACCATAAGTGGATGTATTTTGAGATAGTGGCCAGAAACACACATTTACGTATATAAGAATTAGAAAAATTTTGCTAGAAATCACATAGTCATTTTTTCTCTCATAACAAATTACTAAATAAGATTTTAGCTGCAAGGAAATCTCAGCCCATAGGAAACATAATTATCGATAAGACTTTCTGCAAAACTACGCAGATAGTAATAATTTTCTCAAGAATTACCAGTGTTTTCGCAGACACTACCATTTTATACAGAAGACAATAAAAGGCTATTTTTTCTAGTGATGGATGGTAACTTTTGTTAAACAGACAAGTAATTTATTGCTTCAGTCATATATGCTTGAATATATTTGAAGCATTTGCGATGGTAGAATCCCAATGTAAAGTAGACGAAAGAATAACTGAAATATCTGCCAGAGAGACGTTGTGTTGCATGATTATTGTACTAGAAGAATATTTTCAGAAAAAAAGACAAAAAGTTGGAGCATTCCTGTTGAGGGCATGATGACAAACCAAATTATCGAGACCAGATTTAATAGTGCACAAGGCATATTCACCTCGTATACCAAGAATTCTTTGTATAGTATGACAGGATCAATAATATTTTCTAGCTATATTCCTACTAAAGAACTTTGTCCTACAAAGTATTATTTCAACTTTCATATAGGCATGGTCCAGCACCAGGAACAAACAAAAAGTAGTAAGAGCACGCCTGTGTTTCGTCTAGTCGTTAAACGATTGTTAAAGGGGCTAAGAATATTATTAGTTTTGTATTTACAAAAATTAACAATTCCTGATGAAAACTGTAGTCGATAAGTTCCTTAACAAATCAATTAATCTAAACTTTTTGTTCAACCCTGTACAGATGATGATCCAGAAATTTAATATTTAATAGTAAAACAAAACTAAGCAAATACTGACAAATCAAAATATTAGAAAATCTTGAAAGTAGAAATATACTTTGCTGGGAATATTTGCTTCTTCAAGCATTACAAAGCAATAAAGTAAATCAAGTAGAGAGCAACAAGTTAAACTAAAAATTCACTTCTACAGACACTGACAGGTACAAACACAAGAAGGCGATGAGCCTGCAATCTGGATAATACAGAAACTAAAAATGGTAAAAAATCTATACACTAATGAAGTAGATGAAAATATTTGAAGAAAACGGAAAATTAATTCTAATTGCTTGTATAATTTCACTTCTTCACAACAACTGATATTAAAACCACGAAATTGACAATAAATTTTGATAGCAACTTGCAAATAAACGTATTACAATATTATGTTGAAATTCTTTATCTAATTATGTAAGGTTTATGTTAATAGTTCAGTTTCAACGTATTATTACTGAAAGTCCACAAGTTTTCATAATAATTTATTTCTTATATAAGACTGGAGGTTTTCTAGGGTAGCTAGCGGAGTTAGTCCATGGATTAAACACTACGTGACTTGACAATGGCGGCAGAGTACTGACCGCCGAAACGTCGAGTTTAATCGAAGGACTAGCTCGGCTAGTTACCCGAGAAAATTTAATCCAATATATGTCTTGTTTCTTTACTGTCATAGAAAAAAATCTTTCTGATGTGCATGTATCTTTTCGAATACGCTAGAATTGATTTAAGAAAAAGTATAATAAACCAATAATTATTGTCGTAGTAATTATGTATACTACAGATAATTAAAAATTACTCATTTTTTCTCACAGTACCAGATTGAGGTCATGACATAGAAATTGTCGTCACCGCTATATACAAACATCATAATGAAAATAGATCCTAGGAATCTCAGATCAGTAAGCAAATCACTCCAGGCGAATGGCGGGATGCTTCCTTCAAAAATGCCATGGACGAATTCCTTCCCGTTATTTGTCCCCAGTCCCATCCCGCCTCTAATGACCTTAGCCGTTAACGAGGTGTAAAGCAATAAGTAAAAAAAAAAGGTCAAATCAGTAAGGATGGCTGACATAATTAGCGGTGAGACTGTTAGATTTGCTTAGTAATAGACAATGTAACATGTGATGGACTTTTTGAATGTGTGCCGGTGTTAGACAGTGGCTAGGTCGCCACACCACAGAGGAAACGTTCACTTGAGCGCCTGCTCCTAATTGCAGCACTCAAGTCGGTCATCTTGCTTGCTCAACTCAGCGTTCAAGCTTCCACGTTGATTTCGTTTATTTGCACGTCTTTACCGGCGGAAGACCCAAATTCCTCCTCGTTCATCATGCAATGTAAAGGCAACGGGTTTAAGAGTAATTAATTACTAGCTCATTAGTGAACTAGTACGTGGCATTGAATCTGCTATGATATCTCATTTAATTTAAACTCAGTACGCCATCTTCTCACCTAATGAGCCCAACCAAGAAAATTCCTTTATTTCTTCTCATTTTTGTAAAATAATTTCGATCAATACGTGTCTTATCCAATCTACAAGCAATTTTTCTCGACGTTAGAAATTGTCAATTGTTTCGTGACAAGAAACTTTTTTATTATTATTAGCAGATTTCGTAGTATTTGAAGTAATGATAAATTGATGATTATTCTGTTAAACATTTATGGTATACAACGTACATTTACACAGTTCTAGATATGATTTTGAATACTATAGTGGAATTTAAATGCGCAATTATAACGATTTAAGACATTAGTCGAAATTCTCTTTTATTTTATTTCCTCACAGAGAGCGTAACGTCGAAAATCATTGACTTGATTCCTACCACTATCCTATGAAATCGTGCCTTTTGTAATATCCATTGTAAATATTTTGGTATGTTATATGCAAAAATACTCTAAAACATGAGCGTCTAGTATCGCATAAAACGAATAATACTTGAGAATAATTTAATGGTAAGTATTGTCAATAATCAAACTAAAACTGCAATTACGCAAACAACGTACGCTACGCTGCTATGTTTTCAGTACCAACATTTGCGTTAAACCATGTAACTGGCGAAAGTCACCGTCATGTAACTAAAATTTAATAATACTTGGTCCTTTTTATAGGGTCATTTAACACAGTGCGCAGAGAGAATGGTAATAAGAAAAAAAATCACTTTTTGTGGCTTAGATATTCTACGGAAATCTAAACATTAATGTAAAAATCGAACAATGCAAGCTATTAATGCTGTCTCCATGTTTCAACACTATCACAAAATGTTAATTTCATCAAAATAACGGTGGTTAAATTTGCATCAAAAGTAAAGGTTCGGAATTAATTAAACTGGAATTCTGAATATCTTCATATTACGTCCAAAAATCGAAGATGATTGTAAATTACGCTCTATTAGGATGATTTACAGATTCTAGAAGCGAAAAATTTAACAGTATATTCACGTAACAATATTATATCCCTAAGAACTATGATTAGAAACTCTCTTCTATAAATTATCAAAACTATTAATCAATCACTTGCGATACGGATAACGTGTAAGACAATAGTGCACCAGATGAAGACGTGTATCAGTTTGTACACTATTTTCTTTACAGATAAGTTGCAGTTGTTCAAAATTCGATATATGATTCCTAGTTTTTTTTTTAAATTTACTTACTGATAATGTTTTGTGCTGATACTAGGATATGTTCCATTGCACTATTATATGTAGATACTATAAGGAATCGCTTAGCAAGGCATACCTTGCTTTATACCTTGCACTTTTGTTAATTTCGTTTATGTTGTCATTTATCGTACGATACTGAAATAATGTCAAAATCGCACTGAATATCTAAAAGTCAGTGAAACCCTACTTCCTCAAACAAAATTTTATCATTAGCAAGTTGTCTTAAACAGCGTTTTACACTTATCTCGAAACTCGTTTATAAAAATTATGAAAAGAATTGGTTCTGCTGTACACCCCAATGGAAATTCTAGATGAAAGGAGACTTCTACTTCTTCTATGACGTACTGCGACCACCCCGTTAGGAATCTGGTATCTGTGACACTACTTCGCCTATCAGTCTTGTTTAAGAGGTGACACAATGGAACAAGACTCTAGAAAACGCGTCTACTTGCCATTTTTCGTCAGTAAAATTCACCACGTATTGAGAAAATATACCCAGCTGAATTCTGCACAACGTTATTATTTTTTCATTTTTTTTTTTTCAAAATCCGTGTTGATTTGGTAAAATTAATTGGTTTCACAAAGAATTCCATAATTTCCAGTATTTGACATGTTACATAATTTTATTGCAGACACTTGTTAGGGAGATCGATCTGTATTTAATTTAGTATCTTCGAACTCCTTTCCTGAAAATGAGAGTAATTTGTGCGATTTTACAATATGAACATAAATTTTCCTCTTCTAACGGTTACCGAAATGTATTAGCCACAAAGGGTACAATTTTGATCGTATACTCTGATTTCGTGGGGATTCGGTGTTTACCCCCTTTTCAGAATTTCCATCTGCTGCAAAGCCTATTTCTAATGAATAAATTTTTAACTATACACGACATGAAAAAATATTTTGAAATATATTAGCTTTACCACTGCTTTCATTAATCTCACATCTGTTATGCGTAATAATGGCATACTCGTGGCACTGAAACTGACTTTCCGATGTTTGTTAGGGTTTTGTGCAGGGGGTTTGGAAATCAAACCGCAGCGAAAATCATTAAATACCTCATGCATCAAATTTTTCGTTCGTCCTCTTAAGTCAGTTAAGCTTTCTGTGTTCGTACTGTAATGTGGAATTGTTTGAAGGTACAGTTCGACTATCATCATTCTGAAACACGGGGAGAATATATCATTTCAGTTGACGTATATATCACGGTGTCCCATCCACATATTTCTGCTTCTATAATTTGCATTTTAATCCTTCCACTCTTAACATCAATCGATTTCGGATGCTGAATGTAGTCGAACGTGTGACTATTTTTTACCTGTCATTATAAAGATCTTCTACAAATTTTCTTAATTACAGCGAATGGTTAAGATACAGTTGCAACAATAACATCACAAACTGATGATTCATCAACAGGAGTCGTCACTGTGAGTTTTGTAATCATGTGTGGAAGGAATATAATTTTATTTATCTTCTCCCCGTGTTTCAGAAACGACTAACGATAGCCGAGACGTTCGAGAGAGTTCCATGTGTTTATCTTTGAAATACATTCAATCATTTCTAATCAGTATGCGATAATTCTTACCACAAATGTTAATGGATCGATTTCTGGTACACTGTTTTGTCACTGGCTTAGGTATTGACTTTTCAATCAGTCCCTGGAAACGCTATTAATAGTACATATTCAAATCTACTATCGGTGGCCAGGAATATAGAATCAATCTACCTTAGGTTGTAACATGACATTCGCTGTTCTCTCTAAGACTTCTAGCTACTTGCCACTCTCGTTACAATCAAAACACATCAACAAGATCTTATTAGCTCTTGCATTTCTTGGAGGCTATTGACAATGTCGTTGCACTATAATAAGCCCCTGATATTACATAGTCCTGATCATGGCGTTTAGTACAGTCAAAATAGACATTCACCCTTGCATAAATTCCCAACAAGCTGAATATTTGCATGAATATTAGGGATACCATTATAATGAAATTGTAAAAAGTCCCGATCGATCCCGTGTGTGCAAAAAATTTTATACAAGGTCAAAGTTCGCAAAAATTGGTTTATCGTATTTTTTAGCGCAACTGTTAGTTTTATAATAAAAATAGCTCAGACTAAAATTGTAGAAGATCATGTAATTATCTACAAAAATTGTTCTTATTGTTTTTTCCCTAAGATTTACCAGTTCTGAGTAAAAGCGATTCTAAAATTCAATGGCAAATTAGGCTGGTGATTGGAGTTTATAGAGTAGAATTTATATCCTCAAAAACTTGCGCACATCTTTGTTTTTCAAATAATTTAAGAACTGTTGTTTCACCCCTCCGGAATAATGCCGATGTTGTATCATAGCCAGTCATAGCATGTAAAAATAAAATGTGATCTTTACATTTAGGATAAGCCGATAAACAACATGTACTTGAAAAATTTCCGACGGTTGTTGAGCCTTGCCTGGTTTTAAAAGTAAATGATTTTTTTCAACTGGAGTGCGAGCGGTAAGTAATACTAACAGATCAATATCTTCACCAACAACATCAATTAAATCAACTGGATTAAATTGACTTATTGCAGTTTCAACGATAAGTATATCAGCGTCATTGTCAGCTTGCTTGACTAAAATATGCCCACAAATAAATTTTTCTTTGAGCATTGCAATGAGCCGAGACTTATTGTGAGTAACAAAAATTGTTGTTGGCTAGTTGGGAGTCATAAACTGGTCAAAAAGAATATCAGAAGATGTTTTTGTCACATGGCGACGTTGTTCTGCGGCTTTAATATTTTTTGTAGAATCGGTATAGCCATCAAATACTACGGTTACTTTTTGACCAAAATGTCTGTGTACATACTGAACATATTTATCTGAGATGTTGCTTAATATATCTTCTCGATCGCAAACCACACGGTGCAATAAATATCCTCCATCGATACTGAATACAGCACAAACTTTTAGTAAAGAATATTAGCAATAACCACGTGTTTTCACTAGGAACGAACGTACAAGACTAACTGTATTTCATTGGGAAAGAGCAGGTAGACGGGCACTCCCAAGTAGACAGTTGAACAACAGACAAATGGTCACATAAAATGTGGGACTGGGTTTCTTTTCAGCTCATACTCTCAGAATTACCATTCAATATAAATGTATTAGTCACGCAGACTTATTTTTATACTTATAGTATGCGTCCAATGATGTACATAGATAGAGTAGTCATGTATATTATGAAGAATACAACTTTAGTGAATTTTAGAATGGCTTTTTCTCAGAAATGGTAAATCTTAGGGAAAAAAGTATATGAACAATTTTTGTAGATAATTACATGATCTACAATTTTTGTCTGAGCTATTTTTATCATAAAACTGACCGTTTCGCTAAAAATAATGAAAAATCTATTTTTGCGAATTTGACCTTGTATAAAAGTTTTTGCACACACGGAATCAATGGGGACTTTTCACAATTTCATTATTATGGTATCGCCAATGTTCATACAAATTTTCAGCTGGTTGGGAATTTATGTAATGGTACCCCTATTTTTCAGGCTGATTTGATCGGACTAGTTCTGTTTCACTACGAGGGAATTATGTCATTCCAGGCACAGGGTAGCTGCTTCTAGATGTCTGCGCCACATATGCGAAATTCTTAACCAAGTTAAGGTTGTTTCTTTTCACACTAACAAGTGAGACTGGCATCGCGAGAATTTTCCTGCCACGTTAGCCTTCTCATCGTTCCAGCGAGTAACCCAAAGGTGGATAAGACAGGGAGAAACCTGACGCATAATTCTACAGCACAAAGTTTGATAGCAAGTACATGGAACGGCAGTAACAACAAACATTACTGCGAATGCGAGGGCCTAATGTTGTATTAATTCTGATAGATTGCGCGTGGGAGAGCGAGGTATTCAAGTTCAGAAACGTAAAAGACAGTTACGGAAAGTTTTATTCTGCTCACGTCACATCGTACGATGATTGTTTGTCCATCGAAGAGATAAGGGACACGATTCTCTTTTTATGGTCAGACGTAGAGATAGCTAAGCCATAATTTTAATTGAGTCTAGTATTTTTCCACTGATTTGCTCGCGCGTGGCTTAATTTGTGTAATAATGATTTCGCCTTTTGGTTCTCTTCTAGCATCAAAGCATTAAGGTGTGTAATGTATAGTATCTTCGAACATTTACCATAAATTAAATTCAACAATTTCGTTACTTTTATTGGAGTGTTAATCTCTGATATGGTGGTTAGACTAACGTTTATCGTTTATTCTAACGGTCCATACTTCTGAAAACTAAATAAATATACAACCAAAGTCACGTATTAAAAAAAAAAATAACAGAACCCAAAGGGTGAAGTCTTTTATCTTAGTTGTAGCGTGGTCTTTGGTGGGTGTCTCGTAAAGGAGTCCTCATGCTAGATGGAGCGTGATCTGTGCCACCTATCTGGTCTCTGTGAGAACGAATCATCATTTATCATTTCTTGCTCCGTTCCCCACTAACATAGAGTCATAAGATATACAACAGATTTTAAGCTAGGCCATAAAATTTATATTGTAAACACTCTATCTAAATTGGTGTGGTAGTTTTTGTGTGATGCCTCGACAAAGGGACAGTTACACCCAACCCGCTCACAGATCTGTAATAGTATAAATGTTGACGAACTTGAAAATTCCGGCATGAAGGACACAAGTAAGGAATGTTTTGTGACTAGAACTCAAATATTGGGGTGATCTTGAAAGAACTGATATTGCAGATGATGGTTTTTTTTTTAGTGTATGCACTAGCAACGATGGGTTGATATTGGAGTGAAGTGTTTAAGACCTTCATAAAATGACTGTGAGCTTTAAAACGCACTGTATAGAAAGTAATTTGCTTGCTTGCAAGTCAATTTCTGCCTAGTTACTGAGCATTTAGCGAAATGCACTCATCATTTTTACTATAACTCTCAATAGTAGGTCCCACGACCAGAGTCAAAGTTTTCTTCGTGGTACGGGTGACCCAGTGGCAAGGTCTAAAAAAATGTAATGCACCATGGTGCTGCTTCAGCCGTACATCCGACAAACCAAGTGCCACACATTCCAAGACAGGTGTGTTGATGAGGCAATATAGTCAAGAAAGAATACATTTTTAATAAACAATATTTCAAATATGGGAAAACCATGTAAATCTTACAGCTGTCAACTTTGACGGTCATTCAATAATTTGATGCTTCACCAGGAAAATGAAAACTACATACAAATTGTCCAAAATTGCAATATCTTGAAACGAATCTTAATATCGTTGCAGGTGATCAAAATGAATATGGTACACGTTGAATATGAAATGAAGTAGAAGTAATGTCACATATTTTTGTAAGAAAGAGATGTCACCAAAGGAAATTAATGAGGATTGATAATTTCTTGGAAAGGTTGGAAATGTCCAGCAGTTGGCATCTGAATTTATACAGGAAGAACCAGTACAGAAGTTGATCGCCAAACAAAAGGCCATTTGAGACAATCACTCAATAAAATGTGGCGATAACAGACATAATATTAACATCTTAGATTAAGGAGATATAAGTCATTCCTAATACAATCGTAGATCGAATTCTGTCAAAGGACTTGAACATGAAAAATATTTCCGCCAATTGGGCGACAAAAATATTGATAGTAGATCCGAAGTCAGCTGTCTGCGGAGTATCTTGTCCTCTCAGAAGCAAATGCAGTAGATTTTCTTGAAATATTTGTGACTGTAGATTTGACGTGGGCCCATCACTGTAAGTCAAAGGCAAAGGAAGTCAGTTCAGTGGAAGAACCCTATTTCTCGCAATCTAAAGAAGGACAAGGCTGTTCTGTTCCTTGTGCAGAGAAGGTGATAGTGTCTTATTTTCTAGATTATGAGGATTTACTGATTCTAGATATCCCGAAGAAGTGTGAAAAAGTCACTGAAAAAAAAAACTGCGGGCAACAAACAAGGAATAAATAGAAGTTATCAGAAATTTGTTTTTTCATCTGAACAATTACACCAGTCACTTTTCACTCTACAATTCATGAAAGTGGGTTCCAGTTGGTACCACAGCTCTGCTATTCACACGATCTGCTCCCCCCCCCCCATACATTCACCTCTCCCCCCAATACTTTCACCTCTTCCCCCAATACTTTCATCTGTTTCCAAACCTTAAAATTTTTTTGTCATTTAAGTCAGATGATGACCTTATACGTGCTGTAACTCCATCTTCTGACACCCTTGAAAAATCTTTTTATGTGGATGGTATATAAGCGTTGGACTATCGGAGGAAGTGTATGAAGCTCAGAGGGACCTACATCAAAAATTGAACCACATATTTTCTTTAACTCATCAGTGTCACACCACGAACTTATGAGATAACTCTCGCTAATAAGAGTCTAATATACTTTCTTTGGTGCCCGACGAATCCATGTGAATTGATTTTAATGACTCTTTGTGTTAAAGAAGACTTAGCCATAATTGTAGACACTAGAAACCCAGAAATTTTTTTCATGAAACTTAACCAATCCACGGTTTATAGAACGTTCGTAGAATGAGTGATGAGCAGAATGGTGAATATTTGGGAGACAATAGGGAAACAGAGATGGTAAAATTTGATTTGTATCATAATGGCGACAACGCTGCGTTTATGTTTAAAGCACTTGTTGTGTCTTTTGAAATTACGTGCAGTCACGGGCGATAACTCCAGTAATCTGGATGTAAGGTCAGGCCTCACGCAAGGAACCGCGCTCTTATTCATCGTAAAACATCTTGACTATAACATACACACACGTTTACAGTTGTTTTCTGACAATACTTTTTTGTGAAATAAAATCTGCTCGAGATGTACGTGACCTTGACATTATTTTATCATTTTGTGATAAATGGCAGCTTACAGTTAAATGAGAAGCCGCTTGCTCATAAGTATAAATAAAACAGTTCAACCACTCAAAGGCTGATACCTTGAAGTTATTTTAGTGCTTTAATGCAAGTCAACATATGGTGAGATCATCACATAACATCAATATTAGGAAAAGCTTAAGATGGATTGCACTTCATAGATCAAATTTTGACGTATGTCCTCATCTAGATTGCTGCAGTGTTAAATGGGATTGATAGACGGAATGCTAATAGTTCAGAGAAGTGTCTTGGCTTCAGCGACCAGTTGATTTAATTTAATCTAATTTCGGTTGCGATGCAGCACATTACTCCGTACCCCACTCCTTCCCATGTCATGATTTTGCATCATCAAACTTCCACAATTCCAGATTCCTTCAGTGCTTTTGGAAAATTTTCCACCATATTACGTTCTAATGTATTCCACTCCCTGACTCCCTTATCTACGTAACAATATCCACTCATACGTCATCGCCATTATAAGGTAAAAACCGTGTACAATTCAAAAGCTCTCTTTACCCTCTTCTGTCTTCCAAGGACTCAGAACCCAGCTATTAGTTGCTACAGCCTTAACGAAAGCTTGAAAGATCTGATAGAAAATGGGGAAAGTATAATTTTGGAGACAAGCGACGTAATTTTCTCTGAAATGTGAACGTCCATTTTCATTTATTGCTGTGGTGAAATACTTCGGGTCACATTTCCAGGAGAGATATAAGGTGCCTATAAGTTTTCTTTGTAACATTTCAATTAGAGACTGGAAAGAACAAGGGAGAAAATGCTTTGGTGTAGAGCTAGCTTTGAAATTCGACGTTTTTTAATTCACACACTGCAGATCTAAATTGTTTGCATTTTTTTTTTTTTTTTTTAATGTAGCCTTTGCGACCATTGAACCAGCAACCAGGTTTGGCCATCTATTCCATAATTGTTCCACTAATCTTTCACCGCAGTTACAGTTCCATAGCACAATAACTTTACGAAAAGCCTGTACTTAATTATAGTTACCCACGCTCGAGGTAGGGCCCGAAATTGTTCGGTACCCTACCCAACTCAATCAGCAATATCTTACGTCAAAAGCAAAAATGCAAACAGCCCAAGAACAATATCCGACGTGGCAGGTGTTAAGAATGTAAATCCATGGATTCTAAATACAAAGCACTGGAAACTGTTCATTGTGGCTAAAACCACATTGAACAGCGATGATTCTGATTTGTAGAAAGAGTTTAGGATACACAATGGAAGAGAGTACGAGTATCAATCCATACTAACCGCAATGCCTGGTTAACGCAAATATTCTTTAAAACCTTTATTTAAAATACGTGTGTATTACGGCCACCTGTTACACTGTGGTATGTTTCTCAGTGCAGGAGATACTACTTGCTTACATCATGTAAACATTGTTCAGTTGACGAGTGAGAGTTTCTTCTAGGGAGAAAGTACTACTCAACGACTAAGATAGGTACGCAGCACCATCAATTTTAGAAAAATAAAAGTAACAGGGAATGCAAATGGGCTCTGTCCTAGCATCCGGGGTGACGCAGGTTCCAATCACCATACGGCCATCTAGATTTCGGTTTTCTATGGTTTTCCGAAATCACTCGAATGGTTACTGCAAAACGCAGGTTAATTCTGCCAAATTTTACCAGCAATGTTTCACTAAATAGAATATCATCAAGGGAATGCAATTCGATTTTAGGAAGAAAAAATTTACACTAACGAGTAACTTTTCATTTGAAATCTGAGCTACACAGCAAAAATACATTGCTTTTCTGTCTGGAACGAAACAGCCTGGAAATCGGCATGCATCAATTTTCAAATTTTTATTACAATTCGCTCGAAGCAAACACTTGTTGCATCCGGGCTGAATTGACAGCAATGAGTCACTTTTGGTGATTAGAACCATATCAATAACATGGCAATACATATGCTAACAGCAGCAGTGCCAATGACCACTCACGACTTATCGGACCCAGTCTGTTTGGGTGACTGGTAACGCTCAGTCGTCGCATTTGGGAGGTCGCCGGTTCGAATCCCCGTCCGGGCATCCAGATTTGGATTTTACATGGTTTCCCCAAATCACTCTAGGCAAACGCCGCGATGCTTCCTACAAAAGGCCATGGCCGAATTCCTTTCAGTTCCTTGTCCCCAGTCCTATCCCGCCTCTAATAACCTCGACGTCGAAGAGACGTAAAGCCATAAGCAAAAAAGCTAATTTGGGGGGGGGGGGGGGAGGGAGTTGATCGTGACACTGGAGGAAACCTGAAACTACTTAACCATACATTAAACTGATCGAGTACAAGACAGGCAACATCAGTTGCTCCCAACAAGTTGTTTTGCCCAATCACCGTATGATTCGAGCTGATGCTACAACCGCATGGTAGTGGTAAATATCAACCTGAAGGACTTGGCATAACACTGGGAGAAAAAGGTGACAGATCGTCCGGAATTTTTGTCTGGACAAGCATCCGAAGAGCGAAAAATCATATTGTAACTCGCCAAATGTTACAGGAAACTTATGCGAAAGTATATTTTCAATAATACCACATAATTTATGAAGAATAGAATACCTCCGTGATAAAAGGCCATGACTATATGTTGATTTTCCTGTCAAATTCCACTTTTTTTTTTAACTGCTTAACGTCTCTTAACAGCGAGGTCTTTAGAGACGGGAAAAGATGGGTGGAAAGGATTGGAAGGAATTCAGCCATGGCCTTTTGAAAGAAGCAACCCGGTATTTGCCTGGAGTGATTTGGGAAACCATGGAAAATCCAAATCTGGATTCCCGCACGGGGATTCGAATCGCCATCTTCCCGAATGCGAGGCCAGAACGCTAACCGTTACACCACCTCCCTCGGTAAAAATTCCACTTTGTCCTGGCGGGTATCTTGAAAGATTTCAAGTCTGTTGCTATAACTGCCTATGCCAAGACAAAATAGTAGATGCCCAACGTAACTTAAATACTGTTTGACTAGCTTGGGTAGTTTAGTAACTTACTATGATAGTGGGAAGGGGGAGAGGTGCATTGCAGCCGGTTGCTATCCCCAGTTGATAATGTTCGACAATGTTCTACTACCATATCAAAAAGAACCTTTAAAAAGTACCCTCATGCCCGTAAGCTAAGGGAGATCTACGAGAAATGATCGCATAATGTATGGCCCAAACTGTGGCTGCACAACACACAAAAACATGGCATACTTTGCAGCTCCGGTCAGATTTTTGCTTTCCTTGGTTTTCCGAAACCGTTCGAAGTGAATGCCGTGATAATTCCGTCAAAAGGCCACGGCAGAATTTCTTAACATTGCTATTCTCCTCATTCTTCCGGTTCTAATGACCTAGACGTCGACGAACTGGCAAGTCCGAAAATAAAATATTAATCACATTTTTACTTGTTTTATCTGCGAACGAACTGCTTTTAATGGAACTCAAGGAGTTTACCGGGAACCTATCGTCAGCACAGCCACTGAATAAAGTATTGTTTTTAATCAACGAAAGACGTTGCTCTTATAAACTTAGAGGTCATTTTCTTTAACGGATAACTAATTTACTCAGAATAGTTGACAAGCGGTGTTTGATTCATTCTTTCTTATAAATCAAAGTGTTCTGTATAATTAATGACTGCAGTAATCAGTTGTATGAATAGGCCATCAACTGTTGCCATTCCTTCATGGAGCATAGCCACTTAATTCTCTATTATATCGCTCCTCTTATGTGGTCAAAAAAAAATTTAACTTATAATGCAAATTTAATAACAGTGAACACCAGCCGCATACTTTAGTATCTTAGATATTATATATTTATAGACTTTTTGTCATCTAAAATTTTTCTGGAATCGGCTAGTGCGTATGATACCAGGACAGCTACAACGTTACGCACTGAAAGGCTCTTATACAGTACGTAATAGAGTGTAGATTATACTTATATATTTTACCTTTCTATCTACCTTCATGATTGACTAATTTTCCTGGAACTTCATTTGGATAAACCCTTTTCAGCTCATTATAGGTCTGTATATAATTCCTTAAATTATTTGTTCACAATCGAGGGGAAAGTAGCAAATAGCCAATAATAAGTGAAATGGCATTACTAGTGTCTGAGTATCATAGATAATTATCAAAATGTTATGAAACTTTACTTCTTAGAGCAAAGATTTCTGCGTATGGTAACTGCAACCGAGTAAACATGGGCATAAAAGGTTGTTTTTTTTCGTATGTTCGTGCCTAGTTAGTTCGGGAGTTCCCTGAACGGCTTAGCGTAATTGTTCTGTGGCGTAACCAGTAACAGATTTAGCATTCGCGTTCCGCTTCGGCACCAGCCTTTGAACTCTCTCCACGTATATACAACAGTGTGCAGATACATTTTCAAGTTTTTGATGGAAACTTACGTTTTCTAAACTGTTGTTGTCATTTCAGCTACTTTATACATGTAGCCTGGTCTTTTTTTGTGTCCGAAATAAATTTATTTTCATTTTGGTAAAAATTTTAATCCTATCATTTGATTGTTATTTGCTAATCTAGTGCATTTTCCTGATTCTGTTATACAAACATTTATTTTCAATTTAAAACTTTTCACGTTTTTAGGCCTTCTAGTCAATATTTTGCCCCTAAAACATAACAAATCCTCAATTACTTATAACCTAAAAAAGTTTTCTATCTTTGATTAATAGTATTTATTGTAACTTTTCTGGAACACGGATTTCTTATATGAATTTTTTCTCATTTCGTTAATAAATTTCAGTGTTATTAGATCTCAGTGCTTGGCACATTCAAATTCATTGTTTACTACTCCAATATTGCTAGTTGTTGGCTATACTTAAAATGTATATCAAATGATCTCTTCATATCCGTAAAATAAATGTACTACAGTTATATGTTTCTTCACATCGTAAGGAAATCAGATATTGAAGTTGCATGTAGCTATATTAGTTTCAATCCTTTTTCGCAGACGTATTAATAAGTCTTTTGCGACCGAAATTAGAAACAGATTGAAATTCTCACACATCAAACATTCACACACGACCCTCAGTGTAAGAAAATAAAAACCGTAAGGTAAGTACAAACAAAATCTTTTATTTTCGAAAGAACTAATAAGGAGTTTCGAATATCAGTCATAATCCACAGTCAAGTAAAATACTAAATTAGATACAAAATCTGACGATATCATAACAGTGTTTCCTCACTTACGAGAATAAAACCCACTGTTATCACTTTAAATACAAGATTATAAACAGTTTTTCATAATATTTTTTTCATTCTACTGCTAACTATTTAAGCCTGTAACCTAACCTTACTTCCCTGGATTTCATCCCAAAGAATTACTTTTTGCAAAAAACCATGAGGAGCAGGCTGGATTGTTACGTATTACAAAATAACTGTAGAGAACAATATCTCTCTTACTTGCAAAAGATACGAATGTATGTAAGCCCGTCAATTGGCTGCCAGAATGACGTAGGTATTACGTTGGCAGTCTAAATCACAGGGGTGGAGAGTATGGCAAGATTAAGAAGCGGGACAAGTCCAGACTCGGCGAAAGACAGCAGCAGCAAACGTCGTGATATTCAGCATAACCTCATTAAAGCACCGAGATATTGGACACCGGGTGATAATACAGGTCTAGGCTGAAACCTGGAGCTTTGCGTGCCTGTAATTGGTTTACACGAATGCTGGGACGATTCCCAGTCCTCACATCAATAAATATACAACAACAAAAATTGACGTTGAAAACACAGAGCACAGCTTATACTGTTCTCGGTCGTTATATACCCAGTTCCAAATATTTTGTTCTTACTTTTCTACGAATTCCTGCAGCAGAATTGCCTACAGACCGTGCTTGAAACCAAATACAACTGAAATTTCCTATCGATAGAGTAATAAATAGTTTTCAAAATTTGATATTTCACCGCCAACACTTCTACTACAATACTTCTGTTTTACTTTAAACGTATCCTGACCATAATTTTTTGGCGTAGGTGTCAGGAGTCTGATGCGAAGCAGTTGGCATCACCTTGGCTCTAGTAACTCACTTTGCGCCGGCAATAAGTAATAGATGCACTAAAGAGACAAAACTGCCTCGTTGTTTCCGTGTTTTGAAAGGTTGAGATGAAGTTCCTAGAAACTGGTGATAAATGAAAATAAATTAACGAAATTGTGTCTCTTCGAGTAGCGTCCTTACCCATTACACGTATTGGATCGCTTGTGTGATACGATAGAGTCATACCCAAAGTAAAATTAAGCATTGATTTCAGCATATAAGGTAAATAAAAGCAAATTATAATTTGCAAAAGTAGTGATTTGCCATATGACTGCATCTATTTACATACACATTAAAAGACAATAAAATAATTTTTTAAAAACATAAACCCGCCTTCATAAAAAAAATAAAAAAAAACACTAAAAATTTTAAAATAATTTTATACCTTGCTTAGAAGAAAGTAAATCAAAATGGACAATATTTAAGATAACTGTTATTGACATTTTTACATTAATTAGTTATTTTTGGAGTGCCAGCTGTTACATCGCGAACTGAACTTAATTTGGTGTTAGAGGTGAAACTGGGAGTACGAACACAAATACCAAATATTTTACAGCATATAGTGAGGCAGATATTGTTATTGCGGGAGACAGTTTAGCAAAACAAATTAGACAGTATTTTAATCTGTGGCTTTGCATCGTTGGTCGTCCAGGCATTTCTCTGGCGCTACAATGTCAGTTGGTAGGTAATATCAGGCATTAAACGCTTTACAGTTAGTATAACAGCGGTGTATCTCCTTTACGTATCAGTTTTGTTGAAACATGTTTCTAACACTAATTTTAGGTAAGTAGTAACATGATTTTTATGTATTATTGTTATTCATTATTGTTTTGGCTGGCACAGACTTCAAAAATAAATAATTAATGTAAAAATTTTAATAACAGTAATGTAAAATATTGTCCATTTAGATTTAATTTCTTCTAAGCATGGTATAAAATTATTTAAAACATTTTTGTGTGCTTTTTTGAAGGTGGTTTTTATGCTTTTTAAACAATTATTTTATTTTAAAATTTTTAGTGGTATTATAGTTTGTTTTGTATTTTAAAAATTCCGCAGCTGTTCTCATTTTGCGAACTTCCTGGTAGCTCAGTGCTTAAAGCTATTGGTGTAAAAAAAAAAAAAAAAAATCTGTCTTTATATACCCCAACAACTTTCAGAACGAAGTGAATTGCATGCTGTGTTAAGGAATCTCAGGCTACATTTTGGTAAAGGCTGTCTTTCGACCTAATTTAACACCAGTTTAAGCTGCCGCTCGATAATCGAAACATGTAACATCAGGGCATTAATACATAGAGGAGAATAAGGTAATATGTAATAGTCGAGTAATATGGAATACCGAGGATTCTCCTCTGGCGAATGGTGCTGTATAGTGGAAGTACCATCAACTGCTGCTCAAAACTCCTATGAAGCTTTGTTATGAAGGTCGGCCATTTGGGAGCTGAACTGTTTTTACTGTCCAACAAAGTTTGTTTTTCCACTTTCGAGAATTTTTTCAGATAAGTTTTCTAAAATATATATAAAATATTAGATTTATCTTGTTGATCGCAAGTCTTAGTATAATGTGTACTACAAGAGTGATGGTTTGTTGTACAGTTCTCTTTCCTGTCTGGCATCTTTTTTTTTAATAATATCATCAAGCCTATTTTGTCCAAGATGGCGATTCGGGAAATATAAGATACTTAGTATTCCACAAAACCAGACATGTAACTATGGTATTTCATACAACCAGAAAAATAATTACTGAGTTGAAATACATTTTTAATAAAATATAAGTGTGGTTAATACGAGTTTTGTTAATATTGATTGAAAATAATAAAATAACAATTGAGAAAGGTAAATATTTCTGAATTAACTCATTACTTATGTTTTGTTTTATGAATAGCCGAAATAGAAAGAAGCGAAAGCTATTGAATCCGACAAAGATGATGATGATGTTGACTAAAAAGTATCACTATATTTTAATTCCAGATAGTTTACGTTATTTGAAACCTTCTATTCCATTTTACCTGCCTAATCCATATTACCCTCCAAAAGACATTTTAAAACTAAAATTTACTAATTAAAAAATTTATTTTGATCGCTTTTTATTATATATATATTATCACAAGAAGTTGAAGGTTGTATTGGTTTTAGTTTCAGGTGTTAAATTATTTTCAGTACGGTTTTGTATAAAAAAAACATAAATGGTATTCCATATTACCCGATTCTCCTCTACCACATACCATATAAACAAATCTGTCTCTGGAATATACCTGTTTGTTCCGGCATCACACAAAAAATATAAAATTTTAATTGGTTTTCATAACGTGATAGCATGGGGTCCAAGTTGAAATCTGAGGTACATGTTGAGACATCACACAAAAAATATAAAATTTTAATTGGTTTTCATAACGTGATAGCATGGGGTCCAAGTTGAAATCTGAGGTACATGTTGAGACATTAGGACACATTTATTTTATGAATATTCTGCCATGACTTAAAAATAGCTTATTTGATTTTTGACGGGATTTAAAACTGTGGATTGGAAAGAACATTAGAAATTAAAGGCGGTTGGAGTAAAGGGGAAGAGAGATTGGGCTTTTGTATATCAAATGTAGACGGTCTTTTCTGATTGATTTAAAGTTTACGAGTGTAAATTTCTATCGATATCAGATAAAAATTGTAGGTATGAATAAAAAAAACAATTAAGGGGTGTAGAGGCGAAGAATAGTTTGGTTTTTGTAAAGCTAGTGTGAACAGTATTTTTCTCTTTGTTTTAAAGTATACTGTAGCACGCAGGATTGTGGCGTACTACAAAAAAATTATAATATCGTATTTTTTTATATTCAGATTAATTTAATATGTGTGAATATTTTGTAAATTAATTATCTGATCAACGTAATTGATATCCAAGGCTATCTTAATTTCTTAATAATATAACTGAATAAAGTGGTTGCTAGTTGGAAGAGCAGGAGAGAATTTGAAGCTGACAACGGTATATCCGGTGGAAATCTTCAGAACGCGTGGGCTGACGTGAGCAATTGTTCGCGCGCCCAGAGTGGATAGGCACCGTTAGCCGTCAAGATCAGTGCATTGAACCCCGCGTAGGGATACCCGTGCGGCGGAAGGGGTGAGCGACGCGTGGGAGGCCAGGGCGAATAAAATTGACTTCGAGCCTCACGTGGTTTTGGGAAGAAGTTAAACAACCAATGCCGTATCATATACGGGGTCTACAGATGTTAATTCGTGGTTTCTTTTCCATGCAACGGAACTTCGAGAAGGAGTTTCGGAAGAGTGAAGGAGAAGTGGATATACTTGGTCATAGTGTGGTCAGCGGTCGTCGGGTCGAGACTTCACAGTGCGGAGTGGCACTGTACTAGCGGGCTCTGGCTTCGATCACTGGCTGGTCGATTTATGCAGACCATTCACTGGTGGGACAACTTAGAGACCAACGCCGCACGCCACCGCTGCTGATGCGGGTGAATTTTAGTAATGTCTTCCATCGCCCATCATTGTTTCATGGTTTGGAGAGACTTTGAAGGATCCGTAATCGACCAATGAGACCGGATCTCTGCTCGATTCCATTTCAAAGCTAGCTGGCAAATGACCTCATGAACTTTAAAGCTCAGTCGAGTCGCAACCTTCGGAGGAGAAACTTCCTTGTGCGCGCGAAGCGGCTTAGTACAGTTGTTGTGTTATAAACGGACCAGGAAGTTACAGTTTTTCCAGTCAAGGGTACAGTGAATAACCAGTATTTAGTCAAAAGCGAAACATAAGATACTTGTTGAACTGAAATCATCGACGCTTGACATCCACCTAATCTGTTAACCACCGTAATCATCTCTAAACTTTATCAGAGCGAATAGCGCCGACGATGTTTGGAGGATTATATGGTGAAGGAGGTACTCACAACATAGAGGATACCTCAACTAGAGAGACAAATCTCATTCAGCCTCCAACAAGTATGGTAATATCAACAGCACTGAATACGATTACCAGCCAACCAACAGAAGAAACCAACCCAGCCAACACCACACCTAACCTACCTGAACCGGAGACAGACGACCCCATGTGCGGCTACCAACTCTCGAGTGTCAAGTCCACCAAACGCCAGGTACCGGAAGAAGGAGACAGAAGAAGTTCCACGCGCGCGACAGAGAAAATCGCACGACTGTCGTCAGACGGCATAAGATCGCAGAGCCTAGCAGACCTTCAAAGCATGGCACTGCCACTGGCATCAGAACTCACTATTGTCAACAACTCGCAGCGTCCACAGCAGAGCCCAGCAGCCTCATACAGCATGGCACCGCCACAGGCACCGGCACTATCTACCGCCAACAACCCGCAGTGTCTACAGCAGAGCCCAGCAGCCTCACACATCACGACAGCGTCACTGGCACCGGCACACACTGCTGTCAACAACCTGCAGATTCCACAGCAGTGCTCAGAGAACAACAGGTATGAACCAAGTGACAGTGGACCGTATGTAGTAATAGTTGAAGGAAAAGACAAGAACGTTGGGCGTATCCACCCGATGTCGATAGGAAAACTACTGAGGGAGCAGGGTTTCATGACATCAAACAACCTAGTAAACATCTCAAGCTGCGGTCGGAATAGAATCAAGATAGAATCTAGCAATAGAGACTCGGCAAACAATCTTGTAAAATCTGAAGTCTTCATCAGAAATAACTTGGAGGCGTATATCCCAAAATCTATGATTCAAAAACAGGGTGTGGTGAGAAATGTCGATACTTCACTTAGTGACACCGAAATCCTCTCAGTAATAGAGTGTGAGTTCCCAGTACTAAATATTAGGCGATTCACAAAAAAAGTTGTTAAACTAGGGCAACAAGAAGTAATTCCACTACCGGTATGCGTTCTAACCTTTAGATCACAACTTCTCCCTCAATTTGTGTGCATCCACGGTGTAAGATGCAGAGTTGAACCCTACATCCCCGCCGTCATTCAGTGCTTTAAATGTTTACGCTTTGGTCATGGCAGTAACCAATGCCGCAGTAAGGTTCGATGCAGTTTCTGCACAATGGAACACAATGCCGACTCATGCCCCAAGACAGCTCCACAACTCTGCGCAAATTGCTCAGGGCAACACTTGGCAACCGACCGCTCATGCCCCATTTTCCAGAGAGCAAAAGCGATCAAGCAGCATATGGTATACAATAACGTCAGCTACAGCGAAGCGGTAGCTACATTCGAAAACAGACACTATGCCCGAATGGCAACTAATCCTAGCCCCCAGGTTAACAGCCCCACCGAATTCCCGCCGTTAACCACTATACCATATACTCCAATTAATCACAGCTCATGTCCAACTCTCCGTGAAGAGACATATCCAGTATCTCAATCTTACCCACAACGACCCGTGCACCTAGCGGAACCAGTACAGTACTACCATTTCAAACAAACACAGCCAAATACCAGCACAGTAAAGCTAAACACAACAGGCAATCAAGTTAGGATTCCCCAAAACTTAATGTGGAGAAGCAACGGGCCAAGACAACCAATAACTCACAATCCTTACCCGCCACACCCACAGAGAATGACAGAAACTCTACAAAACCACCAACAGTCAGCGGGAAACCAGCCTACAACCACCGAAACCCCAATTATAGAAAGGCTGATGAGTTTAATTATATCCATTATTGAGATGATCAGAACTAACGGCACGGTGGACCCAACACAAGTAATGAACTCACTTCAGCAGATTATGAAGGCCTCCGAACAATGTACCCAATAACTAAAGTAATTATGGCCCAAGGACGTTTAACCAAAATGCTGCAATGGAACGCACGCTCATTAAGATCTAACAAGGAGAGCTTTGAACAGGCATTAAGAGCATATGACGTGGACATCGCCACAGTTGCGGAAACATGGCTAAAACCACCAGACACCATTAGAATCAATGGCTACAGCATCATCCGATGCGACCGCGACGACGGCTATGGAGGAACAGCCATCTTGGTCCGACAGAGCATGTCACATGACGCACTGCAATTAGACGTCACAGGACTACCAATTGAGGCCTGTGCTATGTCCGTAAGAATTAACAACACCAGGCTAACAATAGTGACAGTATACAGCCCCCCCAATGTAACCCTAACCAAACCCCAAATTGTAAGGTTGCTACAGCAAATAACTGACCCATTTATCATTACTGGTGACTTCAACGCCCACAATAGTGCTTGGGGGTGCGAAAAAACAAACCGACTTGGCCGTATCATGCTAGACGTAATGGAAGAACAAAACTTAGTGATACTCAATGACGGTACAGTTACAAGAATTAGCAACCCACAAGAACGGAAATCAGTAGTAGACATCGCGCTAGCGTCTACGAACATCGCAGCGTTGATCGAGCACAAAGTGATCCATGAGCCTCTGGGATCAGACCACTATCCGATTTTGATTACCATCAACTTAAAACAAAACAATAGAAAACCTCAGGCTACACCAGATTATAACTGGAATATTAACGAGGCAAATTGGGGCACATACGCAAATAGCGCAGGAATACATCTACGGAGGTCGGAAGAGACTGGTGAGACAGAGGAAGATTATGGCAACCTTATCCGAATTATCAATCTTGCAGCTAAACAAAGCATACCAAAGAAAAAGCAGAAAACCTACACGTCTAGGAACCAGCCTCCATGGTGGGACGAAGAATGCGACAAGGCCATCCAAGAAAGAAGTGATGCGCTTCGAATATACCGCAGGTGCAGTAACATGGAAAACTTCATAGAACTCAACAAAGTACAAGCTAGAACGAAAAGAACATTAAAGCAAAAGAAGAGTGCTGGGTGGAAAAAATATTGTGAATCAATCAATAGAAACACATCTATTACTACCATTTGGACAAAAGTGAAAAAATACAGACAATCAGTTGACAATATGTATGTATCACCTAGCATAACCACGGAAATGCTAGAGGACATACTAACAACCCTTGCACCTCCTTCCGTGAACCCAAACCGCAATCCCCCACCCGAAGACCAATTTGGAGATTCGATGTCAAGACCTTTTAATATGGAGGAATTTGCAAAAGCGTCCAAGAAGTCGAACAACACGGCACCAGGAACGGACAACGTCCACTATGGAATGATTGAACACTTACCACCACGAGGAAAAGAAAGACTTTTAAAAATCTTAAACAATGTCTGGAACAAAAGAATACAGATCGCGGGATTAAAAACCTCAAGAATAATTCCGATCCTGAAGCCGGGGAAGAACCCGAATACAACTGCAGCCTACAGACCGATTGCACTACTGCCATGCCCGTACAAACTACTAGAGAGGATGGTGAAAAACAGGATCGAGTGGTTTGTTGAACATAATAGCCTTCTACCAGACCACCAGTGGGCGTTCAGACGAGGAAGAGGCACCAATGACCTCCTAATAAGGCTTACCACCGACATCCACTCCAGCCTAAGCAAAAACCGTTACCTGATGACCCTCTACACTGATATAAACAGTGCATACGACAATGTCAACCTCAACCTACTAGGGGAAAAGATGCAAAAGATGAACTTCTCCGCAGTCTTTACTCACAATCTCATCTCACTGCTGGAAAACAGAATACTTGTCATAAAATATAAAGGCGCTACAATAGGACCGCGACACACAAGCCAGGGACTTCCACAAGGATCAATATTATCACCTATCCTCTTTAATATATATACAAGTGACCTTGCCAAAATACTACCGAGGGGAGTATATATACTGCAATATGCTGATGACATATGCCTCTACGCAGAAGGCGAAACTCTGATGGAATGCATAAACCTGCTCAGCATAACAATGGAACGGCTAAAGATATGGTTACAGGAGAACGGGATGACAATCTCACCAGGAAAATCATCGGTTATGATACACACAAGGCACAGAATACAACAAATGACATCTGTACAACTTGGACCATATACATTTCCTAACAAAAAGGTAATCAAATACTTGGGGATGCAGATAGACCACAAACTGAATTGGGGACCACACATAAAACATTTAACTAACAAATGTGAGAAAGCAATCAACCTGCTGCGGGCAACAAGTGGCTACTGGTGGGGTGCAGATCCGAAAACGCTCATGATTCTCTACAGAGCCCTAGTGCGATCCAAAATCGACTACGGATGCCTCTGCTATAGCTCTGCAGCTGATAGCCTCCTTTACCAAATAGACAAACTACAATTCAAGGCATTACGCATATGCTTCGGCGCAATGCACTCTACCCCCACTAACGCTCTCTTGGTAGAGGCCATGGAACCACCACTGAATATCCGCCGATATTACTTAAGTAGTAAATTTGTGTTAAAGACTATGCAATTCGTAAATAGCCCATTAATGGAGGCACTGGAGACACTGGTGAGAAGAACCACCATCGATAGCTACTGGCGAAGGAAAAAAACTTCCATCATTCCTCATGTCTTACAAGGACCTAATTCAACATCAGCCGCTAATATTCTCTTCAGGACAAATGCCCTGCTTCGAATACCCATATAAAACAACCTTGACAAGAATCGAAGCAAGGTTGAATATACCATTTACCGAAAGCACGGCTAGGAACATAATCCTCCTGTCTGAAAATCTTGCACAATACAAAGATAGTGTCCACATTTATACCGACGGCTCAAAGATCGGTAGCACGGTAGGATGTGCCTTTGTGGATATGAATGCGCGAATTCAGGCAAGCTATAAACTCCACAGTGAGGCATCGATATTCACTGCTGAAATGGTTGCGATCCTTAAAGGCCTAGAATATGCAAAGAACACCACCTTCAAAACAGTAATCATATTATCCGACTCTAGGAGTGTCCTGGAATCCCTGCAGCACCTGAACAGTAACGCATGGAGATGTCACCTAACATACAATATTCTCGAGACGGTCACGGAGTTAGAAGATAGTGGAAAACGAATCATTTTCATGTGGATTAGAGCACACACGGGGATCAAAGGAAATGAGAGAGCGGATCAGCTAGCAAAGCGGGCAACCACAGATGGCACAATATTCCCACACATTAAAGCAACTGATCTCCTTGCGAGTATACGAAACAAAGCCAAACTAATGTGGGATACATCGTGGCAAGATTCTATAAAAATAAAAGGAAGACACTACGGCACCATCCACCCGACCATTCCTAAGGCACAGTGGCACGAAAAAAAATACACATCCAGGAAAATGATAACCACCATTGCAAGACTGAAATTTAATCATGGGCTCTTCCCCAAACACCTGCATCGCATCAACTTAAGGGAAACACCAAGTTGCACCTGCGATGGAGTCAGCGAATGCGAGCCAAACCACCTTCTATTTGCCTGCAAGGAGAAATGGCAGAAGTGCTCCGAACTTATACAAGAACTAGTGGAATTAGGACTACAGTTACCCTTAAATGTAACCCACCTCCTGGCCTTGGAAGACGTTGCTATCTATCACGCCATAACCCAATTTCTCGAAGAAAACCATATCAAGATATAGCGCGACACTGGAACCAATCTTAAACAACTCCCATAATATAAGGATACAAATTGTGGCTATGATCTCGGCAACCCGCCTGAGTCAACTACGGCACTTGTCCTCTAACGTAGCCGACATAAAACAAACAGGTCTCACCAGAACATGTTTATATTTAGCATGTTCAACATTGTAGATTAAATTCTATATGCACATATTGTATATTCTATTCATTGTTCCCTAAAACCTGTATATGCTTTTAAATTGTATGTTGTACATATTGTATATTTTACGTATTTTATGTATGGTGTGCTCCACACATGTCCAATTGTATGTGTCATATATTGTATATACTTTATGCTGCTAATTTTGTATGTCGTATATATCGGATGGTAAGACAGAGCTGGAGAAGGAGCACATTCAATCTGTAAATTCATTTCTTTAATCAACCAAAGATAAATGTAATTTGCTGGCTGTATGGTTTTTTCCAAATGCCAATAAAAAAAAAAAAAAAAAAAAAAAAAACTTTAAAGCTCCTTGCAAGTTTAGTTTGAGCCTTAATATTGTTCATCTTTTCTAATTCAATTCGGCGCCCAAGGGATTTTATCCTCCATTCATGTAACTTTCAATTGTTTGCTTGTGGCCACGATGTTATCATGTTCTTAATTTTAAAAATGAAGTATTTAATATTCATTTTATGTTTGCTATCTTCAGGCAGATTGTAAAGCCGGATATTGCTTTTGCTTGCAGGTACACATAATGTCTAACGTAACGTTAAATGTATTCGGCTATGTACAAGCCATAGGGAAACAATAAATTAAGCATTTTATGTCTGTCATCAATAGCAATCAGGATCCTTGTTACCTGAAAATTTAATTTCATAATTTAAAATCAATGATCAAATTTATATTAAAACTTACAGCAATAGAAATGACCCCCCTCGCAACACAATACATGTGCAAAGTTCCATCGAAACCAGATAAAAACTGTAGCTTTGTGTAAAGAACATTTGCAAAAATTATATGAGGTAAGGGGGTGAGCGGTTAGGTTTTGTAAACAGAATGTAGATACTAAGTTTCTCTTTATTTTTAGGTATACATGTGCAATGTTCCATCTAAATTTTATAAATACTGGGGTATCTATAAAGAAAATTGGAAATTAAGAGGGTTGGGAGCAGAAGGGAAGAGGGTTTGGGCTTCAGCAACCAAATTTAAACACAATAGTTATGTATATTTTAAAGTGTACGTGTGGAAATTTCCTTCACAAACGGATAGAAATTTTAGTTTTGTATAGATTAAGGGGATGGAAAGGGTGGAGAGGGGTTTGGCTTCCCTAAACCAAATGCAGTCAGTATTTTTCTGTTTGTTTTTAAATATACATGTGCATACTTCCTTCAAAATCATATAGAAACTGTAGCTTTATTTTAAGAACATTGACATTAATTAAAGTGATAGAAAGGGGGATAGGGTTTGCGTTTTCGTGAAAGTATTGTGGACAGTATTTTTTATTTTCTCTTTGTTTTAAAGCATACGCTTGCGAAGTTCCACCAAAATCGGATTAAAATGTAGGTTTGTACAAAAATTAAGGGGTGTAAAACCGGAGCTAGGGTAGTTTTTGGATTTTTTGGTCAGGAATCTTCTCCATAAAAAATACATATATGTGCCAACTGTCATAAAGATCGGTCAAACGGTGTCGACTGTAGCTTTTTTAAAAGAAAATTGACAAAAATCAAGGGGGTGGAAACGGGATAGGGGTTCAGTTTTTGCAAACCAAAAGTTGACATTATTTTTCTCTTTGCTTTATAGTAAAAGTGTGCTAAGTTCTATCTAAAATGGTTAAAAATTGTGGATTTGTATAAAAATTATGCGATTTAATGGGGAGAGGGGGTGGTTTTTGAATTTTTTGGTCAGAAACCTTCTTCGTGAAAAAATACATGTAAGCGCCAACTTTCATGGTAGCCAGTCAAACGGTGTTGACTGTAGATTTTTTTTAAAGAACATTGACCAAAATTAAGGGGGTGGAAGGATGAATAGGGGTTGAGCATAGGCAGACCAAATATTGACAGGAATTTTCTCTTTATTTTAAAGTATACAAGTGCAAAGTTCAATCAAAATCTGATAAGAAAAGTAGGTTTGTATAAATTTAAGGGATGTTAATGGGGAGATGGGGTGGTTTTTTATTTTTTTTTTGATCAGGAACCTTCTCCTTGAAAAATTACATGTAACTGCCAACTTCAATGGAGATCAGTTAAATGGTGTCGACTGTTGCTTTGTATAAAGAACATTGACAAAATTTGAGGAAACCAGAAATGTTGTATTTGCTCATTACACAAGAGAGCACCACTAAAGTTATTAACGATGTAAAATCGATTTTGACAAATTAAATTGATATGCTGGATGAGAAACATTGTCACGAAATTTGGAAATTGTATGCCTTTCCGCTAAGTATAGGGATTATTGTACTGCAATGTACAGTCGCAAGTGGGAAGTTCCATGTGGTACACTTGCAAATGAAAAGGTCTTTAAAACTCAGCTCTTTTAAAAATAGCATGGTGAGGACTTCCAAAGCTTAATTGAATTAACAGGAGTATAAACAAGATGCGTACAGCAGTTAACAACTTCCGCTACAGTTCCTTTTCTGAAAAACTTTTAGAGAACTCAAAGAAATATTTTGGCCGCATGAGAAGAAGTCATATTATTCCAATAATGATGCATAAAGTAGGTGAGTTAAATGAAAGAGATTGAAATGTTAGTTATTAAACTGTGTGTTAAACTGGCAGGTAGCTTTAATTTTGTTTTTAGCCACGCAAGCTCAGACAGTTGATCGCATTAGTTCAGAAGAATGCAAGAATTTAATATCCCAGGCATTAGTTCCACGTTATAACCAAAGTTGTTATTAGAAAGAATGTTTAATGAAAAATGAAATATGCTTCCTGCAATAGCACGTATAAATGCATCCTTTCTTTTGTATATCCATACCATTCAAAAATTAATTGTTATTCGAAGATTTAAGAAGACCACGAAAATCAAGGTTTCTCTGTTAATAAAATATCAGTTTGAAATCCACTGAATTTTTTTAAAAATGTGATTAAGGCGTATGAAGCATCAGAACTGTGAATGAGTGCTGAACAAAAGCATAGCAGAAATGTTTTATTGTTTGAGCAAATGTTTAATCTGGTTCGTTCTCCACACATCACTCACAATTCATTTAGTTGCACTAAATGTGTGCTACTGGGATTAATATTCCACTTAAAGATGGGCAACCGATGGAGAGGATCTTAACCTAACATTGTTTTTCCGGCTTTTGCTTGTGACTTGTTTCAATATAACCTTAGAAAATAGTTAAATTCAGAAAACGTAGTTTGAAGCAATAGATGCATTAATGTTGCCGGTAAGCCGTCGTACTGGTTAAACACTCATACACCAACAAAGCGATTGATTCTTTTAACATTATACCACCGAAAATTGCGGCTTGCAAGGGTGTTCGTAATGGTCACAATTAAATTTGGTAGTACTGATGAAGAATTTAAAAAAAAAAAAAAAAAATTCGAAATATTTCAAACCAAATCTGAAATTTTTGTTTTCTGGCAGAACTATGGATTTGATACCCGTTTTTTATTATCGTTAGAAGGCCTTATTACAATTAAACACGAATTTAATGAGACACAAAAGGTTCTATTATCTAATGACTTGATATTATTATTAGTATTATTTTGGGAATGAACCTTATCGTATCAGGCAAAGCCTTGATTCTCATCATGGTTTGTAATTAATAATTTGTCCAATGTTTCCGCTGAGTATTTTGAACCATGGATTGCCAGTTATTGTAGCAATGGGGAGAACTGAAGTGTTGCCATCTATCGACAATTCTTGTAACTTATATTTTCTATGGTATGTGTATTTTTGTTTGTGCAACGTGTAGTTTATGAGGTGAAGGTTGCGGACTGTTCCAGGGTTTGCCTTGATGACTGCGGAAAATTGCACAAAACCTCAATCGGGACGGCCGGTATGCGAGGTCCAGGACTCGAACCTGGTCCCTTTGTACAGTACTTCCCCGATCCAGTGTGTTGGCACACTGGCGGGTATCACGTGGTATTAATACACCAATGTGATAAAACGAAGTGTTATGAAAACTGAAATTGAAATACTTCTGCTTTGTGGGTGTATTATTTATTTATCCATGCCAAACAACTGAAGATAACGAAATTTTTTGCTGTTGTTATTTTTGTTTGTTTGTTTGTTGTTTGTTTTTTTCCCCCTTCACCAGTATTACTTAATTTCATTGTGACCTTTATGAACCCCCTTCCAAGCCGCAATTTTCAGATGCAAAATGTTAAAAGAAAATATAAATGTTATAAAATGAAGCTACAACAATTTCTAACAAATTCAAAATTCGTGTCACAGGTAAACACCCCGTCACGGCATACCACCCGCAATGCAGCACTATTGCAATTAGGGTTAACTCTGATTGTGAAAAGTGTGGCAACTAAAATTCTCTGTACGCTCCAGGAGAAATAACTGATTAAAAACAATTATTTCTGACTTCAATCTTTCTTATTAGCTTAAAAATTAACAGTTAGAATTTTTAAAACAACAGCCAGCGTCAGAAAAGTTTTTCCAGCCTATATCATGAGCAGAACATTTCCATCTCAACAGATCTTACCGCTTTTATAGAACTGATGATTGCGATGCGTCCACATGTGATGGACGTTACGTAACGCAAAGTGGTTTCGGATTGTGTACGTCACGTGAGTGGGGTCAACAAGCGTGTCCTAACCCACACAACACTCCTCTGCTGTTGCTTCACAACTCTTCCTTCAAGGGGAAAGTCGCTTTTTTCCATCAGAATTCCACATTTAATTGGTAAGTAATCACAAATTTTTCTAACCATAAATATTGACAGAGCACTGAAATTGTATTCTCACTGATCGGCGTGAGAAATATTGAAAAGTAAATTTCAGAAAAAAAGGATTTGGTTCAAAATATTGGAAAGAATGTGTGGTAACGTGTAGAAGACAGTTGGAGAGTTTGAATTCAAGAGTTCTTAAGCATGTTTAATGGCTGCTGCTGTATTTAATTTTCGAGTAAATTTCCAGAGTTATCGCCCGGTAACATTCCGGCGTGACATTCGGAAGTACTCAGGTTCGATCCTCGATCGGGCCTTCAAAATACTAGAGTTATTTTGTTTCCCACTCCTTTTTCACAATCATCTGCAGTTTTTATGTTGTCGAACAGCAAAGCCAGAAGAAAACCAAAAAATAAATAAAACATACTCTAAAGGATTTCAACTTTTAAACTTTTTTTTTTTTTTTTTTGTCATCAGTCGACCGGGTTAACGCAATACTCCATCCCTTCCTATCTTGTGCTGACCTCTTCATCTCATCTCTACATATCCCTTACAACCCACGTCCTCAATTATCTGCTTCATATATTCTAATCTCTGTCTTCCTCTACAGTTTTTACCTTCGACTGTTCCCTCCACCAGCAAATTAACCAGTCCAGCATGACTCAAAATATAACCCAGCTTCTTTCTGTAAGCTTCTTCCACAAACTTCTTTCCTCACCCATCATTTCCAAAACTCGTTTATTTCTTACTTTGTCTAACCACTTAATTTTCAGCATTCTTCTGTAGCACCTCATTTCAAATGCTTCAATTTTCTTTCTTCCCTGTATTCCCATAGTCCTTGATTCGCTAGCGTAAGGTGCTATGCTCCACACATAGAGTTTTAAAAAGTTCTTTCTAATTCCTAGATCAATATTTGAAACTAAAAGATTTCTCCTTTTCAAGAAGGCTCTTTTTTGCTAGTGCTATTCTGCTTTTAACATCATTCTTGTTTCGGCGGGCGCTAATGACCCCGTCGTCGACGCGCCCTAAAACCAAAATAACAACAACAACAACAACAACAACAAACTTGTTTCGGCCATCGGTTGTAATTTTGCTTCCCAAGTAACAGAATTCACTTACTTCTCCTATTGCATGCGATCCTATTTTGATATTTAATCTACTGTGATTGGTATCATTTCTGCTACATTTACTCACTTCGGTCTTTCTTTGATTTATATTCAGTCCAAAATCTTGCTTCAGTATTTTGTTCATGTCATTCAGTAACTTCTCAATATCCTCAGCCGGTTCTGCTAACAAGAAGTAGATCAGCATCAGCATATTGTAGCATACTGATTTTATCTCCCTGAACACGTATGCCACATGGATATTTTTCTTTTACTTTCTTTACTGCTTCTTCTACATATAAGTTGAATATTAACGGGGATAGACTACAACCTTGTCTCACACCCTTTTTAACTGATGCATGTCTCTCATGATTCTCTACTTTTATTATAGCCGCTTCATTCTATTCTAGTTTATAAGGTATTCTTCTATCTCGATACTTTAGACCTGACTTCTTTAAAATTTTGAACATATTGTCCAGCCTAACATTATCAAAAGCTTTTTCTAAATCAACAAACGCAATAAAAGTATCTTTGTTTTTCTTGATCCGCCCTTCAAGTATTAATCTTAAAGCCAGAATTGCTTCTCTTGTACCGTGATTTTTCCTAAGCCCAAACTGATCTTCACCTACTATCTCTTCCACTACCCTATCTATTCTTCTGTATATTATTCTGATCAGTAATTTTGAAGCATGTGATGTTAGACTAATGGTGCGAGAATTCACACGTTTGTCAGCTTGTGATTTCTTCGGAAGTGTGAAAATAATATTTTTATTAAAATCAGTTGGAATCTCTCCTGTTTCATAACTTTTGATATCAGCTTGAATAATCTTTCGATTCCTCCTTCTCCTAAGGATTTAATAAGTTTTGCAGGGATCTCATCAATTCCAACTGCCTTATTTGCTTTAAAGTCATTCAAAGCTCTATTAAATTAAATCCTCAAAACAGAATCTCCTAAGTCATCATTGTTGACATCGCCTTCCTTTTCCATTAGGCTAATGTTCAATTTGTTCCCATCATACAGTTTCTCAATGTATTCATTCCGTCGGTTAGCTCTATCTTCTGAGCTTAAAAGAGGTTTCCCATCGGCTGCTTTAATGTTCCCACATCTTTTCTTCAATTCTAAAAAAATATTTTTGATCTTTCTATATGCAACATCTACTTTTTGCATACGACCAATTCCTTTTCTACTTCTTCACACTTTTCTTCCAGCCATTTTTCTTATGCTTTCTTGCATTTCCTATTTATTTGATTTCTAAATTGCCTGTATTGCTCTCTTCCTGCTTCATCCTGAGCATTTTTGTATCTTCTCTTCTGATCCATCAGTTCCGAAATTTCTTCTGTGATGCAAGGTTTTCGGAAAGCTTGTTCCCTAAAGCCTAATGTTTCTATACGAGTTTTCATCATTTCGGTCTTTAATGCATTCCATTCGTCCTCGGTTGAGCTCCTTTCAGTGTTACTTCTTAGACCTAAGTCTACCATATCTGCAAATTTTTCTCTCGTTTTAGATTGTTTCAGTTTATTCACTTCCAGTCTATTCTGCTTATACTGCACTTCATTACTATCAAATTATGGCCAGAGTCTTTGTCTGCTCCTGGGTACGCTTTACAGTCTAGAACTTGATTCCTGAATCTCTGTTTGACCATGATATAATCTAGCTGATATCTGCCTGTATCTCCATGACGTTTCCAGGTATATTTCCTTCTTGCATGATTCTTAAACAGTGTGTTTGCCACTACTAGCTTATATCTTTCACAAAATTCTAACATTTCTTTCTCCTGGACCAAGCCTTCCTACAGTATTCCCCTCGCTTCCTCCTCCCACTATCGCATTCCAAACACCCATGGTCATTATATTTTCCTCTTCCTTCACATACTGGATTAATTCTTCAATTTCGGCGTATATTTTCTATATTTTTCATCATTTTCCTGTGACGTTGGCAAATAGACTTGTACTATCGTGGCTGGGGCGGGCTTAGTTTCTAACTTCATCAAAATAATCCTGTCACTAAACTGTTCATAATAACTCAACCGTTTCCCTACTCTCTTATTCATTACAAATTCTACACCAGTGACTCCATTGATAGGTTGTGTGCTAATTATCTGTTATTCCCCATACCAGAAATCCAGTGCGTTTTTTCATTTAAACTCACTAACCCCAACATCTAACTTAAGTTGTTCCATCTCCCTTTTTAAGTTTTCTAACCTACCTGCCCTATTCAGACTTCTAAAATTCCACGCTCCGACTCGCAGAATGTTTCTACCCATTCTGATGACTCCTCCCTGAGCAGTCCCCACCCGGAGATCCGATTGGGGGACTATTTTACCTCCGGAATATTTTACCCAGGAAGAAGCCATCACGATATATGTAATTTGAGAGGATTACATGTCCTCGGGATACCCTCTGGGTATTTAATGCTGTGGTTTCCCGTTGCCTTCTGCATCCCCATGCCGTTGATCACTACTGATTCATCCGCCTTTAGGGGCCGTTTCCAACCCTAAAGGCAAGAGGGTGGCCTGGATCACTCCCCGCTCTTCCGCCCTCCTTTCAGAGGCCGTTGGCAAGCAGTGGGTGACTCCTTATACCGGGCATCATTCAGTTGCCAAAGCCTCGTCCGGGCAAACAGGATGCACCAGGTGAAGGAGAGGTTTAAATTTGGTTGGAAAAGGCTAGTATAGTCTTTCCCAAACCCTTACCGTTTCGTTTTGAGTTTTAAAAATCCATGACAAAATTGTTTTGTTCCTAAAATCTCTAACAATTAGATCTGAACCAAGATACAATCATTTAGATGAATAGCTCCAGTTGACAGTATATTTGATGTCTGCTTTGTCTAAGAATTGCCATTTGAGACTTTTATCACCAAGTTTGAGAGCATAAAACGTTCCCAAAAATCATATTCTGGTACTTACTGCACGATAAAAATTATAGACCGAAAAATACAGAAACTAACAGCCTCTGCATGAAGTGTGCAGCTACCTTAAGAAAGTATACAGGAATGAAAGGATAGGCCACATTATTTTCTACTATATGACAAAGTAGTAGTCTCACCATTTTCTAAATATTCATTTTTTTAATTATTTTTTCGAAACATGTGACTTTTGTTCGGTTTATTCCATGCCATTTCTACAAATTAAGACTTTTTGAATCCTGTTTTTTTTTTTTTTAATTTACTCAAGGATGTTTGCGTCGTCTAAAACATTGTTCTTTTTCTTCTTAAACTATAAAAAAATCTTATTAAAACAATCTTAAATGGTATAATTATTTTAAAATGATTATTTTATGGCAGGTCAATCTGCTAAAGAGACCATTGTGGATTTTAAACATATAGTAAAATAATGATGATTTTTTTTAAAAAATTTAACGTTTTAAGAAAAAAGTGAACATTGTTTTAGATCCTTGAGTAAATGAAAAAAAAAAAACAGAGTTCAAAAAGTCTTAATTTTTATAAATGGCATGGAATAAATTGAACAAAGTCACATGTTTCAGTAAAAATTAAAAAATCAATATCTGGAAGTGGTGAGACTTTTATTACTAAAATAAAATCTTATCTTTATGCCCAAGGAACTTTTATTTATTTTTCCACTGAGACTTGGTGCTTATTACGTAAATAGGCCTCAATCTTTAACTACAATAATTCAATCATATTTACTAATCGTATTGATCCGCGAAACACAACTATGCTCCTTATCCTGTTGTTATTCAACCATGAGTTTGTTCCTCCCCTACAGCCCTCCTTCAGTTACTTAATATGATGCAACATATTAATCTGGTTGTAGGCCTTTTTTCCGCGTTTTGGTGAATGTTTTTTATTCGTCGCACGCTTTTCTCCCTAATGGTGAGCAGCAACTTCAGTTGAGATATAGTGATAACAATCACATGGCGGAATGTAACAGCAATTTATACAGCTTTACAAACCCTTGTTTTTAAAGTTTCAGTTAATATTCTGCCAATTGTTGTTTAAACGCTTTCACTAAACAACAATTGGCAGATTATTTAACTGCATCTTTAAATCGCGGGTCAATAGAAGGGAATTACCACTATATTTCCACTGATAATATCGTACACCATAGGGGCCAAACGCAAATGGGAAATAAAAAACATTCACCAAAACGGTTGTTTATATATGCGTTTTACTTATAAAATTTGTTATATAGTGTGGTTATTAATTTCTGTGTGAACGTTTTGTAGTAACTAGATGTTTCTATTAATGTTAAATATGTCAATTAAAAGTAGTATTAGAACCTCCTGTGGCTGATAATATATTTTGGCTTATTTTCAGCAATTAGAAATTGTTTATCATGTTTTAAGTAGTTTTAAAAAACTATAAACTGTTTGTATTATCGTTCAAAGTTGTTGTCATTTACTTTTTAGTGTTATAAAGAACAGTTAGATTATTTTGAAAGTGAGTTAATAGAAATGAATTATTTACTTTGGCGTTCAGCCACTGTTTGTTTTTCTGTGATGTCTGGTGATGTCATTATAGTGTTACAGAACTATCGCCGTGCATTAATACAATGGCATAATGCCATAGCAGCCCATTATGACAAAACACTGTTTTTATCGTGTTGTACGTGTCTTGGATACTTTTGAGAGGAGTCCGATCTATCATACTTGAAGTTGTTCTCAAATAAATGTGGAATAGAAGTTAATTATGAGCTTCATCATTCATAAAACTATCGTTTCAATGAAAAGCTAGAGAAATTTGTCTTCATTAGTGGAAATATATGGTATTTGGTGTCCAGATTATCTTGGAAATTCAACACTTAATACTTAGCAATAATAATAATAATTTTTATGGCATTATTTGCCCGCGATATTCCAGAACTGACAGTTTGAATTTGCTGCGCAGGCGTCTCTTCTATGGCCACCTTAATCTAACCTTGTAATCAAACCGATAACAGCACTCTGCCACTGCCACAAAACCATTCCCACTCTATATAAGTAACATTAAATTGAGTAATAAAAATTAATTAACGCAAAAATTACATTATCACAATACTTCAAAACTAAAAATAGTTACATTTGATACAGTTTGTTAGTTGCAAGAAAAGATTTGTTTTGCCATTAATTAATACTATTTATTGAAAGTTCTCTTAATTGAGGATGCATTGCATCTATAATAAATTTGCAGCTGAGTGAGTGTAGCGTTAGGAACTGATTTTTGGGAAAGGTGGCTGTTGTTTGACCTACCACTTCCATAACTTTGTATTGAACCCTAACTGCGTGAGGCACGATACACACTTGGCCGGTTTTTTTTACGTTCTGTTCATAGAGTTATACGTTACATTATATGTGTATTTAAGCCCGTAGTCTTGTTACTTACTGGAAAATTCTTGAAGAAATGTGTTAACCGTCGTATTTTGGAGGTTCGGCGGTAGATGTTACCATCGCAGAATAGATAGCTTTTTAAATGAAGTTATTCGCTTTAGGATTTATCTTTCCGCGCTGTATCGTAAATGGAGATAAAAAGAATTTGGGACGGAATTAAAACGACTGTCACTACTAAGAAATGAAAACATCTGTGACAGCCATATCGCGAATTTTCAGTACGAGTATACGTGTTATAAAAGCTGGCAAGACGCCAGGATTGGTTTCCTGTGTCTCTTAAACGAATCGTTTCAGCAGAGCGATATCGCGTGACTTTTTTTTCTGCGTCTGTGTATTCTCTTGCAGAAGCTATCACGCGCTACTTAAAAATACAACATTGTATGAACGAATAAACATCTGTGTTTTAATAATCGTAGAGGAAGATGCCATAAGGTACCATTTAAATCTTTTTCACATGTAATGACGTTTTCATAGATCTAGGGACTAAATCATTATTTGCTCAAACTATAGTAAAAGTTAAGAAAAAGAATTAAATTTTTGTCATGTCATTATTAGATACGAAAAGCACTCGCCGTAGAAGGGACATGGGTAAATGTTTTCTGGTATCTGGTTATCATCACAATGTGTAAAAATATGAACCAACTAATAATCATCGGTTGATTGCGTAGACTTTCGCGGTCGTTCTCAATAATTTCTTGGTTATCTGGGTGTAACTGCTTCAATTTTTTGAAAGCTAACTTTTGAACCATTTCTCTGTTGCTTGATTTTTATCCTGTGTATTTTACTCAAACCATCTAATTATAAATATGGACAAATTAGTCATGCATGATGTATTGAGTCTATACATAACGCAAGATTTTGATTAAAAAGTATATATATATATATATATCCACAGACTGATAAACAATGTAAATAATAAGCTTTCACAATTTACATTTTTCTGAAAAGTGTTATAGATAATATTCCTATTTATCAAAATTAAGTTCAATTGTAAATGCAACGACGGGATGTGGGCGACTAATTTTTTTGTTTCACATGATAAACCTAATAAACTAGTCCATATTTAATGATAATTTTTGTTTCTTATTTTGTAAATAATAGCTTGATCTTCTCTTGGATTAATACATATCTTTGTTATTTTGCATGAAGCGGTCGTATCACAGTTTGCTTAAAGGTTATTTTTGTATTGGTATTGTTTAGCTACAGGATTTAGTGAAATACCTTCTACATTTTAATGAAGAAGATATGTTGCATCCGTACCATCAAGAATGAGAACATGGAAACCTTTGAAATAAACTAAAATTTTATTCTTTTTTTTTTTTTTTTTTTACTTATGGCTTTACACCTCGTTGACGTCGAGGTGATTAGAGGCGGGATGGAACTGGGGACAAGGAACGGGAAGGAATTCGGCCACGGCATTTTGAAGGAAGCATCCCGGCATTCGCCTGGAGTGATTTGGGAAAACCATGGGAAACCCAAATCTGGATGCCCGGACGGGCATTCGAACCGGCGTCCTCCCGAATGCGAGGCCACAGCGTTAACCATTCAACCACCACGCTCGGTGAAATTTTATTCAGTTCATCAATTGAATAATAATAATTTTGTTTGTTTGCTTTTGTGTTGTTTTTCCTTCATTTCGTGTACACATTTATCTCAGTTCGCATCATGTGTTGCAATTTTTGTCAAAATTAAGACAAACCACATTTTCATGAGAGCATTTTTAGCCTTCTTTTTAAAGTTTTGTTTGAGATAAAATGCTACCAATTCTTTAAGAGGATATTACTAAGATACGGTATATGCTACGGTTATTTTTTGTGTCCGGATCCGAGGTGAAAATGTTCGGAATTCTGTGTTCTGGTTGTTGTAGTTCCAAGGGCACAAAATTTTCTGTAATAGTATTTGGTCCTATCGTTAGGTGTTCCAGCTACACTTCAGGCTAATAAGGCAATTTAAATTCAATTGCTTACTATCAGCGGACTTTAACGATTCCTGAATATGCGATGGATTAACTTAGCAGCTCGTTTTGCCGGTTTACTGGTTGTATGCAGAGGGACTCTATAAATTGTTGTACCCAGAAAAGAAGAGTTGTAGTGTCCTTAGCCATTAAGTAATATACAAATCACCTAAAATATAATGGTCGAAGATAATCAGCTGTTAAATAAAGATTCATTTATTTAGTATGTTGGAGCGGAGAGATTTATGCTTATATTTGTACAACTAATTAAATTTTGCTTCACGTTTGTAATACTGGCTGTGAACTAAAAGTGTGTACAAAATAGAATAAAAACTATATAAAATTTCACAAATAGGTTTTTGTTATATATGCATGAGTTACCATTTTTTTTTATCTTGTAGTACACGAAACATCATAAAATAGTTCTTGACCTCTGCAACAGTTAATTGGGTAAAAAAAAAAAACAACTGTAGTATGAAATACTTTAACCAAATAACAATTTTAGAGTTTGAGCGTATACTATTTGAAGAATTGCAGCAGGGACTTGACATCTATGATATTACATCACAAAATATCGACAGACATATCACTGGGCTGGATGTAAACATGTAAAGATTAGAATCTATTTCTGTTTGTTACAGTTTTACCAAGAGTCGTTCGACATTTACAATTTTCCATTGCTGTTTGGTTTCAACTGCATAATCTTAAGGCGTATATAGATTTTACAAACTGTATGTTATGCCACACACTAAATAAATAGATACGACACGAAGATTTATTTTTAATTGTTCTGCTCATAAATCTTGTCTCGGAAGCTTGTTAGTTTTTAGTAAGAAGCATGCGTAATGAAATTTATTCTGTTCTGGAGTCAACATTAAGGATATTACTTGCATCGAAACATTACTGGCGATCAACAATTTATCGGGTCAGCTTTTCTGCAGAAGCGCACACGGTAATAACAAATAAATTGTAACATCACACCACTCGTGGTGGGTAAACGGTTAACGTTCTGGCCTCGCATTCGGGAGGACGCGGATTTGAATTCCCATCCGGACATCCAGATTTGGTTTTTCCATGGTTTCCCCAAATCACTTCAGGTGAATGCCGGTATGCTTCCTTCAACAAAAAAAAGGCCATGGCCGAATTCCTTCCCGTTACTTGCCCCAGTGCCATCCCGCCTCTAATGACCATAGCCGTTGACGAGGCGTAAAAAAAACAACAACAACATCGGCACAATCTAAAAAGTTGCACTCATGTTGGTTTCGATGCAAATTGAGGGCAAAGAAATTCGACTAAACCTTAAATAAAGCACTAAAAAGAATGTTCATGCATTTCTGATATTTCATAAATATGCTAAATTCTGCGATCTTAAATCCCTAACAATAACATATCATCAAATTCTTCCCATCATCGACCTATAATCAATTATATTGCAGTCACTCTTAAGTCATAAAATACTTTGTTCCTGATTTATAACACTCTATTGCATCTTTGTATTCGCAAATTATACAGTCTGAGATAATAATGGAAAAATAGTATACTTTGTTTCACGTTTATTCTTCAGCAGTAATTTAAGTCATTAAGAAGCTTGTTGCAACTTTTCTGTCATAGGTCAATATATGCTACCGAAGAATGTTCCATAGATCTTTTAATGCTCTACAGTTCTTCCTCTCATTGCATTGCTATATTGTTAATGGTTTCGAAATCTTGCACTAAGAAAGCGTTCTGGCGTTAAACTTTCCTTCTACTTGAATCACTAAAATCGTTATTTCTTTGCTTCCATAGGAAATGGTTAATGATAAATACATATAAACCCTCCTCGAGAACTGCACTACATGGCAGAGAAAACAACATGAAGTTTCATCCAGTGGTTCCCGTCATACAAGTAGTCAGATACGCCTTGGAGACTTAATTTTGTACCTCCTATACATGCGGTTCACCCCTTCAAGCAATTCAATCACCGTTCACGTAATGTATTCACAACCCCCATAAAGAACATCAGCGCACAAATCTACACCTATAACAAAACTGTAACCAGGAAGAAGTTTGACAATTGAGATAATTAAAAAAAAATGAGCTGAGGTTCTGAAACAACAGGAAAGGAATCAATTTTTTTTTAAATATTTGTTTGTCTTTTTGTCCGTCTGCGTTCTGATGAATGGCATTCACGTAAAAACTACTGGTAGTATTTTGACAAGGTTTTGTTTATTGTACAGACCATGGTATCACGGGTAAAATAAGATATGTTTCATTTTGGTGTGATGTAGGAAAGCTGAGAAATATAAAAAATTGTGTTTCCCATTGAACACAATTCACTTAAAAATTAATGGTAAAATTTTGATGGTATTTTGATTAATGTAAAGACCGTGGTACGTGGTTGATGTCAAAAAGCAGACTTGTCAGATTTTAATGGTGTTTAGATTAATGTACAGTGCATGGTGACGCGAGTAAAAAAGGTTACATTTCATTTTGTTGTGATTCCGGAATGATGAGAAATTTACCACACTAGTTGATAAATAAATACTGCCAAAGCAACTGAATGTTTGTTCGTTTATTAAATTTCCGAACGCGTTTCACTTTTTTTGCAGAAGCATCTTCAGCGGTTTCTCCTGTTTACTGCGTATACACATTTCAATTTGATTAAGCTGTTACATTTTTTACATTTGAATTATTACATAAGTTAATCTCCTGTATTTACATTTTTAAACTACTTCAAAAAAAGGAGGAGGTTCTCAATTCATCTGAATTTTTTTTTAAATTTATGATCAGCGATATCTTCACCAATTTTGAACCGACTTAAATGAATTTTTTTTTAGTGGATAGGGTGGTCCCATACGAATTTCATTGAGGAACTACCTTTTCACACCCCTTAATTTTATACAAACCCACACTTTCTTATCCGATTTCGATGGATCTTTGGACATGTATAGTCAAAAATAAAGAGAAAAATGCTGTCAACTTTTGGTCGAAAAAAAAAAGAACCCCTCTCCCCTTATCCACCCCCTTAATTTTTGCCAATTTTCCTTATACAAAGTTACAGTCGACACCATTTAACTGATCTCCATTTAAGTTGTGATATACATGTAATTTTTCATGGAGAAGGTTTCTCACCAAAAAAAAAAAAATTTTAATAAAAAACCTCACCCTTTACACCCCTTAATTTTATAGAAACCAACATTTCTTATTTGATTTTTATTGAAATTTACGCATGTATACTTTAAAATAGAGAGAAAAATCCTTTAAACATTTGGTCTGCCAAAACTCAACACCTCTCCCTCCTTCCACCCCCTTAATTTTTTTCAATGTTCTTTACAAGAAACTACAGTCGACATCGTTTGTTCGATTACCATGAAAGTTGGCGCTTATTTGTATTTTTTCACGAAGAAGGTTTCTGATAAAAAAATCCAAAAACCACCCCCTCTCCCCATTAAATCACTTAATTTTTATACAAACTCACAGTTTTTATCCAGTTTGTATAGAACTTAGCACACTTTTACTATAAAACAAAGAGAAAAATAATGTAAACTTCTGGTTTGAAAAAACTGAACCCCTCTCCCCGTTTCCACCCCCTTGACATTTTTCAGTTTTCTTTTTAAAAAGCTACAGTCGACACCATTTGACCAATCTTTATGAATCTTGGCACATATATGTATTTTTTTACCGAGAAGGTTTCTGACCAAAAAAAATCCAAAAACTACTCCATCTCCCCTGTTACACCCCTCAATTTTTGTAAAAACCCATATTTTAATCCGATTTCGGTGGAACTTTGCATACGTTTACTCTACATTCTGTTTACAAAACCAAACCGCTCATTTCCTTACCCATTTAATTTTTACAAATGTTCTTTTCACAAAGCTACAGCTATTATCTGGTTTCGATAGAAATTTGCACATGTATACTGTAAAACAAAGACAAAAATTCCTTCCAAACTAGCTTTACAAAAACCAAACTACTCTTCGCCTCCATACCCCTTAATTTTTTTTTATACATACCTACAGTTTTTATCTGATATCAATAGAAATTTACACACATATACGTTAAATAAATCAGAAAAGGCAGTCTACATTTGGTATAAAAAAGCCCAATCCCTCTTCCCTTTACCCCCACCCCTTTTAATTTCCAATGTTCTTTACAAAAATCCACAATTTTGAATACCGTAAA
>CM061921.1:321060163-321188811 GCA_031002005.1 Vandiemenella viatica | reverse complement strand
TTGACCTGCCCTTCAACTATTTATCTTAAAGCCAGAATTGCTTTCCTTGTACTGCGATTTTTCCTAAACCCAAACTGATCTTCACCTACTATCCCTTCTACTACATTTTCCGTTCTTCTGTATATTATTCTGGTCAGTAATTTTGTGGCATGTGATGTTAGATTTATAGTGCGATAATTCCCATATCTGTCAGCTTTTGCTTTCTTCGGAAGTGTGAAGATGACCCGTTTATTAAAATCAGCTGGAATTTCTCCTGTTTAAAAACTTTCTGACATATGTTCGAATAATCTTTGAATTCCTTCCTCTCCTAGGAATTTCAGAAGTTCTACAGGAATCTCATCAATTCCAACTGCCTTATTTGACTGTCGGCATATATTCGTCAAAAAGGAAAATGGAAATATAGAAATGGAATACAGTTGGAAACAAATTCTCACGAGGAATCCAGTGATACCCATAAAACGCCATGTGACTTAGTTAAGCGATGTCTGGTAAGTAAGAAATTCGCTGTGACTGCGGGTATTCGATTTCATGCGCTCAGTTATACTTCAGCTATTCATTGTGAGCAGGTGTTACTCGAGTTTAATGAAACACGTATCAGTCAGCAGTCTTCATTCATTACTTTCAGTATAAACAGTGACTGAATGGCACAACTAACATCACTTTGTAGACAATTCTTTTTATGAACGTCGTACTCAAGTCCGGCCGTAGGCGGTTAACATTGCGAGTGTTTACCCGTCCACGGGAACATCTGGGAAGATGAACAGGGGTGATTTCCCCATTTCCCCCTTATGACAGTGTTACTGTAAGTGTGGATGACTGTGAAATTGTGCTTGTGCAGTGATGTTGTTGGTGATGTGGATGTGAGATGAAAGGCGAGATAGGGTGAAGCCAGGTGATGGCCAATTCGGGTCTACTCTTCTAAAAGAAATAGAGAGCCACTAGTCTGAACGTCCCGATCAGACGGTCGAATCATCATTATTAGTGTCATATATACCGTCACTCCACACGCAATGTGGAGAATTTTGGGGTTTTACCCAGGACTTTGGTGCACAATTTGGTGATTAGGAATTGTGCACCATCAACGCTCCTGCCTAGTGATGATCCGATACAAGTAAATACGAGTAAGTACTCGATACTTTGTTTCGATACCGAGTACTTTTCGTATTCGAATTAATTCATTCGATACTTACTCGGTATCGGAAGAAAAGTACTTGTATCGAATCGAAAGTATCGAAAGCATCCGGTGTTAAATTCTAAATCGTCAACCCTGCTGCGCAACTCAGTCGCGCCTACGAAACTAATTTTCCGCTGACGTCAAGTTGGTAGCATTGAAAAATCAAACAAAATCAGTCTTAGAATAGGCAATCTAATCTCAAAGAGTTTTTTTTAGGTACCTATTTCATTGTAATAAAGTTGTACTTGATGCGTATTTCGCTAAACATGGCCAATGGTCGCTCCCGCGCAGCCCCACACAAAAACTAAAAGATATGATTCATAAGAAACCAAGTAGCCCATGTGAATTTGAAGAAGAAGCTGCTTCAGCTAGCGTTTCACAGGAATATGACTTCTGGAATCATCACAAAGATAAAGAAAACGCACCGCAGTGACAAAGTCTCTCTCTACTTGTCAAGCACTGTAATGTGTCTAAAAAGCAATCCATATACAGAATGGGAAGAAATGAAACTTATATTTCATTGTCTGTATAAATACCCACAACAGTATCTTATTGTTGTAGCAACGTCAGTATTGAGTGAATGCTTGTTTTCTAAGGCGGTTGAAACAATGACAAACACAAGAAAACAAGCTGTCCCCAAAATATTTGGAGCAATTGTTTTTTTGGGAAACCTTCCAAAAGCGGTCTTTTATTGTTTAAAAGTGTTAAAACTATAATAAATAAATATTTAAATATAAGACAAAACCTTCAAAGTTTGCTTACAATGTGAGCTTAATTATAATTTTAATAAATAAATAAAAATATTTACTGAGTGTTATTTGATTTTATTACACAAGGCAAATAAAATAAATAATTTAGCAACATTTCTAGTATATTTTTATATTTCGACATAATTTTTTTTTAAAGTATCGATATGAGTAAGTATCGATACTTTTGCAGTACTCATATGAGTAAGTATCGTAAGACAATTTGAGTACTACTCATTTAAGTAGGTATCGATACTTTGATGGTATCGGAACATCACTACTCCTGCCCAGGCGGCCAAGTCCTGATGGCGAAAATTTCTTTCATCACCAGAACTGGAACCAGCTAACCCCGTGTCAGCGCGTGACACCATCACGGTGCCGGAACCAACTGAGCCATTTAGTGGAAAATATATCACAGTATCACGTACCATGGTCGGAAAATTTCTGCCAGAGCACAACACATGGCCCTGATGGTTGCTCATGAATAAGTCTTTTCTTCCGCCTAATGGATTTTGCATTTAAAGATTTGGCTACATGACACGACAATCTAAAATTGTAAGATTTTTTTACATTAATGTCCACAATGTAATGTTTGTTGTTCGAGTCGATCGCACTTCAGATTGAAGCTACAGATCGTAGAATACCAATTAACACTTGTTTCTTGGAGATCGATTAGACGTCCGTACGTAGTGATCACGTGATTTCACCGCAGTGGTGACATTCTTCAGCCCTGTCACTACGTAACACTAGCTAATACTGGTTTTCATTTGTATCACTGGAGTGTCGGTGACGTGCTTTTCATTTTCATAAGACTGAAATTTGCTTTCGTACTACGGGGATGAGGAAGCACTCTAGAAACCCGACGACAACAAAATCGAAGGATATATTTCGGCCCCAAATCACTCCAGGCAAATGCCGGGAAGCTTCCTTAAAAAGGCCATGGCCGAATTCCTTCCCATTCCTTGCCCCCATCCTTTCCCGTCTCTAAAGACCTCACTGTTGAGAGACGTAAAGCGGTTAATATATATATATATATATATATATATATATATATATATATTTCGGCAGCCGAAATACAGGCGCACAACTCGATTGCGAAAGAATCAAAGAATTTGCTATGACCAGTGTGAATCATAAGGGACACAGCAGTGGGGTGATTCCTTTCAACGGACTCAGTATAATTTCTGACCCTGTGAAGTTACATCTTTCGTTGTAGTTTCTCTAGACATGTCAGTATCCTTTATCTATAGGACATATATAAGCCTATATTCCTAAAAAAAAAGAAAAAAATATAAAGCAAAGCCGAAATATAGAAATCGTTTATGGTTGTAGTCTATCCCCGTTAATATTCAACTTGTATGTTGGAAAGAGCGTTTCACGAGAACCCCCCATCGCGGAGTAATAAAAATAATGATGACTGATTATGAGTTTAGCTGTGTTTGAACGCAAGATAATCTTTAAGGTTGATGCGGAACGCTCCAGTTACAACGCAAATAATACTGCGATTGCCGAATAGAGATGTTTCGTAAATATTTCGATGAGATCGTCGTCCCATATCGATCGCTTAGGTCTCATTACACAGAGCAAAGAACGAATCATTACAGCAAGCAATAATGATGCAATGCCTCTACTAGTTGTGTTCCAGTGCGGCCAAAATGACATAAAACTCCTAGATCATTTACGCAGTGTGTTACAGAACAGAAGGTAACGTCGAGAAGAAAAATCTGAAAGAACATGCCGTCGTGCAAGACTTCAACCGAAACAGAGGTAGAGGAGTGAGTAATTCAACTTACGCCCAGCTTCTGACGTGTGTGATCGACTTTGATTTATAAAAGTCACCTACCAGAACGAGAAACAACACTAATAGGCCCTGAAAACGAGCAGCACTCTATAAAACACTGTGTGGTTACAGCTTATCGGGCTGATGACTTGGTTAATTTCCTTAGCATCGTCATCATGACTGCAGATGAATAAACGAAATTCGTACTGGGAATAGTTTATATCCAACCCAAGCTCCACAAGAACAAATCGAATAATTATTGTTTCAAATACTGTGTGTTTACTCTGTATACTTTAAACACGTCTTTCAGACTACGAACGCTAATACTGAGATTCCAGTTCTACAATGGAAGGACGTTCCACATTTACATTAAGAAAAACAAAGTATTTATGAAATCCTAATTCAATTTGGACAGCAAGAGTTCCGCTCCTACAGCTCTTAGCAATACGGGCGTAGGTGTAGCGTTGATTATAGATGTCACTGTCGGTGTAATACGCCTATCGAGCTTGCTGGTGAGTGGCGCATTCCCGAGGACGCGGGATCGAACTCCCGTCCGGTCATCCTTAAAAATATCATTTACTCAGTTATTATTAATAAATCCAGCTATCTTCGTTCTTTGTGAGTTTTTCATGTCTGGTGTTACTAACTTAACATTGTTAGCTTTTTAACTGCAGCTACAAATTTTGAATCTGTACAATGGGAAATATACCATCGGCAAAGATTGAATGAATTATGTGTGCATTTTCTATAGCTGTTTGCTTGAACAAACAAGATAATATAACGCAGAGTTTGAAATAGTCGTAACAGAATTGTTCTCCAGAATCAAGTATACTGAATCTGGGAATTGCTTTACAGGCTTTTATTACTACACAGCTTTGTTAATATACCGGTCAATAAAGTATTCTGATCTACGCCCGTTATGGCTTCCATATTCACTCATTTGGTTCCTACTCTGTGGAGAGATTGCCTGCCTGCTAAATAACTTTTCAAGCGGTTCTCTATGCAGCAAAGCATTCCTTGTCGCATGTTCACTTATCTTGGTTTGAAACCTGGGAAAAGATCAGATTTATCACTACGTGTATAATTATTATTATTATACACAATTACAAAGAATTTCATGTTACAATATACAAGACAGCACAGTTGCTATTCATAAGATTTGCTAAAATTAACAATTACCAAACAAACAAAGTACATCACCAACTAGACACTACAGCTCACCGTTAATCAAATGCTTACGCAAGGTCTTTAATACTAAATATATTTTTTACTAGATACTTATGATTAAAATCATAGAACGGAATGGATATTCCTGCTAGTCTAATATTAAAAGATTTGTAGTGCCAACAGCTGAATGAATTGATCGGCTGAAGTGGCAGTACCGACGGGTAAAATGTCAGTTTCTAATAAATTAGAATGATCAAGGAAGAAGCAAACATCAAAATGCTGTATAATTATTATGTATTCCGGAAATAGCAGTTTATTAAGAGTTGACATAGCACTTATTTGAATTACGAGATCAGATCTCTGTTTTTATTTTTTTTTCAAAGATTTTCCATCCAAATATATAAAATGCAGATGATAAACTACATCCTTGTTTACTCTTTGATAGTGTAAAATACTCTGAGGATTAATTTCCCGTGTCGATATAAATGCTTGTATTGTCTTCTTTTGTTTTCCTTATGGTTTTCGTCGACATCGAGGTCATTAGAGGTGGAAAGGACTGGGGGTAAGCGATGGAAAGGAATTCGGCAATGAACTTTTAAAGGAACCATCCCGGCATTCGCCTGGAGTAATTTGGGGAAACCATGGAAAACCCAAATCTGGATGTCCGGGCGCGGATTCGAACCCGCGTCCTCCCGAATGCAAGGCTCTAACGTTACCGCTCACGCACCACGCTCGGTCTTGTATTGTTGTAAAAATCTTCTATTAAATCTATTAGATATTAGGGAAATTCTCTCCAAGAATTACCATAGTTTATACCTGTCAAAGCGATCAAATGCGTTTTCCCTATCAGAAGGAATTGTGACCGAGCTTGGTGTTGTAACGCTTTGCGTTCTGGCCTCGCATTCGGTAGGACGGCGGTTCGAATCCCCGTCCGGGCATCCAGATTTGGGTTTTCCATGGCTTCCCAAATCACTACTGGCAAATGCCGGGATGCTTCCTTCAAAAGGCCATTGTCGAATTCCTTCCCATTCCTTGTCCCCCATCCTTTCCCGTCTCTAAAGACCTCGCTGGAGGAAGGCATTGAGCGTCCCCAAATTTGCTTTATGGAAAATCCATCTTCCTTGCCTAAAACCACTACCTGCTCTTTTATCAAAATTGAATCATAAATAGGATTAAGGCGATTTGTTATTATTTTGGAGTAGATTTTATATTCTCTGTTCATAATACTAATACCACCACAGTAAGAGAAAATTTTTCAGTAGCCTTTTCGAAAGAGAGATATTACCTTAACATCTTTCGAATCAGCTGGTTCTACGTTTCCTTTTCAGCATTTTTTAATAATTTGAAGAAATCAGTACTCAAGGTCAGCTTCCCCATATTAAAGCACTTCTGTGTTCACATTTTCTGGGAATTTCCTTTCCAGTTGTGGTCTCCCTAATTCTTCATAGAAGATGTCATTTATTAGTTCAGAGGTTTCGTCTGCAATATGTATTTGGCGACCTACTTCTCTACTAGAGCGTCACACGCTTTTATAATGGTCTATACATTGCTGATCGTCAATTACATAAATTCTTATAGTGTCTTTTTCTTCTCTGTTTAAGTGTTTCAGTACTTTAGCAGGTCACAGTCCCATGGGAAAGAGTGTCCATTTCTACTTTGCTGATGAGTCGTGCCCATGATTCTTTAATATGGGCTTGAGATTTTTCAGCATTTCTTATAATTTTATGTTTTCATAATCGCCCTTACTTCTGATTTGTAAGTATCCTTGGTAAGTCAATCGTTTTTTCTTAATTGCATTGTATATTTCGTTTTTCCAAATTCTGAGACCTTTTCTTTCACGATATTTCTATCTTGTCCCTAGTGTTTCATCGGCTTCGCACTTGAATGGCGTCTTTTATGTTATGCCACTCGTCATAAACTGCTTTCCTTCAGTGCTTCCTAAATGGATGATCCATGAAATAGAATACAAATATTATTCAATAAATTCTTAAAAACATGGTCTGTGATATGAGTGATGAGAGGGAGGAAACCTGTAAAACTGAACTGATGAATAATGTTTGTCGGAACGCTTTAAACGAAGAATAGAGACGTTAACCATAACCTGCGTAAAATATAGTGTGTAAAATATGGTTCACTTATGTGGAGCTGCAATTTCTTAATTTCCCCCCCCCCCCAAAAAAAAATTGATCTGAATGGTCCTGGAACATTCGTATAATGGAAGCTCGCAAATTAAAGTTGTTCTTTCACAGATGCCAGCCCGTATGCAGATTCTTTTAACGTTGACAGGGAGATGAAAACAGCATCTCTTTCTGTGTAATGTCTATTTCTATTCACTTTGAACTAAACTTGCGCAACTGGTGGGGGAGCGGGGAAGCCTGTAACATAGCAGTAGTGAAAAACGCGACAGCAAACTTAGAACATTAAAGAGGCCAAGAATTATTTTAGTACACTAAACATACTTCAGAGATCTAAGCGTTATGTTGATCAACTTTCAGAAAATGTCCAGCCTCAAGAATCATAGCACTCGTCCAAGTAGGAAGGAGTTTATTCAGAATACGAAATCCTAGTAGACAAGATGGTATAGAGGCGATAGAGGACTGGGGACAAGGAATGGGAAGGAATTGGGTCATAGCATTTTGAACGAACCATTCAGGCACTCACCTAGAATAATTTAGAGACAACATGGAAAACTGATATCTGTATGGAGGAGAATTTGAAACCTCCGCGACAGTGCTCACCGACTAGGTTCGATAATACTACTGTATATACTTTATCGTAACACAGTTATTAATAGGAGAACAAAGGCTGTATTCTAAACAGTGCTTAAAATATAGTTGCTTATTAAAGGTCAAGCTACAACTAGTAAAAAATAAAATAAAAAAATGATAAGGTGGTCAGAGAGGGAAAGATTTGTTTTTATTTCCTTGGGGTAGGCAGAATTTTTATGTAAGGTGGCAAAAATTATATTACCTCATACGTAAATCAATAAGGTTCTGGTCATTCGTTAAATCCTGGCGCTGCCACGCATAGAGAATGAGGAAATATTTATTGTTTTTATGCGCCTGTGTGTTTTTAGACGTCAGTTCACGTTAGGATTGTAACCTGAAAGTTGATTCAATCCTCTAACAGGAGACGTGTTAGGGCTGAAGGCAGAATTTGCTCGGGCAGTTCCTTTCCTTCATATTGCAAGGTCACGATTGTGCTTGTTATTATTAATTGCTGTTATAAGTTGATGTCGGGTATGTAGGAGAAGAACTTAGCAACTTAATTGGACTTACTTTTAACTTCTGTTGTTATATGTCAGAAACGCAAGCATGGTTATCTTCTATATATGGCAAAACTTTAAACACATGAAAATGTTATTTGCTCCAGTAAAATTGTGTTTTGATTCTAACATTTACCAAACAAATTGATATTAGAAGCGAATAGTATAAATTAATTTAATTCACATAGAAAAATGAAAAACGGAACATTTCTGAACTGTGGTGGTACCGATGGAACTTAAATAAATAACTGTTTTTTTCTTTGCTTATGGCTTTACGCCTCGTCGACGTAATTAGAAAAGGGAAAGGACGCAGGCACGAACCAGGAAGGCATTCAATCATGGCCTTTTGAAGTAACAATCCCATCATTCGTCTGAAGTGATTTGGGGAAACCATAGAAAACCCAAATCCGGATGGCCGGACGGGGATTCGAACCCACGCCCACCCGAATGCGAGGCTAGAGCATTAACCGTTCACTCTCGATAATAATTAACCCTCCTGGAATGCCCTGGAAATTCTAGGAACAGTGTTTAACCTCCCGAGCTCCCGGGATACAATAATTTCTCAGGACGTTTTAAAATAAAGGTGTCATTAACAAAATCGCGCCACGTGGAACGCATATAACCGCGCTAGCCAGCCGCCGCCATTCATTTGTTTTGCTTAGTCAGCGAGATATGTGGCATGTTGCGTCAGCAGATTCTACCACGGCCAGTGGCAATAATTAGCTACCTTACTTCGTAAAATGTCTCATTTCATCTCGGGAAGTGAAAGTGGTAGTACAAAGAAAGAAGAACTACTATTGTTCTTTCAATGACCACTGGTTAAAACAACATATGTGGTTATTGATAAAAGACCGAGCGTGGTGGGTGAGCGGTTAACGCTCTGTTCTCACATTCCGGAGAACGTGGGTTTGAATCCCTGTCCGGGCATCCAGAATTTGGTTTTCCATGGTTTCCCCAAATCACTCCAGGCGAAGGCAGGAATGCTTACTTTAAAAGGCCGTGGCCGAATTCCTTCCCGTTCCTTGTCCCCAGTCCCATCCCGCCACTAATAATCTAAAGAAGACGAGTTTCCAGCATAATCTAACATAATGGAAGCATTTATTTTCTATCAAGTTTGACTGTTTTTGAGCAGTGAAACATCATGCAACATCATCTAAGCATTAAACATTTATTAATAATGACGCAGGAAGTCAAAATATCGCGCTTTTCCTTCTAAAACCAGTAATGAAGAGGAATTAATTATAGCTTTTTAAGTTACTTCAACTTTTCAGGTTATAAACCATCATTGTAGTTACAATATCCAGGATTGTGGTCACAAATAAACGCTGCCATGTTTTCTGATTCGTCGATTGAGATACAGTAATGCGCCAGAACAAAAGCGAACAGCACTGCTGAAAATATATTTGGGCCGGCAAGTCAAGAAAGCTTACGTTCTAATCTAAAATCAAGTAAATATTTTTCAGCAGCAAGTTGTAGCATTTCTTAAATGATCACTGTTTATCATTAAGAAAAGGTACCGTGTTGCATTTATGATCTTCTTATTATTATTAACTCCGAAGTGGTTTTCAATATGTTTATCTTTATTTATATATATCGTAATATGCTTTTTGTGCGGCTATAGTAAATAATTAATTTGTTAGCCGTTATTCTGCACAATTTAAATCACTCTTTTATTACATTAAATACATCGTTCTTAAATACATAATCGGACTTCTTCCTGTAAGTTCTCCTTAGCGCTGACCTAGGCAATCCCCTAGTTAATCTCCGTATATCTGTTGCTATAGAAACCCTTCTTAAAAAAAGTATTGATAGGCCCGTGCCATGGAACTTATACTTCAAAGATGTCATTATAATATCTGTTATGCTACAAAGTGATTCATCAAACAGAGGAAATTTAAAAATGTGTTCAATATTGATCAATTAATTTCACTGAATGGTGGCATCAAAACTAGATTAATAGACATTTATGAAGATTACCAAGGAAACAATGAAGTGATAAAACAGCAAATAATAACTATTTTAACGAATAACGGTCTGCATCAAGTAAAAAGCATATTCTGCCGACAATGCTGCTGTCAATTATGAAATAAATGTTTCCGTTTATCAAAAGCTTATACAGTGAATTGCAAGTGTCATATTTTACTTAACGGCGTTAAATATTCTTTAAAATGTTACTTTCTACTACAGACAAGAAATTTATCTCTGGAGCCAGCTTTAACAGATTATTTATGGCAGCTAGGTGAGGAGCATTTATATAACAAAATTTTTGTGCCAGTGATTTAGAAACAAAAGCAGTTTGCATAAAATAATGTAAAATATAATGTAAGAGTAACAAGCACCGAAATTCATGACGTAATAATTGATTTGAAAACCAAGCTACAAAACAGACAGACTGATCAATTTTATGGTAAATCTGGCATGGTTCTAATAAGGCACTGATGATGAAAAAAACTGATGTCAATACATATTTCACATGTTGTTTGAATTATTTGCAAAAGTGGTATAACTTTGAAGACCCGGAATGCCAAGAAATGGAAATTTTTTCACTGAAAGAATCGATTACATGGGAAAGAATCAGCAGACTGCACGAGCATTTACAAATTGGTTTAGATACTGACAAAGTGTACGATGAAGTCGGAATTCTCCGTTAAATCCAATCACATTTCACTGAAGGGAATCTAGTTGATTTACGCTGGATTGCGAAATCAGATACATAAATCCATGTCCAGAATTGAAAAAGCTTGTTACGTTTGTTCTTTCCATTCCTGTCTCTAATGCTTCCTGCGAGATATGGAACATATATGGATCAAGAAAAGAAACAGAATGAACATATCTTTTGTAAAAGCAGAGTCTTTTTTTTATGGCAACAAGCCTCGTCGATGTCGAGGTCATTAGAGGAGGAAAAGGACTGGGGACAAGAAGCGGGAAGGAATTCAACCATTGCCCATTTGATGGAACTATTCCGGCATTCACTTGGATTGATTTGGGTAAAAAATGGAAAACCCAAATCTGGATGCCGGGGATTCGAACCTGCATCCTCCCAAATGCGAGGCCAGAGACTTGCCGCACATCCACCACACTCGGTAAAAGCAGAGTTACATATACTACAAAAATTTAATTTTTCATTTAAAGCCTTTTATTATTATGTGCTAAAAGACCCGACAAATATTACATGCTTCTCTAAAACAATGTAAATATAAATTTAAAAAAATAAAAATGGACACATATTAACATCTCCCCATCTGTTTGAATCTCCCGGGTTGGTTCCATAGAGAGTCGGTACCCCAGCCACAGATCATAACTCCAAGTTGTCTGTCGCAAGTCGTTCATCAGTTCTGCACCGTTGGTAACTCTGCACAGATACCGAACGCTGTCCACATGTGTTGGAATTGTTCGAGGACTCGATCTGTACCTGCCCGCTATCGTGGGTCCGTTGGAAATTGAAAATTTTTGGACTGGTTGAATCTGAATTAAGACAGAGCCCCACTTTCACAGCCAAGTAACTTTTGTAGGAAGCCAAACGTGCTCCAATCAATCGCAAATGTTTCAAAGACACCACGTGTGAATAACAATTTGCCTTTACCACGGCTGACCTACAAGGTCAGTAATCCCCAAGGGAAGGGATGAGGTGGGTGGGAACGTCCCTCCCTAATACTTTTGTTGCCTGGACTCAGGAATCTCACAAACAAGAAGTAACCACGACACAGAGCTACCTGTACCGTTCCCATTCAGTATGTATACGTGTGTTGCATGTCCGTAAAATCAAATCATCGTATGATTGTTTGGCCGCCAAGTGACAGAGTTTTCGGTTCGCAGCTCAATGCTCCCCCCCCCCTTTTTCAGGTCAGATTTGGTGAGATCTGGTCGGACTCCTCCTCACTAAGATGAGATTTTGCTTCCTAGGGCGGTTATGCTTCCACCCCCCCCCCCTTTTCCGTATCCGCATTAGCTCTACTGTCCTTCATGAGTTACAAAACCTCACGTGAGATTTTCGTCGATCCCCCCCTGCCCCTTGGTGAGATTTCACCGGACTCCACCCCTCTCCCCCCATTTCACCTTACGTAATTAATAGATGCCCCATAACACGGTAACCCTGACGGGTATAAGGGACCTACGGTTGAACGTAGAATACGAACAACCGAATCGTTCTAGTGTACTTCACATTACACAACAAGCTGTGCCAGAGGCGAGCTTTCAAAATCCCAGCCGAGACGGGGATTCAAACCGGGTACCTTGTAGTTTCCATTCAGCCACCAGATCGCTCAGTGAATGTTTGTAGATGATATGATGAGTGTTGTTAAGAGTAGAGTGTTGTTTCATTTCGTTACGTTTTTTTTAAATTGCTTTACGCCTCGATGACTGCTAAAGTCATTAGAGGCGGGATGGGACTCGGGACAAGAAGCGGACAGGAATTCGGCCATGGCCTTTTTGAAGGAAGCATCGCGGCATTCGCCTGGAGTTATTTGGGAAAACCATGTAAAACCCAAATCTGGATGCCCGGACGGGGATTCGAACCCACGTCCTCCAGAATGTTTCGTTTCGTATTCATGAAAATTAATAAACAGTCAGGATTAAACTAGGTGTTGGTCAATCCAGATATACTCTTCTGAACGATGCCATGAGGGGCTTCCAATTTTACATCCGACGAACGAATGCCATCAATAAATTCTTATGCACTCAGTTCATACTCATTGCGGAGAAGTTTGGGATTTGACTCGAACATTTGGTACATGATATAACGGTTAGGAATTGTACACTACCACCTCTTATCAAATCCCAAATAGTAAAAATTAATTCCTACATCCCGGAATCGAACCAATTAGCCCCATGTCCTACCACGCTCCGTCAAAGAGGCTGCAGTTTCTGTTGTAGCTTAACTAAATAAGCTTGAGACTGTGTTTAATTGCGAACTTGTCTAATCATAAGACGATTGTCAATTAACATAATACAAGTTTGACAGCTGCAGATCCCCCCTGAATTACATGCTACATCTTATGTGAAGTAAAGGAAGGAGGAAATTAATTCAGTTCTATCGGATACTGGTTTTTTTTTTTTTGCTGTCGTCAGTCTTTCGACTGGTTTGATGCAATCATCCATTCCATACTATCCTCCACTAACCTCTTCATTTCTGCATACCCTTTACAAATAACGTACTCAATTATCTGCATCATATATTCTAATCAATGTCTTCGTCTACAGTTCTTAGGTTCGTCTGTTCCCTCCACCAGCAAATTAACCAATCCAGTATGTCTCAAAATATGACCTACCAGCCTGTCTCTTCTTTCTGTGGGCTTCTTCCACAAACTTCTTTCCACACCCATCATTTTCAAAACTCGTTGAATTCTTACTTGATCAATCCACTTAATTTTCAGCATTTTTCTATAGCACCACATTTCAAATGCTTCAATTTTCTTTCTTTCCGATATTCATAAGTCCAAGTTTCGCTACCATAAAGTGCTGTGCTCCACACATAGGGTTTTATAAAGTTCTTTCTAATTCCTAGATCAATATTTGAAACTAAAAGGTTTCTCTTATTCATGAAGGCTCCTTTAGCTAGTGCTATTCTGCTTTTAACATCATTCCTGCTCCCGCCATCGGTTGTAATTTTGCTTCCCAAGTAACAGAATTCACTTACTTCTCCTATTGCATCCGATCCTATTTTTATATTTAATCTACTAGTATTGGTATCTTTTCCGCTACATTTCATCACTTTTTTCTTCCTTTGATTTATATTCAGTCAAAAATTTTCCTTCAGTAATTTGTTCATGCCATTCAGTAACATCTCAATATCCTCAGCCCTTTCTGCTAACAAGACAATGCCATCATCAAATCGTAGCATACTGATTTTTTCTCCCTTAACACTTATGCCACATGGAAATTTTTCTTTGACTTTCTCCATTGCTTCTTCTACATACAAGTTGAATATTAACGGGGATAGACTTCAATCTTGTTTCTTACCCTTTTTAACTGATGCATGTCTCTCGTAATTATCTACTTTTATTATTGCCACTTGATTCTTATATAGTTTGTAGAGTATTCTTCTATCTCGATACTTTAGACCTGACTTCTTTAAAATTTTGAACATCTTATCCAACGTAACATTATCAAAAGCTTTTTCTAAATTAACAAATGCCATAAAAGAATCTTCGTTTTTCTTGATCCGCCCTTCAAGTATTAATCTTAAAGACAGAAATGCTTCCCTTGTACCGCGATTTTTCCTAAACCCAACTGATCTTCACCTACTATCTCTTCTACTACCCTTTCCATCCTTCTGTATATTATTCTGGTCAGTGATTTTGAAGCATGTGATGTTAGACTAATGATGCGATAATTCTCACATTTGTCGGCTTGTGCTTTCTTAATGAAGATGATATTTTTATTAGTCAGATGAAATTACTCCTGTTTCATAACTTTTTTATATCAGCTTGAATAATCTTTCGATTCCTTCTTCTCCTAGGGATTTGAGAAGTTCTGCAGGGATCTCATCAATTCCAACTGCCTTATTTGCTTTCAAGTCATTCAGAGCTTTATTAAATTCTATCCTCAAAAGAGGATCATCTAAGTCATCAATGTCGACATCACTTTCCATGTCCATTACACTATTGTTCAAGTCATCTCCATCATACAGTTTCTCAATGTATTCCTTCCATCGGTCACCTCTACCGTCTGAGCTTAAAAGAGGTTTCCCATCGGCGGCTTTAATGTTCACACCTCTTTTCTTCATTTCTCCAAAATTCTGTTTGGTCTTCCTGTGTTCAACAAGTACTTTACTTATGACCATTTCCGTTTCTACTTCTTTACATATTTCTTCAAGCCATTTTTATTTTGCTTTTTGCATTTCCTATTATATTTTATTTCTCAATTGCCTGTATTGATCTCTTCCTGCTTCATCTTGAGCATTTTTGTACCTTCTCCTCTGATCCATCAGCTTCAAAATTTCTTCTGTGATCCAAGGTTTTCGGGCAGCTTGTTCCTCAAAGCCTAATGTTTCTTTACCAACTTTCATTATTTCGGTCTTTAATGCATTCCAATCGTTATCGGTTGAGCTTCTTTCAGAGATACTTCTTAGACCTAAGACTACCATTTCTGCTAATTTTTTTCTGTTACAAGATTATTTCAGTTTATTCACTTCCAGTCTGTTCTGCTTAAAGTGCTTCCTTATTCGCTTGAATTACAGCCTGCACTTCATTACTATCAAATTATGGTCAGAGTCTATGTCTTCTCCTGGGTACGCTTTACTGTCTAGAACATGTTTCCTGAATCTCTGTTTGACCATGATATAGTCTAGCTGATATCTGCCTGTATCCCCAGTACGTTTCCAGGTGTATATCCTTCTTGGATGGTTCTTAAACAGTGTGTTTGTCACAACTAGCTTATATTTTTCACAATTTCCTTACAACCTGCTTCCTCGCTCATTTCTTTCTCCTAGACCAAAACTTCCTACAGTATTCCACTATTTTCCTTCTCCCACCCATGATTATTAGATTTTCCTCCCCCTTCACATATTTCATTTTCTATATAATCCATGAAGATGGAGGCCATTATTCGAATCCATTGTCCCCAGTAAACAATATAATGTAATCTATTGGCTTAAATATGTACATGATGTAATTTGCCTCCTAAATGAACCACCAGCACGCATAAAAGAATTTCACACAGACATTAACAACATACATAAAAATATCAGTTTTACTATGGAGACAGAAACAAACAACCAACTACATTTCCTAGACATTACAGTCAAAAAGATTGACAACAAGTTTTAGCATATATAGGAATCCCACCAACACTGACATAATCATCCACCAAAGCTCCTATCAACCCTCCAGTCAGAAACAGGCAGCACTCAGATATATGTTACACAGGATGAATCAAATACCACTCAGCACAAATATAACAAGGAACTAAACAGCATAACACACATAGCTGTGAACAACGGATACAACAGTAACACAGTAGAAAAGCTTAACCAAAAAATCAGAAAACAAACAAACAAGAACATAAATCAAATACCCAATGATCACCACATAAAACTACAATTCATAACACAAAAAGACAACAAACACTGGTACACTATGACATATCAAAACACAAACACACACAAAATAGCGAACCTCTTTAGAAAAATGGGAATAAAAATAGCATTTAGAACCAAAAACACTATCCAAAAACAGTTTAACAGAAGTACATTTAGAGACAAATACCACCAATCTGGAATATACCAATTAACATGCCAGCAGTGTGACACTGTATACATAGGGCAAACAGCCAGGGAATTTGAAACCAGATACAAGGAACACCTGAGAGCCCTCAGATGTACCAACCACTACACATTCGCCGAATACTTGTTACAACACAATCATTCACACACTAATATACAAACAGATATGCAAATACTAAAGATTAATAATCACAACAAAAACATGTTGACAATTCAGGAAAACCTTCACATACAAAAGCAATTAATAATGGTAAAAAAATTATGAATGAATATATACACCTAACGAACCAAACCTTGTTCAAAACACTAAAACACTAATAAATAACACATATCCTATAATCAAACATACAGCCACAGAATAAACACAGCTAATGACCGCAGATTCGAAATAACAAATAGTTACACAACACAATCTTTGGCTCACGACTTTTCGATGACAACAACAACAAATAACTTAATATACAGTTCGTGGCCGGTGAAATTACCTGGAATGCAGCCTACACAAACTTTGGACAGTAGTGATAGTGCGAAAATAGTAGCTGGTATGGAAACATGAACTTGCGCATGTTAATGCATATATAAAAACTGTAAGTACCTACTTAATATTTCCAGAAAACTGTACAAAAATCAAACAACAGCATTGTATATATATATATATATGTGTATATATGTTTATCTAGGGCACTGATGATGCCTTGAATAAAGGCGAAACGCGTATGCCATCAAAAGCATTTGTTTAGTTGCAAGTCAGAAACAACCCACAAAACAGTTATCATAGCAACTAAGGACTTGGGCCGAAAAAAATCACCAACATGTTATGATACATGTAATTTGAGATGATTACATGTCCCCGGGATACCCTTTGGGTCTTTAACGCAGTGGTTTCCTGTTGCCTTCTGCATCCCCATGCAGTTGATCATTTCTGAATATTCTTATGACGTTCCTAAATGAGGTTAAAAATACTCCTTAAAGCAGAAAATGACTGTAAAAAAATGTAATCATTTCTGACCAATGCGTACCTGACTGTGTTACAGATTGCGAGTGAAAAGTGCGTCGAATTAATATAGGATCCTCAAAATAAATCTGTTGACCGTAGAAAGCGTGGAATTTTATTTCAGATACAGCAAACTGCGAAAATCATAGCAAAATAATAATGAAATAGCTGTTGCGAAGCAGTTAGAAGTGGTTTTCTAAATATGTGTCTATAGTGCTATCATACTAAATTATTATTTGTTTTTTATAAATATTTTTATACTATGATAGCCTCCATTGTTACAACACGTTTTGCTATCAGGGTATTTGAAGCCTCCTGGATGTTAAAATGATTACTTGAAGCTCTATGTATGTTTCATGTTTCGTAATTATTTTTTGCTCTTTTTAAAGTTATTTTGAGATTAATTTTGGTAAGGTATATGTGGTATTTGCCCTTTATAGAAAACTGATATTTGAATGTTTTTGACATCCAATTCTAGCTTCAAATATATTGTTTGTGTCTTAGTTTTTATAAAGCTTAAAAACTATGTTTTTCGTATTAGTTTTCTTTTGGATGATTGGAGAATTCCGATTTCGAATGCAGTTGATTGTTACTACATATGTACGTCGGGTAGCTGATATAGAATACGCAATGGTTGCCAGCATCTCACATGAGACGCGTCACGTGCGAGGTAATAATTCACGAGGATTGCCCGGAAGACAGATAATCCCACGCACGAAGCAGCGACACATTTGACATAATCTGTTGTCAGTGTAGGTGGCCCCCAGTGAATAAAAGATATTTTGGCATGCCTCGGGGGCGTCTGAGAATGAGAGATGGTCACACAATCTCGGGAGACAACTCCGCTGTCATACACAGACAGGTCACTTGCCGATTTTGGCTACAGTCGATGTACTCTGTTGCTGGTCGATGAAATGTTTTTATTAATTCCTGAATCAGTCCAACTCACAAATATCGACCCTCGGTCAAGATGTATTTAATGCGCAGGTCATATAATATTTCAAAAGCAACGAAAAATTTTTATTTCGAAAACTTTACGACAGAAACATGTGTACTTTTTGAGTTCTCAAAAATATAAACATTTTATCAAATAAAGTGTTGTTTGATATAACATAGTACCCGCATGTTGTGAGTAAAACCGTTATTGAGTCATGCTCAGAGAATTTTTTCGCTTCTTATTTTTGCTCTACACTTCTGTGCCCTTTGAGTTTTTATTGCTGCACTTTATTTTAGTATAATTATTCTTGCATAGTTTTGAGTCATGTTTTAGTTCTGATACACAACAGTTTATTATTTTGATCACTTTTCTTTTTTGTACTCTCCTTGTTGTTGCGTTTTTCCATTGATATGTTTGAGGATTTTTTTTTTTACTCATAATCATAATTCTTCTGTTAGGGAGACCAGAATTGCCACTTTGCGAGTTTTTTTTATCGTTGGAATCCATGTTATTGTTAAGAATATAAACATTAAATTATTATTTACTGGAATTCGACAAATTTATGAAGAAAACTAGCATTTTTCCGCTACATATCCGTCGCAGACATTGGTGTACATGTTCATGCATCTGCCGTTTGTTTTTAGTTCTAGAATAAAAGCATAAACATTTGTAATATGGTATATGGGTAACCTGTACCGTATATTAAATTCTACAGCATCGTTACACTTGATTCTTGGCTGTCCTGGTGACGCCGCGTATTGTGGCGTGGAGCTGAAGTTTCGCTCATCCTTCTGTGGTCTTCCAGGGCAGAAATCAACACATCATGACGCCGCGTCTCCCGGACAGCCAAGAATCAACTGACATCTGGCCGCGGAAGCTTACTATTATATCGTTACTCATATTTGATGTTCATCGTTCATATAGTGTTTTGGTTAACGTTTTCTGTGTATTCTAATGAACTATACTTAAGAAAATAAATTAATAACCAAATTTGCGTAGTCAAGAAAACAAGATTAACAGGATCTAAAGGGTAGGGTGTCTATCTGTTTTGAAGTGTGATATTTGGAGGGTATTTCCTAAAGGTGTGTTGGTCTGCGATGCAGTGTCATCTTTGGTGCCTATATTCCTTTCGCTGATCACGTGACGTCATAAGACATACCGCAGGTTTTAAGTTAAACCATAAGCTTTCAATCTGTGAAAACCCGTTCGAAATTGACTCTGAAGTTTTTGTGTGACGTCTGGGCAGAAAGAAAGACCTAAGCAGCGCTCTTACATTGTAATGTAATATCTTTGAAACCGTTACCATAAATTCAATTCCACGATTCCCTACGCTTATTGGAGAATAGAGCAAAACAATAATAATGTGTTTACTTACAACACTTTTAATAAAGAAAATATTTCGCATTGTTTCTAAACAAATTCATGCAGTCATAAAGCATCCGTGGCAGAGTTTAGATTTCTGCACGTTCTCCTCTGTAATCGCTCATTCTAGATTTTATCGTCGAATCCGAACAATGGAACTTTCAAAGAAGAATTCATGCACTATCAGCGCTGAAGATCAGATTAAGTACCCGTAACAATTCCAGTCCAAGTTAGGATTTTAAACGGGGGCCTTCAGCTCTGAAAGAAAATGCCTGAACAGAGGTCAAAACAGAGTTTTAAAATCATTGACATAGTGGTTGGGCTCTTTATCACTAGGTATTCGAAATTTAAAATTTTTCCTTTCTGTAAAAAGATAATAATGATTGTAGCAGTTTTGCACCCGAAGTTTGGTTTATTTAGCAGTGTCACCAAAGTATTTCTCTGGTCCATGACTATGCCTGACTCTCGACAGCGAAATATAATGGTAAGAAATTTGCATTATGGCACGATAGCAATCTTCTTCTTCTTCACCACATTTTCCCAGTATCAGGGTCGGCTGCCTTTGATGAGTTTTACTGATCTTTGAACTGGTCAAATTTGTAACTTTGATTTTCCGGCTACATGCCCTTGCTGACGCCAAGCATTTTATTTCTACTGTAAGGTCGTACTACGTACTACCGTAGGAAAAGAAGTGTTAACATCTGTCTGAGATAGATATAACTATGTTCTGTATGTGATAAATGAATTTTTTTGTTTGTGAAATTTGTAATTTTTGAGGCAGAGATTGGTGAATGTCCCGGCTTTCCCCTTGATGTCTGCGGAGGCCTGGGTTCATGCCCGGCCCAGTATGCAGCGTCTCAACGCTATGACGGGTGTATAGCATGATATCAGTGTCTGACACTCATTTATTTTTGCACTGTATTTAGGTATATAATGGTTTGAAAGAGACTACATTAATCTTGCTGAAATCTTTTAGTTTCGAGTATTGGTCTACGACTCAAGAAGAACATTCTAAAACTGTGAGGATGAAGCACAGCCTTTTTTTACGGTTGCAAGCATAGACTTTAGGAACACTAGAAAGAAAAACAATGTAAATATTTGAAACGTGGTGCTATAAAATGTTGTTGAAAATTAAGTACGAATTGAACGTATTTTGAGAATAACGGGTGCAGAAAGGCATTTGTGGAAGAATCTCACAGAAAGAAGAAACAGGATGATGGGTGATGTGAGTTTAGCTAATTTGTTAGTGGAGCGAACAGTTGATGGAAAAATCTGCAGATATTAGAATATAGGTAGTAGATAATTGAGGACGAAGGTTGTAAGGGGTATGTTAAAATGAAAAGACTAGCTCAAGGTAGGAAGATTGGAGGATTGTATCAAACCAGTAATCACTGATGACAGGAGGAAAAAAAGTGTTCAATATAAAAGGGATATAATTTAAGTTATTTCTCTTTACATTGGTCGCGTGATTTGAGGAAGGCTTATTGAAAATCAAATATATTAATAAACGCTGTTAAACCTCGAAACGTCAACTGAATCTTAACTGAGATCCTATCTGCGAAAGCAGAGGTGTTATTCGGCTTACTGGTTATTATCTCTGCGACGGGTATGATCGATGAGAAGTGAAACTGATCGTTCTGAATAATATGAAAGAAGTATTTACAAATGTCGGTGATAGTTTCTATTAAAAGAGTGAAAGGAGATTACGATTATATAACTAGGTATTATACCGGTTTTATCCAATAGTGACACTATTAACACATGCCAAGCAAAACATATTATATCCGTACAAAAAGATTTGATTTTATTTAATTTGCTGTATACATATAGTATATCTGACACGATTTAATCAGTATGCCCTAACGTCTCAGAGTTGAAAGTAACCCTAAATTCTAACAACTGTACATTCCCGCTTCCAGTCTACAATAAATGTGATTAAAAATAATAATAATAATAAATGACACTACCCGTGAATTCATACAATCCTCCGAGATTTTACGACTGGTGTAGAGATAAGGGAAGTTTCTTATAGATTGTACCGAAATTATCAACCAGATTAACTCATAACACGCAATCGATAAAGTATGACAATGATTCATTATACACGATGACAGAAGTGTCTTGCAGAAAATTGCCACAGTCAACAACTCCTTCCCTATGTAAATTGTCAACTACTCGATGCCTTTCATTTCCCTAAACGTAAAGCCTTTGGAATACATATTATTAGATATTTGTTGGTAACAATTCCGACATCACAGTTTTTTTTTGTTTTTTATTTTATTTTAAAGACGCTAAATTTTGTATTCTTGTGTGTAGAGTTCTGGAAAATTTACCCATTACTTATTCTTTCCAGGAAATTAAATCTAACGTTTCGATAATATCAGATTTTGTCTAACAAAAGCCATAAGAAAGTTTATAAATACTAGTAAGGATACCTGTTTTATGAGATGAACAACGAATGTGGAGGTACATTGTTTAAAACAATGATACACCCTTCCATTACAATCTCATTAGATGCTCATAAAATTATGTGATGAGGAAAATAAAATTGTAGCTACTTGGAAATTTATTACAACGAAAAAACTTTAACACTCACACAAAATTAATTACGTCGGACACGCAAAAAACGTGTTAGCTTCCTGGAATAGGGATTTGACAAATAACAACAGTAACAGCTAGGAACTGAATATGTTACTGTGGGAATTTTTTTATTCATATATTATTTACACATTGTGATAGATGTTATCCATACTTCATTACTTATAGACTATTATCTTTTTCCATCCAATCTTTTAACTGCAACTAAAAAAATATATAAATAAATAATATTTCTGAAATCATATATTGTTCAGTATCAAACTGTATTCGTACACAAAAATTTGAAGAGCAGAAAGCTGAGATAGAGGACACAAAACGTAAAGACGGGAGAAACAATGTTCTTTCAGATTTTTGAAAAGGGAGTGTGCACAAACTACGTGGCTCGGTCCAAGGGGGGGGGGGACGCTGGGCTACGTGGGGTGAGGGGGGGGTTCCGATCCAGGTCACGTAGCTTTCCTTTCATAACACTTTTCACAGTTAAAATGAGGAATAAAACTCACAACAGCATGTGAATACTTATTTCCCTCAGTTAATTATCTCCGTATATAATTTACAATAGTCTGAGAAGAAAAAACAGTACAAAATGTCTTCTGGAATCAAAAGGGAAAAAAGATACATGGTACGTGGGGGGGGGGAGGGGGGCGGTAGAGGCAAAAGCCACGTAGGTCTACGTGGGGGGGGGGAGGAGGGGGTTTCACAGGAGGCCAAAATGGAGCTACGTGGTTTATGCACGCTCCCAAACTGACTGAACTCATGAATGTGTTCAAATACTGAGACTGCTTAAATCCTGGGTTTACGTAATATCAGAGCCCAACTTCCTAAGCAAGCTCATCATAAAAGACTGCAGATGTGTGACGGAAAACCTAACACCGACAAAAATGTTGATAACTGAGAACGCTCACCGGAAGGAAGAACGCGCTGCCGTTTCACAGGATAGGTTCAGTGCATTCCAGTATGTGAGAAAACAGGGACACATGCGCAACTGCTGACCTCGTCAATCAAAGTAGCCGATCTCTGCACTTTATAAACAGTAAACACATTCATCATTACCAAAACTATTATTTAACAAGCCTGTGGTATATTGTCTCTTTGGCCGAACGAGCTAATATTTTGATAGTGCCTGGCGCTCGATACTTGGCTAATGTTTTCGATCCAAAATCGTGGAAGAAATTTTCATCATTCGGCACTTCTCCACGGGGGTTGAAGAGGTGGATAATCGACAGATTGTGCCAAAGATCCTAACTGAATCCCGAAGACCCTCCACAGTGCGCATGGAGTGCGAGCATGCCACACTGTTGATCGTGATTCGTCTGTCTAATGGGGACTTAAGATTCTGTGGCCTCCCATCGTAGGTTTCGGAAGAGAACACCTGTATGTGCAAGGCTCAGATTTCACTTTATCCCTTCACAATATACAGGGTGTCCAGAAAAGGACTCCCTGATTTCAAGATTAAATATCTCGAAAACAAAGATCGATAGAGGAATGCACTAAACGGTATGTTTATTGTGACAGCTGTAAGAAGTGTATACAGCAGTGTGAAATAATAGTCACAAAAGCTGCTAACAGATGGCGCTGTACGCTCATATCAGCATACATAAGTGAAATAATCGTATGAAAACAATCTTTGCAAACAATCACATCACAATGTTTTCAAAATGTTCACCATTGGCACGTTTCAATGGTGGAACTGATCGCCCTGAACTTCGGATCACTATTTAGGCATTACTTATGGCGATTACAGCGCCATCTGTTAACAGCTTTTGTAACTATTATTTCACACTGATGCATACACTTCTTACAGCTGTCACAATAAACATACCGTTTACTGCATTCCTCTATCGATCTTTGTTTTCGAGATATTTAATTTTGAAATCAGGGAGTCCTTTTCTGGACACCCTGTATGATCTATAATACGAACAACAATCTACACTCCAATCACAATGGTCCGCACTTACAAAAAGAAGTCATAATAATTCTAAACATACTGGGGAAAGAAACGAACAAGCACTCCAGTCAAAATTTCATCTGTAATAATTTCCGTAGTGACTGGCAATCGAGCAACTAATAAATGAACCCAAATAATATATAAGAGACTTTATAGCAACTATAATTTAATCCTATCTCTCAGTACTATTCTCTTAATTTTTCCTAGTTTGCTTGAGTTTTTTTCAAATTATATATATAGTGTGTAACGTTAAAACCAAGGCTTTAAACATTAACCCCCCTCCCCCCTCCCCAACAATCTGCTTAGGGTAAGCGCATGCTCGCGTGTTCACAAACTGAGATTGTTGTCACTGGACCACGCTCCCATTTGACGCCTACATCTCTGACGTCATCAACAAGCCAAATTCCGTCACCATTTACGCCCATCTGACTTGTATACCGGCTTAAAAACTCCCTGTTCGACGTCTGGATGTGTTAGCGAGTGGAAATCATCATTTAAGCCCCTAGAACTGGTTTGAAATGAGTCGATTGGCCCAGCACCTTTTTAAATTTAAGAAGGTACACAGCTTCCATCAAATAATATTTATCCAATTCCACAGAAATCATCGAGAGCAAACGACTGAAGAGGATTGATTAAAGGTGAGCTTCCACGTTACATTATTGTTAATTATTGTGGTAATCTACAAAGCGTAATCTAAAATGCCTACAAGAATAATCGTTTCCCACTTTCGCCCGGTAAAGAAAATACTTCAGAAATCAACTTGAAGTGAGGGCGATGTTATTGAGGTAGCTGATTCTTCAGTCGCCAAGAAACCTTCCTTGAAATATTCGTTACAGGTACGATACATTTATAATTTAGCCTCATTGAAGACTATACTGTATGCACCCATTTGTTGAGGGGAATAAATCTTACTCGGACTGTGCTGAGTACATCCCAGAACTACGAGCCAAATAGAAATTGTCTATTTTGAAGCGGTTAATACTCAAAAAACTACGCGACGGAGGAAAACGGGGAGAAAGCTTCAAACGAACAACTAAATCAGCCATCATCTTTCTCACCTCACTCCCTCCCCGCCACCCGGCCCCATGTACGATTCGGGGAAAGTGACGCGAAATGACGTTTAAAAATATATATGTTTAATTAGGTCTATTTCCGGAATTGATCTATATTCTTAATTCGTTATGAAAACATTAAAAACATATAAAATGTTCTCGGCCCTCCCACCGAGAAAATTTTATGAAGATGGAATTGGAGAATGATTTTGAATCGTCGCTTCAAACTGACGAGCTCCACCCGTGGGAGCACCGAAAACATTTTATACAGATGATTCACTAGGAAATGTACACACTTTGACTTTAAATCTGGCCGCCGGTGAAAAATTCTATCACTCTTATTTTGCACAATCTGGCATCAATGTCATCCCAGGCAACAGTAACGCAATACTGGCTCCGCCTCCTCGCAATTTCATTGGTGGATATTTTATTCAGAGCCATCTATACTGCAGATTTTTCATTTCCTTAAGTCAATGCAGGAAACAATTGGCCAACAGTTAGGAATTAAGCTCCTCCCACTGACGATTCTTATTGGCTGAACAGTTCATCATCCCACCATTACATTTCTATAATACTTTACCAAAATTCAAATCTTGAAACGTTTCCCAAAAGTTCTAATTAACGGGATTGCATTAAAGTGAGGCAGGAAACAGGCTCAATGCTATATATTACTACGGTTGATTAGCATAAAACTATAACGATAAGATTGTTATACTCATTTTGATAATTCCTTCGGATAATATTTCACTCATATATCTGGTCAGTCCACAAACCAAGGGATAATCATGTTCCATGAGGTAGAATTTTTAGTACTACGAAACTACAGAAACAAGAAATTATTTCGGAAGTGTCTCTCTCCAAGATGGATTGAATGAAACAGTCTTCCTTCGCTGCGTTGTATACGCCTATTCGAGGAAAGTAGCACCGAGCTTGCAGTGGTCCTATGGTTAGCGCTCTGGGTTGCTGAGCGAGCGGTTCCGAGTTTAAATCCAAGTAGTTCTTATTTTTATTTTTTTAAATTTAGAAATCTATCTTTACTTGTATTTTATTTTTAAGCGTACCGAAACTGCACATTGCTTATAAGTATAAGGTATCCATGATTCTTTCCTAACTGCGTCAGGAAAGAAGATAAACATCTGCGAAACTACCCAATGTTTCGTAACTAATAGCCGACGTAAGCATGAAAGATTTGCGGCAGCAGAACTGACGAAAATCTACACGGGTTTCAAGCCGCGCCGAAATCATATCATCTGTCCCTTTTCAAACGACACACATGTTTCCAATATATTTATTTCACAGTAGAACGATCATCGCGTTTCAGAAAGAGGAATTATTGCTCTCTTTGTAGATGGACGATAATGATTATGCAGTACATAAATAAATGAGAGTTAATCGCGCAGAACTAAATATTAGCACCACAACAAATCAAACGACCATTGTCACTAAAAAATTTACAACCAGATTATTATCGTAGGACAAAAATAAATTCTTTTATAACTGGTGTAAGTAATTAAAGTTAATTGAGAATCGGGCTTAAAGACAGGGAGTTCTTAAATTACTGTTTTTTCCCGTTTTCTACAATGCTGTTAGTTGTTGACACTATTACTTCATGATCTTTACAGCATTGGGATTTATTAAATACTGGGGCTAAATGCTCATTACTTAACAAGGCGTGAAATTACCTGCGTTATTCTTTGTTTGGAATAACATAAATAAATACAAGCATTTGGCAAATGAGGATGTCGCCGTTCGCGTGATTGTTCTTTAGTCTCCGGTATAAAGTGGAACGCTCAAGTTTTGTCACCCGTCATAATCGACTCCATAATCGCCTAGGTCTCAAGGATTCAAACAAACACAGTCTACCGGTAAACTAAGGTTGATGATGTCTAAAGACCGGATGACCGAGCGTGGCGTGTGAGCGGTAACGTTCTGGCTCCAGGCAAATGCTGGGACGATTCTTATAGAAGGCCATGGCCGTTCCCTACTTTAATAACTTCAACATCGATGAAACGTAAAGCAATAAACTAAAAAATAAGGATAGGGAAAAGGTATTGTCAATCGATTTCAAGCCAGCTGCGACCTCCTCAACAAATTTAGCCAGCTATTCTTCTTATGATTTTACGCCTCGTCGACATAGAGGTGATTATTGGCTGGATAGGAGTAGTGGCAAGGAATTCGGCCATGCCCTTGTAAAGAACCTATTCCGGTATTCATATGGAGTGATTTGGGGAAACCTTGGAAACCACAAATATGCATGGTCGAACTTGGATTCGAACCATTGTCATTTACAGCAACGACCAACGTGTGTTCCGAAATGGTAATGATGAAGAAAAATAGATATTTGTTCAACCTCTAAAACTGTAAATAAATTAATTTACTTCTTTATCTATGAATGCTTGGGAGACGTTACTTTTTGTATTGCCCTCATGCAGTTAACATGGATTCCCACCGTATTTTCAATTGCCAGCTGTAAGTTGGATAATTCTGAAACCACCAAAAACTTTTGCCAAATGTGCTGCTCGTGTTAAATTACTACGTGTATTATTTACGCGTTATAAAGGTATTCTTCCTTGCCGAAGGAAGTAGGAATGTTAAGACTTTATCCTGGTAAGCGTTGCCATGTTTACTTTCTGCGATGTTGCCACGATGTTCTGCCTAGTAGTAGCGCTGTAGCAATTTCCCTATACCAGAAATAGTGTCTCATTGCTGGACACACACATAGGCGAAATGAAAAATTATTTATGTTCCAGTCTCATCTAGAATATTTTCATTTAACTGATTATTTCTCTTGCAACAGTTCGATTCTGTATACAGATTACTATTCAATCACGGAATGTTGTATCTATATCTATATTTTTTCTTTGGTCATATAATTTGTGAGGCACTAGACTCTGTGAGTCCAGGTGTCCCAGTGGTAACGCGCTGGGCTGTCAAAGTGCTGGTTCTCGGTTCAAGCCCAGGTGCTGTTATATATTTTTTTCATTCTTTATCTCCTTTTCACTTGTTGCAAAATACATATCATATAAGTAAGTTTATATATATTTCGTGGTCAATTGGAAAGTGGAAATGAATCATAAAATTAATGTTTGGCTGAAATGAGAAAGTGTCAACGCGTGAGTAGGAACTGAAAGCCAGTTTTCCAATAAATTTAATTTAACCATTACGATTTGTGCCACTCAACTTAACCAATTTTTTTCTAGTGCAAAGGCGGGAGATTGATAATTGGGGCAATGATGGCTGTTTAAAAATAAACAAGGACCTAAATCAAACTAATGTGCGGTTTTTGTAGCTAACGTTCCTATTGGACACAGTGGTATTAGCAAGCAAACCAGAATTGAAAATATGAGTAGTTATTCCTACGAAAACAAAAAATCATAATTGACGAATAACATGCTAATGAGAGGTTCCGTATTTGACAAAATGCTGCTCCTACTAGTGATCAGTAACGATATAATTGATGTATATCCTCAATATAATGACATGATAACCTTGTTTCCGAAATCTGAAATTGCAAGAAAGGAACAGGAAATTTGAGGAAGGAGGGAAGATAATGCCAGTCTGGTAATAAGTTGTTGTTACCTCTCTGATAATCCAGAAAGAATGTTACTGTAAGTGGCTCAGATTCGCGGGTGCCATGCTGATCCCGGAAGCTAGTGCGGTGTCTCGCGGTTCCACGGTTCGAGTCAGGCCGCAGGCAAAAGTGGTTTTATGAGCGTTTTTTTTGTGTTGCCTGTAAACTGGGACAGTGAAAACATATTATACACTTAATGAGAATCAAAAGCTACACATGTCTGCATGTATCTATTAAGCAATCCAAATTCGTTTTTGTTGTTATTCTTTAGTAAAGTCATTATTATTGCAATGGCTCGGAAAAGATTAGTTTTTAAACAACGAAAAAAAAAAAACAAAAAACAAAAAAAACGGCCACGGTCCTTGAGAAAGGGCAATTCCACATTCCTTTGAGCAATTTTCGATTTTGTTTTTTCTATTTAAACCCACATTTTGATGGCTGGATCGTGAATATGAATTTAGTACTGTCTAATGACACTAATGAACTTTACCCTTCATCCAATTCGTTCGGCTATGAATTAATGTAAACATATGATTTGTAATTGCATCTAAACATTACTGATAATCATTTTTAAAAGTGAGGTTCAAAATTTTTTGCTATTAATAGATCAGTCAAGCATCCGTACAATTCCATCAATGAAACAATACAGTTTCTGATCCATCATTCAACCATAATATTATCGGATTAATTTCCTATTCGTTTGCTGAATAGTAACGCAATCAAGATTTAATTTAGAACTACTGGTATCTTTATGTATTAACATATTAACCTGTTGTACGCTAAAGTGATGCTAAAGTCAAACACAATCCGTTTCAGAATACTGAAATGAGTAAGAATCCAGTCTTACAGTGCAAATCAGGATACTGGATGTAAATTCATTTAGCCAAAGTTTCAAGCAAGTAGTTTGTTTCCTCATAGTTGTAGAAGAACGATAGTCAGGATATGGACGTCGTAACATCCACTAGGAAGAGGAGTGGTTTTATAAATATCCTACGTTTTAGTTATTCTAAGCTAGCAGTTTCTAAATTTCTGAAAGATTTTGTCCCAAGTTAAAAATCATAAAACAGCAGATAGAAATAGTGACACTTATTTTGCGTAACGTTTTGGTAACAGATATACTACTATGTTGTTAAGTAAAAATTACGTGTCAGCTGATAGATGAAGTTAGCACTATCTAGAGCCACACTGTTATTAATTATAAGGATTTATACTTTATCTCTGTTACACTCTGCAAGTGATGTGTAGTAGGATAATCACGAGGAAGTCGGGCTGTTTACACACAGCGTTAAACGCGCAGCATTTCCTTGACCGGATTGTACGGAATATCCATTCGCAAGATATTCCGACTGCTTTAAGAATTCATAATGATTTAACTTCTATCAATACTCGTACGTTTTGTTATTATATTACTGTTGACAGTAACATCAAATTTAAAACACCCAGAGCTCGAATAAAATCCGCAGTAGCTTACTTCGGAGAAGTGAAAAGTTAAGTAACGGAAAAGAAGCAATTGCTTTAGTTATTAAAGCGTCAGCATAAATATAACAAGAAACTAAGTCAGTATGCTGTTATAATATTTTACAGACGTATATATGTATATTTGTATTTGTGAAATATTCTAATTTTTTATTGTATTTCGCTATAATATGGGCGTAAAGTGATGTTGCACCATCAACTTGGACATCAATTGTTTTCTGAAATTCTGTATTTTCAACCTCACCACTTCAGAAGACTCGTTATTTGGTAGATCCTCCGATTTGTTTGAACTTCATTGGCTGGAGATCGCGGCCCACCCATATCACTGTAAACTAATAATTACAAGGATCTTTAACGCTTCGAATAATTAAATTCTGACGGTTCGGCTAAACTGCTATAGCTTTTATCAGTCCATCGTTCGCTCGGATTCACAGCAGAATTGACGCGTCTAGATTAAAAGAAATTTGGGTAAATTTTTATTTTCTCAAACACAATGAATGTTCGTATAGAATGAATGGAGGAATTTTATAAATAATCTAGACGACAGTCTTAAAAAATCTACGAGTGAGAGCATTACAGCACCTGTTTCTCATTTAAGAATATAGTTTAATATTGGAGTGAAATAAAGTGTCTCTTAATGCTTGATAGCAGAGTATCAGGAAAGTGAAGCACAGGTTATTTATAGAAGAAGGACGTTCATAATTTCCTGTTTCCGCATAAGAAGGCGGAAATTTTGGTAGGCACTCGCCTTGCTTTCGATCTTTCCTTCCAGTTTACTAAATGAATGGACTCTGGGTCATTATTGTATATGCATGCTTTTGTATATCGCCATCAGTGTCGGTTTAAGTACTACCTTCTAGAAGTGTGTCTTTTTATTTATCAAATGTAATGAGATATAATAATTCCTTTGTTCTAACAGTTATGGGCAGCAGTCTAGGTGCTTAGTGGTTAAGGCAGATTGAAAGAAATGGCAGTATCATGGGTTCAAATCACTTGGTCTAAATGAATTTTTACTGAATTACTTTGTTCATGTCAGTAGTCAAGGACGATCAGTTATTTGGATCCCACGGTATAGCCACAACTCAAGCCTAATTAATACACAGCAAAGAGACTTTCAATAGGCTGCCGAAGTAATTAATAATTCAGATTTCATTTTACCTGAATGTATTATTATAGCATCGTGGTATGTGGAATGAAGTAATATTAAAACAAATATGAAAAGCATAACTGAAGAATCTCGTAATTACGAAATATGAAGTTACTTGTCGCAGAAATCGATCGTTCTGTATGTGGATATTAATGAAAATAAGGACTCTTAAAACTGTTATCCTGTATATCCAGTCTATTTCTGTGAATATATCTTCCTACAAATTCTGTCTTAGGCCACGATTTCCAAAACAAGTGATTTTTTTTTTTATACTTCATCTGCCATCATAAATGTGAATATCTTGTACAACGCCACGTTTGAAATGATGTCACTGTTTTTATTTGAAGGTTCATTACTGTGAAGCCCTGGGCTCTATCCATGCAGTGTTAGAACCATGTTATGGATTTTTTGCTATTAGATAGGTTTTTTGTAGATTTGATCGTTTATACTTCTCTCATTTAAATAAATCTAGAGCAAAAGGAGTATATATCTTCCTTACCGACGTACAACCTTCCTTACGGTTCTACCATACAGTTTAATTACTTTTTCTTTCTTTCATCTGCGTCTATTCAATCTGATTGAGTCTTAACAGTATATTTCATGTTAATGTAGTCGATTTTGCATTTCTCAGTAAATAGTGTATAATCGCTGATGGGACACTATCAGTCTAAGCCGACAAAGCTGAGAATCAAAGGAAAATAGAAATGCAAAACAGACTACATTAACATCAAAGAAACTGCTGGGACTCAATCAGATTGGATAGACACAGATGATAATTTAATTGTACTGTAGCAACGTAAGGAAGGTTGTACGTCGGTAAGAAAGTTATATACTCCATTTGATCTAGATTTATTTAAATGAAAGAAGTATAAACGATCCAATCTACAAAAAACCTATCTGATAGCAAAGACCTCGCAGTTAGATAGACGTTAAGCAGATTAAATAATAATAATAAAAAAGACAAGTCACTTCACTTTCCGTAATTACGAGATTCTAGAGTTATGCTTTTCATATTTGTTTTAATATTACTTCATTCCACATACCACGATGCTATAATAATACATTCAATTGCTCAAAGGAATATGGAATTTCCCTTTCTCAAGGACCGTGGCCGTTTTTTTTTTTTTTTTCGTTGTTTAAAAACTAATCTTTTCCGAGCCATTGCAATAATAATGACTTTACTAAAGAATAACAACAAAATCGAATTTGGATTGCTTAATAGATACATGCAGACATGTGTAGCTTTTGATTCTCATTAAGTGTATAATATGTTTTCACTGTCCCAGTTTACAGGCAACACAAAAAAAAACGCTCATAATACCACATTTGCCTGCGGCCTGACTCGAACCGTGGAACCGCGAGACACCGCACTAGCTTCCGGGATCAGCATGGCACCCGCGAATCTGAGCCACTTACAGTAACATTCTTTCTGGATTATCAGAGAGGTAACAACAACTTATAACCAGACTGGCATTATCTTCCCTCCTTCCTCAAATTTCCTGTTTCTTTCTTGCAATTTCAGATTTCGGAAACAAGGTTATCATGTCATTATATTGAGGATATACATCAATTATATCGTTACTGATCGCTAGTAGGAGCAGCATTTTGTCAAATACGGAACCTCTCATTAGCATGTTATTCGTCAATTATGATTTTTTGTTTTCGTAAGAATAACTACTCACATTTTCAATTCTGGTTTGCTTGCTAATACCTCTGTGTCCAATAGGAACGTTAGCTACAAAAACCGCACATTAGTTTGATTTAGGTCCTTGTTTATTTTTAAACAGCCATCATTGCCCCAATTATCAATCTCCCGCCTTTGCACTAGAAAAAAATTGGTTAAGTTGAGTGGCACAAATCGTAATGGTTAAATTAAATTTATTGGAAAACTGGCTTTCAGTTCCTACTCACGCGTTGACACTTTCTCATTTCAGCCAAACATTAATTTTATGATTCATTTCCACTTTCCAATTGACCACGAAATATATATAAACTTACTTATATGATATGTATTTTGCAACAAGTGAAAAGGAGATAAAGAATGAAAAAAAAATAACAGCATTTGGGCTTGAACCGAGAACCAGCACTTTGACAGCCCAGCGCGTTACCACTAGGACACTTGGACTCACAGAATCTAGTGCCTCACAAATTATATGACCAAAGAAAAAATATACATATAGATACAACATTCCGTGATTGAATAGTAATCTGTATACAGAATTGAACTGTTGCAAGAGAAGTCATCCATGTTAACTGCATGAGGGCAATACAAAAAGTAACGTCTCCCAAGCATTCATAGATAAAGAAGTAAATTAATTTATTTACAGTTTTAGAGGTTGAACAAATATCTATTTTTCTTCATCATTACCATTTCGGAACACACGTTGGTCGTTGCTGTAAATGACAATGGTTCGAATCCAAGTTCGACCATGCATATTTGTGGTTTCCAAGGTTTCCCCAAATCACTCCATATGAATACCGGAATAGGTTCTTTACAAGGGCATGGCCGAATTCCTTGCCACTACTCCTATCCAGCCAATAATCACCTCTATGTCGACGAGGCGTAAAATCATAAGAAGAATAGCTGGCTAAATTTGTTGAGGAGGTCGCAGCTGGCTTGAAATCGATTGACAATACCTTTTCCCTATCCTTATTTTTAGTTTATTGCTTTACGTTTCATCGATGTTGAAGTTATTAAAGTAGGGAACGGCCATGGCCTTCTATAAGAATCGTCCCAGCATTTGCCTGGAGCCAGAACGTTACCGCTCACACGCCACGCTCGGTCATCCGGTCTTTAGACATCATCAACCTTAGTTTACCGGTAGACTGTGTTTGTTTGAATCCTTGAGACCTAGGCGATTATGGAGTCGATTATGACGGGTGACAAAACTTGAGCGTTCCACTTTATACCGGAGACTAAAGAACAATCACGCGAACGGCGACATCCTCATTTGCCAAATGCTTGTATTTATTTATGTTATTCCAAACAAAGAATAACGCAGGTAATTTCACGCCTTGTTAAGTAATGAGCATTTAGCCCCAGTATTTAATAAATCCCAATGCTGTAAAGATCATGAAGTAATAGTGTCAACAACTAACAGCATTGTAGAAAACGGGAAAAACAGTAATTTAAGAACTCCCTGTCTTTAAGCCCGATTCTCAATTAACTTTAATTACTTACACCAGTTATAAAAGAATTTATTTTTGTCCTACGATAATAATCTGGTTGTAAATTTTTTAGTGACAATGGTCGTTTGATTTGTTGTGGTGCTAATATTTAGTTCTGCGCGATTAACTCTCATTTATTTATGTACTGCATAATCATTATCGTCCATCTACAAAGAGAGCAATAATTCCTCTTTCTGAAACGCGATGATCGTTCTACTGTGAAATAAATATATTGGAAACATGTGTGTCGTTTGAAAAGGGACAGATGATATGATTTCGGCGCGGCTTGAAACCCGTGTAGATTTTCGTCAGTTCTGCTGCCGCAAATCTTTCATGCTTACGTCGGCTATTAGTTACGAAACATTGGGTAGTTTCGCAGATGTTTATCTTCTTTCCTGACGCAGTTAGGAAAGAATCATGGATACCTTATACTTATAAGCAATGTGCAGTTTCGGTACGCTTAAAAATAAAATACAAGTAAAGATAGATTTCTAAATTTAAAAAAATAAAAAATAAGAACTACTTGGATTTAAACTCGGAACCGCTCGCTCAGCAACCCAGAGCGCTAACCATAGGACCACTGCAAGCTCGGTGCTACTTTCCTCGAATAGGCGTATACAACGCAGCGAAGGAAGACTGTTTCATTCAATCCATCTTGGAGAGAGACACTTCCGAAATAATTTCTTGTTTCTGTAGTTTCGTAGTACTAAAAATTCTACCTCATGGAACATGATTATCCCTTGGTTTGTGGACTGACCAGATATATGAGTGAAATATTATCCGAAGGAATTATCAAAATGAGTATAACAATCTTATCGTTATAGTTTTATGCTAATCAACCGTAGTAATATATAGCATTGAGCCTGTTTCCTGCCTCACTTTAATGCAATCCCGTTAATTAGAACTTTTGGGAAACGTTTCAAGATTTGAATTTTGGTAAAGTATTATAGAAATGTAATGGTGGGATGATGAACTGTTCAGCCAATAAGAATCGTCAGTGGGAGGAGCTTAATTCCTAACTGTTGGCCAATTGTTTCCTGCATTGACTTAAGGAAATGAAAAATCTGCAGTATAGATGGCTCTGAATAAAATATCCACCAATGAAATTGCGAGGAGGCGGAGCCAGTATTGCGTTACTGTTGCCTGGGATGACATTGATGCCAGATTGTGCAAAATAAGAGTGATAGAATTTTTCACCGGCGGCCAGATTTAAAGTCAAAGTGTGTATTTTCTAAGAATACAGATTCAGCCACTACAGATGAATGCCGGTAAGATTACTTCAAAAGGCCATGGCCAAATTCCTACCCATTCCTTGCCCCAAGTCTAATGACTCTAATGACCTCGGCGTCGACAAGACATAAAAAAACATTATAGAAAATTATTACCGAACCTATTTCATCGTCCTTGTTCGACTTATTTCTGATACAGATCATGTATAATTTTATTCGCTGTTTTAGCTAAACATCAGCCTTGCAGTGTTCTCATAAGGAATAATAATGCTTATTATTATTTACTTAGTATGCAAAAATGTGTGAAACTGACACTGGTACGGAAAGAAATTTTTATTTTAGTTCAGCACATTACGAAGAGAGTTAAATCAGAGCTTACAATTTCACAATTGTCTGTGGCGTAGTCAGCAGCAACTGGGAAAGATAAATATATGAAACCTGTGCCCGACATGATCCTTTGTTCATACAATTGTGCTGTTCTTATTTCCCAGATAAATACGTCTAACATTCAGCACTTCATGGTATCTTAAATACTTTGTGATCAGATCGTTGGAGCTCTCTCGTGTAAATGAATTATTATTATTTTTTTGCTATGGTTTTACGCATCGTCGACGTCGTGGTCATTAGAGGTGGGAAAGGACAGGGGGCTAGGAACGGAAAGGAATTCGGTCATGGCCTTTTGAACCATCTCAGTATTCGCTTAGAGTGATTTTGGGAAACCATCTAAAACCGAAATCTGGATGGCCGGACGCGGATTCGAACCCGCAACATCCGATATGTGAGATGCCATTGCCCTTCGGGACCCTGAGCAGTTACAGGTTTCAAGTTGCGGAACAGAAAATAAAAAAAATTAAAAATGTTAATTTTATGAATAATCCGTAAAAATGTAGTAAAAAATTTCAGACAAACAACCATTAATAAGTTCAGTTACCGGTACTTACTGTAATATAGAGACATACCGTTTGAAAAAATTCTTTGCGAGATTAAAGCGCCCGTATCGATTTTTTTCCGGAAGAGAGATAAAGATAGACGATTCTTTTTTTATTTATCTATTTTATTTTTTATTTTTATTTTTTTATTTTTTTGCTTATGGCTTTACGCCTAGTCGACGTTGAGGTCAATAGAGGCGGGAAAGGACTGGAGGCAAGTAACTTGAAGGAATTCGGCTATGGCATTTTGAAGTAAACATTCCGGCATTCGCCTGGAGTGATTTGGGGAAACCATGGAAAACCCAAACCTGTATGGCCCGACGGGGATTCGAACCCATGTCCTCCCGAATGTGAGGACAGAACGTTAACCATTCACCCACCAATCTTGGTGGACGCTTATTGTATCACTGTCAGTTAGTCAAGTAGTCAAGGCTAGGGAAAGAAAAATGTAATTTACATTCTTCTTCGAGATGTAATCATTATGGCTTGTTGAAAATGAAACACCTAATGCAACAGCATACATAATAACGGTGTCAGAATGTAAGCATTAACAGGTGATTGAATTGATGGATGTTTCTGGCTTTTCACTCAATCTACAAGGTGATTTTTAAATGTACATTAAATGTCGTGGTATTAGTAAATATCGTATGACGTATTTTGCACTTTCCAACGAAAACATATGTCTATCACACAGACATGAAAATGTAGTTCCTTTTTAGATGTTGTCTTATAGCGAGACACGAGAACATTTTCAGTTACATCTCAAAATGATTTTAATGGTTATATCACTTGCTTCGTTTGTCGTAAATTCATTCTGCTGAATTGAGCAATCAACAAGTGAGGGAAACAAAACTCCATCCTTCTTTTGTGTTTCATTCGAACGTAGTTGTATCTTTGTGAGTTATTCAATGATATATTTTGCTGTGAATAGATATTTTCTCTCTGTGGCAAACGTATAGCTTCCATTTGGCTGTTTCCATCAACTTGATATTACGTTAAGGTTATAGTTATGAGCTATCAAACTATTAATGTCTGCTATAACTAATCATAGCGGGTAGACTGGATAATAACCACAGAAATTACTCAATGGCTAGAGCTGCGCCATATTAAGCAAACAATATAGCTACAGCAGCATCATACAACAAGAACATATTACCGACCGTGGTGGGGGAGCGGTCTCTCATTCTGGAGGAAGCTAGTTCGAATACCCGTTCGACCATCCTGATTTCGGCTTCCCATTGTTTCCAGAAATAACTTGAGGCTCATATCGGGATAGTTCCTTAAAAAGGCCATAGCCGAATTTCTTCCAGTTCTTTCACCACACTCCTATCCTGTCTTAAATGATCCCAACCTCGACGAGGCGTAAAGCCATAAAAACATATCAGGCCATCTTTTCAACAATAATAATGTAGCAACCAGAATATAACCGTTATAGCACAGAAATTGAAAACATATTTTGCCCATCAGTACTTACGCCTCGTCGACGTCGAGGTTATTAGAGGAGGGAGACAATGGGGGACACGGAACGGGGAGGAATTCTGCATCAGCCATTTTTTAGGAACGTTACCGGTATTTGTCGGGGCGATTTCGGTAAATCATGGAAAAGCGAAATCTGGATTGCCAGATGGGGATACAAATCCACGACCTCTCGAATGAAGCATTTGTCAGTTAACACACAGTTTCGTGATTCCTGACGTGCTACTGAAACTGTACATACTAAATACTGTAACAGCATATTGCCATCCAGCATTTATATCATACTGAACCCAGCAGTTGAACGGTAGCTTTTGGTCTTCTTATTCGGGGGTACTAGGGATCTATTCCCCGTGAGGAAATCTAGATTTACATTGTTTCCCGGGCGAGTGCTGGGTGGTTAGCTCATTAAGTCGATGGCTGATTTTTTGGTGCCTTGTCAAAAATCCTATTGTAATGCCCCTTACAAGGGACATCTTTGATCTCAAACGCTCGGAACCGCACGAAAACATGCTTACAATAACAAGCGATCATAAAAAACAGTGGTGTGTGTCATTTCCAAGCAAAACTTTGCACTCTATCTCAAGTAACATACTGATTTTGTAAGATTACAATGTGCCAAACCACAAGTGAAGATACATTATACTTATTTCATCACGAAACATCACTCTGTGATTTACAATCAATTTGTTGCACCTACGTATACCTGTGTTGCAATGTGCTTTGCGAATGCCAGGTTGACATACCAACATCATCATTTGAAAACGTAATTAGTGTGGCTTTTGATATTGGACTGCGTGAATGTGAAAGTAATTGGGAATGTGATAACGTGGCTTTGGTGGGGTTTGCATATTGTTCTCTTCCACTTTGTTTTAACCACTTCATCGAAATCCAGCATCTGCACGTTGAGGACTAATATACGCACTTTCAGATGTGTGGTACTTCTGTATTTGCGTGTCTTGCGCTATATTAAGTATTTTAAGCATAGAGTTTTTGGCACTGTTGATTGAAAATGTAATGATACACTGACGTCATTGCATTACGTATAATTTCCTTCATATGGTATTGATATCTTGTTACTTTGTTTCTCTCTATTAAAATGTTACTTGAGGTAAAATGCAAAGTTTTACATGGAAATGACGCACACCACTGGTAATTTACAAAATTTGTGTTTTAAATGGTAGCTGTAACATCCTCAAGACCCAGTTTCCTATAAATTAAATACATTTGTGTAAGAGCGAGATATGCATTGATTAATTGTAAATTTGTATATTGTTTCTACGGTTGTGTGATGTGGTGATGGTGCAAGTGTTGTAAATGACCAGAATGTTTGTTGTAATTTGTTTAAAAGTGTTAATTTTATGAAACGTTTGCTAAAATACTGTAATTGAGAATATTGTGTAAGACATAGCGTTTTAAGCGTTAGAAAGTGTTTAATGAGGTATATATATATTGTCAAATGGTTGTAAGTATCTCATTATTTTATGTAATTTGGTGTTAGTTTTGTTTTTGTATAATTAGCATTGGTTCTCGAGAAAAGTCGGTCGGTGCCTTTATAGATTTCTGGAACGATGCCAGTTTAAGCTCCCGATTATCGTAGCCCAGCAAGCTCGTTGGGTATATTACTAAAGCGGAATGCTACATCATTTGCTATTGTATCTCTGGAAAGAAGTCTGATGTAAAGTTTATGTATGTTTTCTTGAAGTGTTTTCTGCGAACTAAAGTACAGTAAAACTTTATGCACGCTGTTTTTTATTACTATTTATTTTATGGCTTAAGCCCTTGTAAGCCATACAGCCAGTCTGAATACAATTACACTATACATTTCTTGGAATCATATCATTAATACAGGTAAAACAAGAAGCTTATTGATATTTTAAGGTACTTCCAAAATCAAAATTTTCTAGATATAGAGCAGCAAAGGTTATACATACACATACTATTATATTATGAAGATAGAAAGAAAAGCATAGAGTATATTGCAATGAAATCCCCAGAACCTTGTATTAGAACGTTCTATCTTTGAGATAGTTCATTAAAGTTAGGGGGACGTAGATGCTGTTAGTGGAGAGCGAGAAAATTAAGTTTGTAGGATAAGAACGATACATGTTTCAATATATTGTCCCGTATTATGCTATACTTCTTGCCGGAAAAAAAGATATCGACACTGTCGTTATGCCAGAAGTTACTTGTCATTGAGAAGTACAGGAAGTTTAGTAACAGACTTGGGGGAAAGTGTATACCTCTCGCGACCGAGTGAATCCGAAAATTTTCAAAAATCAATGTAAAGCACCAAGTACTTTAACGAAGTGACGTGAATAACTGTAAATTTGTATAATCATTACATGAACGTTGGCCTTTTGATGTACGAATACATCACCTCCTTGCTGACCACTGTGTCAAGCATTGGAGCGTGGTAACCTTCCCCTGCGCATGTAGCGGTGAGGGCAGTGGAGGGGGATAGAGCAGACTGACCTTGAGTCGCCTCTCTTAACTGAATAGGCTATACTACCCGGTTTCACCTTCTGCCTTTTTTATCTTTTAAAATGTGAACAACACACTACACTGAAAAAAAAACAGCGTCATCCATGTAATAAGTAACTCTTATGTACACTTCCAACTAGAGAAGGAGGGGGATACCACCCCAGTTAAATTTCCCAAGGCTGTTGCCATTTAGGGGTAAACCCTTAGTGTCAGTCACCGATGCCTGAGATAGGGGGTTTCGAGATCATTACTTTGTAAGCCGTATGTATCACTTAAAGTTTTCTGCAGAACTTAGATTAGTACTGACGTAGGCACTACGTATGAATTATACCCTGTTCAGCCTCAGCTGGCGACTCAAGGTCATGTTCCCCTGGCCTCGCTCCTCACCTCTTCCTCTCCGAGCTGAGTGCTATGTCCTGTTAGGCGAGTGGCGTATGTCACTATTCATCGCAAGAAAATTCACAGAAAACTTGTAGCAATCTGACAATGCTTTTTATTCTTCTTAACCAGTCTCCCGGCATCCTCTGTGGTTAAAGCATTATGAAAAAGATAAAAGGAGCTGCATTTGCTTCGTGAATAAATATTTCCAACCTTCGAACCTCCAGACCGTGTCTGATGGGTGAGCCGCATTCTGGAGCACGTGGATTCAAATAAATACCCATCTGGCTATACAGATTTTGGTTTTCCATGGTTTCACGAAATTTTCCAGGTGAATTCCTGGATAATTACTTTAGAAGGCCATGGCCAAATTCCTTCTTGTTCCTTGCCCTCTTCCTCTCGCGACTCTAATGGCCTTGAAGTTAACGAGCCGTAAAGTTTGATAAAAAAATCCATACCTGCAGGATAATGAGAGACGGCAGATGCTCTATCAGATCGTTTGTTTTCGTTTAGAGTAAGTTAGGAATAGTTTATCCTAACATACTCTAAACGAATTCAGGTATGGTTTTCTAATAAAAATCACGCCGTCGGACCTTTCACCCCTCCCTTGTATACCTTAAGTAACTGTTACGAAGTAACCGCCAAGCGCCACTGCCTGAAAACGATTTACAGTTACTCAGATTTGTCTGAATCGATAACCGTTGTGATTACGCGGGGTGACACCATCAGCATGCGGTGTCAATGCCATAAAATTGGATGAAAGCTTCGTCAATCACATGTATGATACCATAATTCACTTTATACGGCAATTTGGCTTCAATACTGCTTTTCACCCCGCAGAACGTTGTAATAACATCAAAGAGTTAATTACAGCCTAAGTGCTGTCTTGTTTACAACATTAGTGGCTGCTAATAGACAAAAATCGTAGATGCGAAGGTTCAGGTAGATCAATTAAATCAAAGCGAGATATATTTTCCAATTCGCAGCTTGTAAGAGTTGATATTTCTGGAATTTGTTAAAAAAAGTTACTCTTTCTCTTTAAATTCCTGTTTGTTGGTGAAAGACGATAGGAAGAACAGAATGTGTGACGTTCTCTACAGCTAACCCAGTAGCAGTGCTGCTGCCGGCAGATGTGAAAACAGAAGCCACAAGTGAAACTAAACAAAACGAGAAGGGCGTATTGATGCAACTGTAATTAGCTCACCAAGGTCAGTTTACTCAACCATGAAAGACAGAAAGGAAGTCGTTTTTAATTGTGTTCAGTAAAAGGGAATAAACATGTTTTATACGCCTTATACAAAAATTAATCATTGCCCTATATTAACTTCATAGTTTTAATTGAAGCACATGCACAAGCAACCGAGCCTGGTATGGTAATTAAAAAGTATAAATACATTAAATATTGTTCCAGGCTTTCAAATACAATCAGCCTGTCTAACACTTGCAGAATTCGTATAAAAATGACTAAGTAATTAAAATTTTCTCCATAAAAATGGCTCTTCCATCAAATTGATCTAATGCAAAGAGAAATAAGATCCCTCGAATCTTGAAAATATATATTAACATATTTTTTTAAATAATGATAAGTTCAAAAATATTCAGTGAAGAATGAACGATCCTGGTGGGTGAGTGGTAACTCTTGGGCTTAACATTCGGGAGGACGCGGGTTCAAATCTCCATCCTGATTTCCATGGTTTCCAAAAAATCACTTCAAGCGAAGACTGGTCATGGCCATTGCCGAATTCCTTCCCGTTCCTTCTCCCCAGCCCTCTCCCGCCTCTTATAAATCTCGACGTCAACGAGGCGTAAAGCCATTACAAAAAAGAGGGGGAGGGGGCACTTTAGAATGAAATAGATAGGTACTCGTATGTCTTTATTATTCAACAAAAAACTACCAGTATTTCAACAGTTAAACAAAGCGGCAATTTCTTATCTCCCAACAAAATATAACAATTGCCTTTAAAATCATTATGTTATAAAGCACCATCTGTAACCCGCCAGTGTGGCTCAGTGATAGGGGAGATACAACAGTATCGGCCTCGATCTCTGGCCCTCGTGTACCGGCCGTCCTGCAACCATCAAGGCGAATGCCGGGAGAGTCCTCAATTTCCTCCTCATAAAAGACACATTTCACAAACAAATAGTACACTTATCACACACAGAACATGTTTACATGTTTCGCAGACATGACTTCACTTACCCCATTAGTATGTAGTACGACCTGGCAGTAGTAGTTACTAAGTATAAAATGCTTGACGTCAGCAAGGGCATGCAGCCGTAAAACCAAAGCTCCAAATCTGACTACTCATCAAAGGCAGCCGACCCCAAAACGTTGTGAGAAGGAGAAGAAAATATTGCACCAGTTGTATTCGATATTTTGCCCACCAAAAATCTTCACTGGAAGCAGGAATTTGTTTCGTAAATACAAAGAAGCAGAAGGTACCCTGTCACATATGAAAACAGATTTTTTGACATAAGTTGCCATGAACAATTATTTAGCTGTATGCAAACATCGTAGCTTATATCAACAAATTGTTCTCGGACTTACATCGTAGCCTATGTCACTAAGGATCAGTAATTTATGGCTGGCGCTTTACAGGGGGTTAGCTGGGTCGAGTCCCCTTACTGAAAGAATTCTTCACTGCCAAGCCTGGTAGATGAGCGGTTAACGTTCGAGCCTAGTATTCCGGACGATGCGGATACGATTCCTGTTTCGGTTTCCTAAATGTCGGTTTCCGAAAATCATTCTTGGTGAATGACGGGATAGTTCTTACAAAAGACGATGGCCCAATATAATCACATTGCTAGCACCCAATCTTCTATTCGCTCAAATGACTTCGATGGAAGGCGGCTGGGTGTTTGCATTCGGTACTAGGCCTGCAGAGCAGCTGGTGATGAAAAGTTCCTCTCCACAATGCGTATGAAGTTAAACCATCCGACTCTACTGTGCGGGTAGAAACATGAAACTGACGACCCACTGGTGAATTCGCGGGCCACACCGAACCAGTTCGCAGCGTAGCGGCCCGTGTTGGTCTGTGGTGGCGCGCCTCGATCCGTCGCCCGTTTGTAACTTCAAAGGCGCCCGTAGTCACTTTATTTCATTTCCGAAGTTTCTCTCCTGTTGTCAACACGTGCGTAATTAATATGGAATGGTCAAATGAAGTCATTTTCTAATTGTTTAGTGCATACTGCGAGGTTAATGCTTCCTTTTTCCGTTTAACATGGCCCATTATGAATTCTGGATTTATACAAAAACTACGAACGATAGCCGCCTCGCTGCTGATTAGTACAAACCATTATCTTGATAAATTTTATTCATTACTCGTTAAATAATTCTTCTCTCATTTTTCTAACATTGATTATTTATTTCACATTCAGTATTGAAATTCTCACAAGCTTATCAAATCTAAATTCAACGACTTTCAAGTCAAACCTCTACTACTAAAACATCCATGACAACCACCAGTCCACGAAAAACAAAACATGAATGCAGTCAGCGATATTCATTGTATAACTCTTGGCATTACATGTTTGCCAACTTAAACATCCCACCATAGTATTTTTTACTATCACTTACACTAGTTATTTTACAATTAACTAACCCTATGGTTGTTATCTCACATATGCCCCCCATTTCGGAGCAGTTAAATCATTATTTAACTAAATGATGATTTCAACAAACCGAAATGTTAAATAACAACCACAGTAACATTTACAAAAACAAATAAATTACTCACTATACCACATTTCATTCACTTTCCTATGAAAAAGTCTATAAAAATCTTTTCATCGAAATAATGTTCAGATTTTTTTTTTTTTTTACACTCATCGTATTTCAGGATCAGTTTTAGATATTCTTTGTATTCAATTAATAAAAAAAATATTAAGGTTAAAATTAAACTCCCACTTAATTAGAACTCAATACGTACATTATGTTATTAAAAATGTAATGTCTCAATTCAACAACAAAAAAAAAATCGAACATGTATCCCAATATCTAATACCATACGTGGCCAAACAAAAAAATGTGCTATGTGACCATCAGTCATAATATTAGTGTTCCTTCGCCCTATAAAGCTTTAAATCTACTATATTGCGCAATCCAAATCTCTGTTTTTGATACAGGGTAGACTAACAAATAAGCATTTGTATGAGGTTTATCCTTGACTATGAAATGCTCCCAATATATATCAATAAATTTCTTACTTTCGGCATTAATCTCACATTAAATTCAGTCAGCATTATGTGCTTGTAGCATTTGTTTCTTTCTTTCTCTTCTTCATATACATCATTCATTTTCTTCATTCCCTCGATTATGTATTGGCTTTCATCTTTCAATTTCATTATACTTTTATTAAAATCTTCATTTTTCATATTTTCTTCGTTTTTCTCTATTTTCTTTTTTCTTTTCTTCAGCAATTTTACGTGACCTTCACATGGTTCCTCTAGACTATTCGAACAAATTTCCATTGTTGGTTGCTTTCCATTCTCTTTACTATCGTCGTCATAAACTTCAACTTTAGTTATTCCACAACTTGCTGCTGATACTGTCCTTACGTCGTCTTTCTTTGTTAACTCTGTTTTTGACTCTCCAGGCACTAACAGACTGTCACATTCGTTTAACTCGTCCTTCCTGATAAAAATTTTTCTAACTTCATCTTCTGTACCTTCCTTGGCTCCTTCTTTTCCTCCTTTCTTATTACTAATTTCAGCTTCTTCATCACCCACAATATTTTCCATTCCTGAACATCCGTCTTCTTCACTTGATTCCTCCTCCGACACCGCATCTTCTGAAATCAAACTTCTATTGTCCACGTCATCCACAACTTCCTCATAAGAAATACATTCCTTCTGATCTTCATTTCTCCATTGATTTATCCCCATCAAATCGAAAATTCCTTCTTCTGTCCAGCTATATTTAGGGTTCTCCCTTTCGTCCCCTACTCTTAATTTATTCTTTTCTAATTCAAAACATTTCCACCAATGTATAGAATCTTCCTGTGTTTGCTCCACTTCATTAAAGTAACATTTCGATAAATTACAATTTTCTTCGTAATCGTCATAATCCTTTCGGTCTCGATCCAATTCACCTTTTAACTTTACTGCCTTAAATTCTTCTTTCTTGATATTAGTATCATTACATTTTGGTCCTGTCACGGTCGCCAAATGCGAGGTTAATATTGAATACCAATACCGCAGAGCATAAAAATAGAAACGATGTGCACTATGCCTGGTGTAGTAATAATAGTAAATTAAAGAATTTAAGAATAAAAATAACAACTTAATATCATCATGTAGGAAGTTACACAGTAAAATTAAAGAATTTATGAAGCTAGGACGTGGTGCAGAGGATATTTATAAGCCTGATTGGTAGGGGCACTAAGCAACGTGTTAACGGCCCAAGCACTCACTAGCTGTCAGATGTGAGGCGGGCTCGGCTATGGCTCGACTTAGCATGGCGTGACCTGCCAAATCACGGGCCGTGTAAAGCCACCTTAACAATCAGTAAAGCAACGGGAAACATCCCCAGAAAAAATTTCCCCACGAAGATTTGTTGAAGAAAATAACATTTCATAGTAACTCTTTTTAAGTGCAGAAAAAAGGATTATTGGATCAGAACTACAGAAGAACTTGATCCTTTAAGGAGAGAGACACAAAGCATTGATACTTTATTATTTTTTCCTTGTCGCCAGCCTTTTGTCTGGTTTGATCCAATCCTCCACCTCTTCATCTCAGCATACCCCTTACAAGATACGTCGTCAAATATCTGCTTCATTTATTGTATTATTTGTCTTCCTCAATAATTTTTCCATTCAACTGTTCCCTGTACTAACAAATTAACCAGTCCCACATGTCTTAAAATGTGACCCAAAATTATATCTCTTCTTTCTGTGAGACCATTCATTTCATTCTTTGTTTTTCCATTTAAATTTTCAACTGCGTTCAACAACGTTTTAAGTGTTCCAGTTTTCTTTGTTTTTGGTGTTCCTAAAGTCCATGCTTACTTCCATAAAGTGTTGTGCTCATTACGTACAGTTTTGATCCTGAAACAGTTCTTTTTTTTGAAGAAGGCGTTTTTCCGCTATTGCTATTTTGTTTTTAACATCAATCGTGACTCGTCCATTATCTTACTTCATACTGTAACCAGATTTCTTCTCTGTCACATCTGACCATATTTTCACATTTACTCTATTATGTTTGCTATTATTTCTGCTACATTTCATTACTTTTGTCTTCCGTCGATTTATATGTGGTCTGAATTCTTCCTTCAATATGTTTTTCATGACATTCAGTAATTTCCCAATATCCTCACTAACAGAGTAATTTCATTAGCAAATCGCAGCATCTTGACAGCTTTTCCTTGAACACTTATGCCAAATTCAAATTTTCCTTTTAATTCCTTCATTGCTTCCTTTGCATACAAACAGAGTGTTAGTGGGGCATACCTTGTCTCACACCCTTTGAAAGTGTTGTATGTATCTCGTCAGTCTCTGCTTTCGTTATAGTCATCTAGTTCTTAAATAGATTGTAAATTATTGTTTTACCTACATAATTAAACCAAACTTTCTTAAATTTTTGTACATTTCTCACAGCTCCTTAAGAATTATTCTAGACAAACCACTCAATATTTTAATATTACGGCGGACACAACGGCTGCTCTTGAACGATATGACATCAAACTAATCAAGATTGTTCAAACCAAGAAGAGATTACAGGAAGAAAAAATTATCTTATTAAATCTTTCCGTACATTGGAAACAGAAAAGACCATTAAAGAATTCAGAAGTGAAAAATCAGCTGATTGTGATGAAATCTGTGCAGAGCAAATTAAGTATTAATGGCCTGTAACCAAAAATCGGGTTCTGTGAATGTTTGATAACTGTATGATCAAATGTCAAACATCAAAGGGCTGGAGAAAAGGGAAGTGTTATTGACCTAGTCAAACCTGGTTATATTAGTTGCGTTTTATCGCTTCTCTGTAAGATACTGAAAATTATTTTCTTAGAGCTGATAACAGCCGGTCCTTGTCACTTACTTCATTACATCTCTGTAAGTGTCGTAGAATCAGAAAAGAAATATGGATCTCTGCCACCCCTAAATGCCTTTGACTCCATGTGTGAATGAGAGGAACAACTTCTTGTGAATAGACATAAGTTTTGTTCAACAAACCGACAGTAGAAGAATCCCTTACTCTTGACGACGTACTGTTATGTAGAATGAAAGCTCGAAGTGCAAAATTTACTATCAACTTATGATCATCTAATAAATTATTAAATAACATGGAACAGGAAAATAGATATAATTATATAGTTAACACCAATGAAAATAACTGCTGGTTATGAAAGAGAGGCTGTCTTTGTCGTGAAGCCCTACGACAGCGGTTTCCAACCTTACACGACCCACTTTTAAGTAAAAAAAAATTCGCGACCCACCTAATATGAGAGTCTATCTAATATCAGAATAGGAACTGCTGTATGACATAGATAAGCTATCGATTATCCTATCCTACGAAACCACTAAACCATTTTTAGGTGTTTTCCACCAACATATGATCAGTGGCATTTTAATTTGCATATCGAATTTTAACTAATCCTAGAATTACAGCCGTCAACTCGATGATGTGATGCTTTGTGCAGCCGCCTCACACTTTATAATGAATATAATGAAAAATTATTATAAAAACACCACTTAACAATCAGTGAGATTTCTGGCCCTGGTGTTTTTTTTTTGATGAGGGCATCGAAATCAGGGCTAACACTGGTTAATTTTAACCTTAAGTCACTGTCTACACATAATTTATTTCTGTATTTGTTTTTCAAAAACAATAAAGTAGAAAAAGCTCGTTCACACAAGTATGTCGTGTTGAACGACATCAAGAACTTCACAGCTTTTTAGAGATTTCTTGATACTCTGCTCGCACATTCATCCAGAAGAAAATTAAGGATTTAATGATTATTGCACTTGTAAAATATAGTGTTAAATATTTAAATAGATGAATTAAAAAATATATTTTTGTGGCAAAAACTTTGATTGTTCCGCGAACCACCAAAACACACGCCGCGACCCACCAGTGGGTCGCGACCCATAGATTGGGAACCGCTGCCCTATAACATATGGAAGTACGCCAGTAATACATAATACATCCTGCTTTAAAATGCGTCTCACATTAATGTTGTTCTGTTCAATACACGCACGCACAGGAAGGAATATCGCAAGTCTTGCGCGAAAAATCTTATATATGTAATCTCATTTGCTTCGTGTTTTCACTCACCGAAGTTTTCAGTTATTTTTAATTGGAGACAGACCTGAAAGAGGGATATCCAGGTTCATTAATTAAGCTCTCACAAAAGCTACATTTCCGGTTCTACACTAAAGCAGTCAAGTTCTAATTCAAGATACTTCTATATGTTTTCGAACATATCCGTTGGTAATATTTACAGTTTACAAATATTGGAGAGAAAAAATAAACTTTTATAAATGAATAAGAATGTAAAACTGTCTACAAAAATATCTAATTATAAAACATGGTGCAGCTTATTAGGTATGATTAATAAGGGGAAAAATCGTCAGAGAATGAAGTGTAAATATTTTACGAGAAAAAGTAACAAGTATATTACTGCTATATAAAGAGAATCACTCTGGTAGGAGAAGTAGTGAGGCAAGATTCATACAGTAAGGAAACATAGTCTCTTAGTTTTTAAAGAATTAGTAATTAACGTTCCTTTTTCTCTTTTTATGTTATTTCTGTGGAAAGTGTTTATTGACAGTGGTATTTTCGAATTACTATTTTGTTTCTGATTTATGTAAAGCTGATTATAGATGTATGTTGTTAAAAAAATGCTTTATATCGTATTATTATTATTTCTTGAGTATTGTGTCAAAGAAATCCACGAATCGTCATTATCAGATGAACAACGTATATGAAAATCTCTGGATGAAAAGAGTGAGTGCAAGAAGAAGATCTTTGGCGGAGAGAAAAAAAAAGGGGGACATACGTTTAGATAAACTGCGAATTGTATTTGTGCGCGAAGAAGCAGTAAAATTGAAGGAAATTAAAATTAAAAATTAAGTGGAGTTTTTATTTGTTAATTTTTTTATGAAGAATAATAAAGAAATGTTAATCTTCAATACTAACAGGAAAGGTTAGTAAAGCAAAAAATATTATACGTGGCGTTCCGTGACAGGGACGAGGAGCCATATAAAACCGATAAAAAATATTATACGTGGTGAACGTGACCAAGACACAAAGCTATTTAATTATCTTGGTAATTAAAGAAGCCTGCAATCTTCGGATTCAAGACAACAAAGGTAGGAGAAGAAAATACCAATTTAAATTTGAGGAACAAAATACATAGTGCATAAATTAAAGACAATTTTTAACAAAATTGAGTAAAAATATCGAAGTTTTGTCAAAGCTAAAGATAAAAGTTTATTAAAGTGAGCAATAGTAATAAACTGTATTAATTTAATAAGCAAACTGTAAAGTAAAATGATAAGTGAACAGTCGGGGTACTAATCGTAAATGCTGATTGCATGAAATGATATTTGTTCACTGAAAGTAAAGACGTGAAGTATAAATATAAAGAAAAAAATGTTAAAAAGTGTAACGATAAAGTATAAACTTGATTTTTGCATGCATGTTCATAGAGTAGTTCCGTTAAAGAAATGTTGACGATGATTAGGCATGGACAGTTAGAAACAAAACAAGAAATGAAAATGAAACAAGGACAGTTAGAAACGAAACTTGAAATGCAGGAAATGATTATGAAAGGACTGAAAAAATTGGAACAGAAGATTAATCAGAATCAACAACAAACAATGCAAGAGTGGGGAAATTGAAGAAATTATGATATAGTGGTGGAAAAAGAAGTGGAACCGGAAGCAGAAGGCTAGATAAAGCAAGCGAGAAAAGTTTGTAATGAAAAGTTAGGAATGGAGACCGAAGAAGACGAAAGAGAAAAGGACAGTGAAAATAAGGGAGTGTGTGACGAGAAAGTGAATGCAACGTCTGACAGTAGCGGACCATTGAAATGGTGGTAGTGTTTGCAGCAGATACAAGAGAACAACGAGGTTAATAATGCTGGGAAGATAGCAAAATGAGATGATTGGCCTTGGGAAAATGAACAAATGGGGAAATGACGACCAGAAGATAAATCAAGAATCAAGAAAGAACTAAGGTTATACCGGGAGTAGGTAAAAGAAGTGAATGAATGGAACTATGTTTAAAAATGTGTATATGGGTGAATGGTGTGAAGTTAAATCACACAAAATTTGACAAAATGTAAATTTTTGTGACAAATTGGCCGAGGGGATGTGTAAGGAAACACAGTCTCTTAGTTTTTGAAGAATTAATAATTAATGTTACGTTTTGTTTTTTTATGTTATTTCTGTGGGAAGTGTTTATTGACAGTGGTATTTTCGAATTACTATTTTGTTTCTGATTTATGTAAAGCTGATTATAGATGTATGTTGTTAAAAAAAATGCTTTATATCGTATTATTATTACGTATTGTGTCAACGAAATCCACGCGTCGTCATTATCAGATGAACAATGTATATGAAAATCTCTGGATGCAAAGAGTGCAAGAAGAAGATCTTTGGCGGAGAGAAAATAAAGGGGGGACGTACATTTAGATAAAATGCGAATTGTATCTGTGCGCGAAGAAACAGTAAAATTAAAGGAAATTAAAATAAAAACCAAGTGGAGTTTTTATTTGTTTATTTTTTTGTGAAGAATAATAAAGAAATGTTAATCTTGAATACTAACAGGAAAGGTTAGTAAAGCAAAAAATATTATAATACTCTCCTATTTGTGTATTAAAGCGCTGAGTTAAATCACATTTCATCTCAGTGTGTATGGCGTGAGGACAAGCGACATTTTTTTTTTTTTTTTTTTTTGGTTTTGCGCCACGTTGACGTCGAGGTGATTAGAGACGTAAGGGAGCTGAGAACAAGGGACGGAAAGGAATCTGGTCATGGCATTTTATAGGAACCATCCCGAAATTCGCATTGAGTGATTAAACGGAAACCATGGAAAACGGAAATCTGGATGGCCGTAACGGGTTTTGAACGGACGTCCTCCCGAATGCCAGGCCCGAATGTTACCGCTCCCCCAACAGACTCGGTTTCGTGACACTGCTATTGGTCGGATGGAGACATAAGACTCGACGAAACCTTTGGTGCCTGAATGGGCTGTCTTCGGGGTTAACCCTCTCCCTTCTTTCTCCTTTCATCTACAACACTCGACACTGAGCATACAAATCGTCACACTCATCCAGTTTTACAATAACGCGTATGAATACTTTGTCACTGGTGAAACCACTCCAGTTGCACTGTCCCGGAACGAAACTCACCAATAACCACCTAAGCCTGGACATCTGGTACGACACGCACTTTGGTTTTTGACTCGTTGGATTTTCAGGTATTTTAAATAGATCTAAATACCTAGAACTGACATCTATAACTGAGAAAATCAGTGAGAAGTACACATGGTCTTACCTTACGATATGTTAATGTCCAATGTAGAAGACAAAGATTTTTGCTTATTTTAAGAATTTAGAGAACTTGGAAATAAATATAAATTTATTTTTATACTGTGGTAGAATGCAAAAGTATTACTACACATAATGTTAAATATTGCAATAGAAAAATAGGATTTTTGGCAATACATAATTACCTTATCGTAATGCCTCAGTAATCGTGTATTTATGGATACAGTTCTTACCAGTTTTATTGCAAATTAAATAAAATTTGCAGTGACCATGTTGAAATGATTAAAATTGTATCATTTCATTTGAAGGAATATTCACAAAAACAAACAGCATTTTGTTTGTAGCTGCGAGCTACAGCTAAAGGGATGTTTGAGCAGCAGGCACGCATGGGGACAAGAGGCCGGTCGTGTCAATGTTCTCCAGCGAGTCAAATGTTTGAACACGGCAGGGTGTAGAGACCTGGCGAGGGGAGTTCTTGCGATAGATTTTTTTTTTTTTTTTTTAAATGCAAAGTGCCCTCTAAAGGTGTTGCATCTTTTCTTTCTGTGCAAACAACGGAGCCTCGGCCAGACATCGGGAGAGAGAGGCATTCGGGCTGGAGACGCACACGGAGCTGGACTGGGGAGTTGCCTAGGTCAGTGATGAGTGCTCTTGAATGGTAACCATCAAGAGTCGCGGCTGGTGGAATTGTGCGTCATGTGTGGACCTATGCAGCTGGTGCAAAATGTCTGCAACAACGGTAATTATCGTTGAATAACTAAAAAACGCATTGCACTTCAGTTTTGGTGGGACCCGGAGCGACCCTGCGTGATAGAGAGAGTCCTCAGTGCTCTCTTTAATTGTTAACTGAGGTGGCGCCCTAATTAATTAAAATTTACATTTCTTGAAAGTTTCAATTTCAATCATGAATGTGATGTTCTTTATATTAATTTCTTAAAAGTGTTAATTTGTTTAAATAAATGATACATTGTGAAATATCAAACTTGCTTTTTGTAAATGCAAAGGTATCCCAGCAAGGTAATTCATTATAAATTCATAAATAATTTTAATATATCAAAAACAATAATTTCTCCTCCCACCTAAAAAATATTTTTATTGACCATTTTAATGTTTAAGTATTGAAAATATTATATCAAGGCAGGTTAAAACTTATTGTTAATAATTTATCGTAAATTTAGTTACAATATAAATTCTGTGTTATTTAGGAATTGAACATTTTTCTAATCACTTCAATCTTCATCTTCAAACATGATCACGACTGACAACTAGACATTCTTAAGGGATTTACATCTAATCGATACTTAAAAGTTAATTTAGTGCAGCTTCCACTGCACGGAAGGAGAAAAGAAATAAAAGTTACAACGATACTTAAATATACCACAAGAATTTTAGGTAATGTTGAAGATCAAAATGAGTCATCATTGCTTACTTTATGCATTTAGCAAAAACATAAAAGATGGATGAATGTTCCGAAACTTCCCGGATTCTCTTTTTATTACAGTTCACCTTTTCACGCTATGAATACTGATTCCACTTTTCATTGAATCACGTTTTACATTTTATATGTCCTTACCCAATTCTTTATCGCATTTAATTATGTTGGTTGGTATCCACTAGTGATGTCATCGAAAACAATTTTGACCGATTTTCCGCTGTCTGTGCATCATGTATCCATTTATGAAGCGCACTTTTATATCATTAACTGTTGGCACTAGAGCATTACGATTACTACAGGTTATTATAGATTATTGTGACTTGAAATCTGTTAGTGCCAGGTGATCTAATTAGCCCTGACTGTCATTTAAACAGCAAGTGGTATACGAAATGCTAATTCAAAGGAACATGGAATGAAAGAATTCAATGTTGATTGAACATTCAATGGAAGAATTCATTATCTGTTTGCACGTTTATGGCTTTATGCCTCGTTGACGTCTGGGACTTTAGAGGACAAGCGTATGGAATGGAAAATAATTCGGCTATGGCCTTTTGAAGGAACCATCCCGGCATTTCCCTGGAATGATTTCGGGAAACCATGGAAAAACAAAATCTGGATGGCCGGACAGAGATTTCAAACCAGCATCCTCCAGAATACGAGGCCAGAGCGTTACCACTTACCCACGCCCTCCGTTTGGTTTGCATGAAATATTGTTTTTGCTCCACTTGTAAACATGCATTTATTCCGACGTTCAAAACAGAGAATAAAATCTCCTTTCATTGCAGCTAGATTTTCCTAGAATCGTGCGTATTTTTACTCCAAATAATTCTAAGAGCGTAAATGACACTGACACCAGTGTTTGTGGATCAGCATGAGGCAGCTCCGATTTAGATTCTAAACATGTAATTAGTGCTGGCCAGTCTGAAAACAATCCTCTCGTTACATGTTACATATGAGAAATGAATTTTTGAATTAGTGACATTGCTGGAGGTGAGGTTCGCAACAAAAATAAGTTTGTAATTCTAGTATAGTAATTGATACTTTCTGGCAAAAAACAGTGTCGTAGCTATCTTTTTCCTCTCCAGGAGCGTACTTTGAGTTTGGTTAGAATTGCTTTTTTGCGATTTTTTCCTCTTTTTCAATTAAAATATTTCTTGGATGGGGCGCTATCCACTTCTCTGCGGAACACAGTTAACATCACTATATGGCCATAGTTTCCCTTAGTGGTAGTTTTGTGACAACATTCTGCTGCTGGAGATTTGGAATCTCACTAGACTTATGGTAGTTTTCTAAACAACTGAATCTATAAGATTCAATCATTTGTTTTGTTACGTATAGAGAATATAAAAGTCCAATCCATATGTTTGCATTCATGTTATTGTAGTGTCACATTATCGTTATAGTTCCCTCTGAAAAAAAAAAAAACAGAGGATGTCCTAAGTCGAGAATCACTTGTTGAGGAAAGTTACCTCGTCATGATTCCCCAGAAGCCGAATCAAGTTTAGGGGAAGCACCCCCTCTTCAAGAAGTTGAAAAAGCTATTCAACTACTGAAAAATAGCAAAGCAACTGGAGCAGATGGAATTCCTATAGAGCTCTTTAACGAATGAGGCCCCATATTGTGTCAGCATACCCACATGCTTATTGTAAAAAATATGGCACTCTCAAACAATCCCTGCTGCCATGAGAGATGCTTATATCATCACAATCTTCAAAAAAGAAAAGGCTCAATGTGACAACTATCGTGGAATATACCAGCATTCGGTTGCCGGGAAAATTGTTCTCAGAATCTTATCTAAACCGCTGAAGAATTTCTTCCGGAAACACAATGCGGTTTTAGGCTGAACAGAGGTACACTTGAAATTATCGTCAGTGATAGAAAATTAAAAGAAAAATTCAGAGTGCAAACCAACCACATTATAAGAGTTTCATAGAAAAGCCTTTGATTGTATTAATCGCGTGGAATATCTTAGTGTTAGTTGGAAGCCCTGCTAAATATATCCTAATAATTAAGATGCTACTCGACAACATGAATACCACTGTTCTTAACAGGAATGGACAAGAAGAGCCCTTCCTTCCAGATCACTGCAGGGGTGTGTTTTGGCCCCTATCCTGCTTGAAGTCTTGGTGGGATCTCTACCTCATCTTATTAGCGACAAATTACAATCATTTACAGAGCTGATTGGAAGCTATTTAATCTTAACAGACCGCGAGCCAAGACGAAGTATCCTCGACTTCTGTCGTTAAACTTCAATACGCAGATGACACTGTTATCTTGACTGCCTGTGAGGAGGAATTACAAATTATTTTAAATGCATTTACACAAACATAGAAGACCATTGATCTAGAGCTTAACACAACCGACACGCAGATTCTTTACCAGTCTGCAACCAAACTCCATTATCAAGGGAAATATTCTACTGGAATTGGAACATTTTCTTTTCCTCGGCAGCCATATCCCACGAAATTCAAACACTGATACAGAAATTTATAATCGAATACGATGTTCTACTGCAGTTTACGGACGTCTCCTAAAAATGGATGTTTGACAGTCATGACATCTGTGCTCCGAATCCCCGTCCGGGCATCCAGATTTGGGTTTTCCATGGTTTCCCCAAATCACTCCAGGTGAATGCCGGGATGCTTCCTTCAAAAAGGCCATGGCCGAATTCCTTCCCATTCCTTGCCTCCATCCTTTCCCGTCTCTAAAGACCACGTTGTTAAAAAGGGACGTTAAACTGTTAAAAAAAAAAAAAAAAAAAAAATGTGCTCCGACAAAGCTCTACGTTTGAAGGACCATTGTAATACCTGCTCTATGGTAGCGAGACTTGGACTACCTACAGAAGACACTTAAAAACCACCATTAGCACTGTCTAAGGAGAAAAGATAAAATAACAAGACCGTCGAACAACTATCAGTATCCTGGAAGAAGTGAATGCTATAAGCACTAAGGCAATGATGAGTAAGGAGCATCATCGATGAGTTGGGCATGTAAAACTTTCTTCCTCGCCAGGAACATTATATAAAAGATATCGCACCGCAGGCATATACATATTTCATTGATGAAGATTTATGCTTCTACATTACGGTTTCTACTCCGTTCACTTCCTACCATGGCAAACATAATTTATCACGTCGTAAAATGCAAGGCGCACGCAAAATCAGGTGAAATACAGAATGTATTTTAACATCACCTTCAAGAGTAGAAGTTAACGTTTATTTGCAATAGTTAAATATAAAAGGATAATTCATGTGATCTTGAGACCTGATGACAGAGTTTCAATTTGCCGCGCATTCCACCTCTGTCGTGGCTTGGCCTACAATTCAACTTGGAATCCCATACACGGATCGCCCTGGCGCAATAGAGCACAACTCTAGAAAATTTCTCGATCGTTCGGGAGCCAGAAGATTGAGAGCAAGCGCCTCAACCACTGAGTTACCAGACCGGTCGTATAATTAAATTAGACGGAGGGGATGACGCAGTTTTATTCGTCGATTCGTAGAGTGATACGAAGCTTCACGATGAAGTCTTCACAAATGAAAAAATTTTACGAGTCTAAGTGAGCCAAGAGACATACTTTCCACTCTCCTGATAAAATTTCTGTTAAGGTTTCAAAATAAGCCAGACTTTGCAAGATATGCGAGAAATCTGCACACGTGAAGATGTTAAAATATATTCCATTATTCACTCAATTTTGTGTGTACGTGTATTTTACGACATGATAAAATGTTTCTGGTATGGTTCGAAATGGAGGAAAAACTAGAATTTAGAAACGTAAATGAAATAAGCTCCCTTACTTCATTATTGAAAGTGATTATGCTATGGATGTAAATACTTCATCAAATGTTCTTGCTGTGGAAGAAATTTCTTTCAAATCTTTGCGTGAAGCGTACCATCCAAAAAAAATTAATGCTGCAATGACAGTTAAATTATCATTTTGGTGAATTTTGTAACGCGGACTGCTAATCAATTCCCACTGATTATACGGTCTATTTACTGTTATATAGTAAGCATGCACAATCTTAAAATTTTTACCTCTCAGTTTCTCCATAACGAAAACCAATCAGCACGAACGACGAAGGGCATGACACCAACACATTCACAGTATTGGTTCCCCAGTCCATATGTCCGCGCTGAAGACCAGAGGAGAAACGTTCACAATGTGTGTACATTTACAATACAGCACTACTAATGTGACGAAAAAAATTTTAACCTAAATCACCGTTTCGGAAAATTTAATTTTCACATACGATGGTCATAACTAACTTAGTCCACAACCCGAAGGTTGGTTGAATCCTCCGAAAGAGGCATACTAAACCATCGTGTCAGAGGTAAGACGAATAGTTCTTTTCCTCTGGGGCCTACAGTTTAACGTGGAATCCGAACCATGGAACGACATGGCGTAGTTCATGTGATCAAACATAACTCTTAAAAATTCCTACATCCGCTGGGATCTGAACCCTGGGCCGTAGCAGCGAACGGTTGAAAGCAAACGCCTTAACCACCTAGCTACAAGATCACTCACGGTGCAGAACGTCAGAACGATATGCTGATAAAATAATTGACTCATATATTTTGGACTAAATATTAACCAGAGCAAGAAAAAAGTGATGAAGTGTACCAGAAATGATAGCAGTAATAGTAGATTAAATATAAAAATAGGATCTGATGCAATAGGAGAATTTAGTGAATGCGGCCATCAGTTTTACTTCCTTAAACGAAGTAAAACTGATGGCCGAAGCAGGAATGATGTTAAAAGCAGAATAGCACTAGCAAAATGAACATTTATGAAAAAAGATAAATCTCTTAGTTCAAATATTGATCTAGGACTCAGAAAAAACTTTTTGAAACTTGATATGTAGAGCGCAGCACCTTATCGTAGCTAAGCATGGACTTTAGGAATACCAGAAAGAAGGAAAATTGAAGCATTTGGAATGTGGTGCAATAGAAGGATGCTGAAAATTAAGTGGACAGATAAAGTACAAAATGAACGTGTTTTGGAGATGTTAGGTGAGGAAAGTAGTTTGTGGAAGAGTCAAACGGAAAGATGAGAAAGGATGGTGGGTCATATTTTAAGACAAGCTCGATCGGTTAATTTGTTAGTGGAGGGAACAGTCGAAGGTAAAAACTGTAAAGGAGGACAGAGATTAGAATATATGAAACAGATAATTTAAGACGTATGTTTGTAAGGGGTATGTTGAAATGAAGAGGTTAGCACAAGACAGGAAGGGATGAAGGATTGCATCAAACCAGTCGAGAGACTGATGACAGCAAAAATAAAAATCTAATGACTTTTTCCCTAGTTTCAGCCACTATGGACTACGTAGAAACCAGCTCCCTGCTTCGACAGGAAGCCAGTGTGAATCAACAGGAGGGGCACTATGGTCAGACCAGCTTTGTTGATCTGGAGCGTTTATCGTAACGATGGAATGTTTGTTTTGCCATCTGTCTGCGAAGCATGTAACTTGTGTTCTGTATGACAAGTGTAGTTTATGAGGTGGTGATTGGGGTCCTGCATTATTGCGAGAAACTGCAATCAGAACGGGCGGTACGTGAGTTCAAGGACTCCAACATGGACCCGTCGTTGCTCCTTAACGACCGCAACCACATTGGCGGGCTTCTAGTGACATTACTGGTTCTGAAAACATTTGCAAAGTAGGACAAAATCAGTAATATCTGGATGTATGACGTGATCAATTTTTCCAACTGAATTTTAAAAAGTAATTTAGTTATGACAGAACAGTGAACGATAAAATAAAGGCAATTTCTGGTTAAGTCATACTTAGCACAGAGTGTGCAAATAATACTTCTTATATTTATCCATTTATAATTGCTATAGCGTCATAAGATGGAAACATCATTGCTCTAAATATAATATAATAATAAAATTAGGAGAATTTCCGGTGAAATTGGAGCAAGAGCAATAATGTAGTAAACTGATTAGAATCATCCATTTCGATTCTGAATGGAATGAGAGCACGCAGGAAGTATTTAAGAGACAACTGTTGTCCAGGAGATTTGGATAGAAATGGGATCGAATTAGTTCATGCAAATATGGCACTTGCGAATAATGATATGATTGACTCACGCCGATAGTGACAACACCCCAGAAACGTGGATAAATCTATTCTCTCTGTCATATCGTGTGGACTATCATTCATCAGGATCGGAAAATTCATAGGTTTTGTGCCATCTGTCATTTATTTACACTTTGAAAAATCTCACTTATAATATTGCGATGGTAAATTTCGTGAAATCAGTACCTAATGTGGATTAGACCTAACCAGCGACAACACCCTGAGAACAAAAGGATGAAGGAAAAGAGTAACGATATGCAAACTAAAGAATCGCACATATTTTATAACAGATGAATGTTTTAATGTTCTCTGACAAGTAGTTTGAATGGCAATAATTACTAAATATTAGGAAAATCCAGATCCTCATCTAACAACAGAACTGATGATATTACGATGCAAGATTAAAAAAAATACCATCTTTAGAACTGGTGTAATTTATAAATAAGGTAATATATTAGATATGGGTGCCAAATTTAATGTAAATTCCTAGTTTTACAAAATGAATAGATGATATAAATTAAATTTGGAAACCCGCAATACAACAATGTAGTACCAGTATGTAATTTTTATACTTTTGATGATGTATCTTACTGAATTCAATGAAGATTGTTGCAACCCTTACAAATTTGGTTCAATATTTAAATAATACTTTGTTTTATTTCCTTAAAGATATTACATTGAATTCTACAAATTAGGCCACTATCAGAAAATAACTAGTGTTTGGCACTATATACGAACGCTTGACGGATAAATACTTTTTTCCGTTATAAACGTCGAGATCATTGGAGACGGGAAAGAACTAGGGACAAGGAATGAAAAGGAATTCGAGCATGGCCTTCTTTGAAGGATTATAGCAGAATGCAATCAGTGACAGACATGATAAAGGAGCTGGAATGGGATTCATTGCAAGACAGGAGGAGGATGAGGAGGGTAATGGGAGAGTACAGGGCGTATACTGGCGATGAGGCATGGAAAGATATTTCAGTAGGTATGAAAAGTAGTTCATGGAAGGGAAAAGATGACCATGACCACAAGCTGGCACTCGATTTCAGGCACAAGGGTGTGGGAAGATTTTCTGCTTTAGGTAAGGGTGTCAGGGATTGGAATGAGTTACCAAGGGGAATGATGAATAACCTACCGAAAAAGTTAAAATTTGTAGAGGGCAAATGTAGGTGAGTGAAGGATAGGGGGAAGTTGGGTGTGTAGGGAAATTGCCACCGGAGCGTGTGTTCCATTGCAATTAAATTAAATTAAATTAAATCATCCCGGCTTTCGCCTCGAGTGATTTGGAGAAGTAACGGAAAACCCAAATCTGGATGGCCGGAGTTCAAACCCGTATCCTCCCGACTCCGAGGCCAGAGCGTTACACCGCCCATTCAGCAAGCTCGGTAGAAGGATGCATCATGTTTTTGAAAAGCAGAGTGCATTTGGTGATATGATAGTTTACAGACTTTTAATTCGTTATCAAGTTCACATATTGAGTATGGAATTTGTTTTTGTGTTATTCCATATACGTTTAGTGCAACTGATGCTATTAATACCTTTGAGCGTTTATTAAGTGATATTTGACGGATGTAACAGGACGTTGTTACGCTCAGACTTTTCGGAACGAAATCAGTGAACCGACAGCTCACCATGCCTAATTTTTGTTAAAGCTGGAATTCTTTCATCTGAAAGATAGTTTACAGACCTGTAATTGGTACAGATTTGGTGAAGCTAAAAGTAATGAAGACTGATGTTACTGTGGCTTTAAATTATATTAACACTGGAAGAGCTGTAACTTACAACAAACATACATAACAGCACATCATGCAGTAAGTAGCAGCCATTCCAGACAATAATTGAGACACCATTAACGGTCACTAAATTGATACGAAACTTCTAACTTAAAACTTGAAAGGAAGAAATCCAAATGTGTATGTATGGAATGCCGCTATTTTAAGAAATAAGTAAAAAAAAAAAACCTTAGTTAGTTATTTTACATTAATAGTTCTTGCGTGGTAACCGAACTTCACCTCTTAATAAAATTTAAAGACACCTACATTTTAACGAATATGTAGAAAAATTGAATTTAATTGAATTTATTAGTTATCTATTTTACCTTAATAGTTCTTGCGTGGTAACCAAACGTCACCACTAAAAAAAATTAAGGTTCCCTTTATGGCGGATTACTCCGGGAAGAAATCCAACGTCCATTCGGTGTGTATTCCGGGTGGTCTGATCCGAGATGTGGAGCAGGCCATCCCGGATGCCATTGAACGGACAGGGTGTAGCCAACTGCAGATTGTGGCTCACGTCGGCACCAACGATGCTTGTCGCCTTGGGTCGGAGGTTATCCTCTCTTCCTTCCGGCGGCTGGCTGAAAGGGTGAACTCTGTGGCAAGTGGCCGCAAGATTTCGGCGAAGCTAACCATCTGTAGCATCGTAGACAGAGTTGATTGTGGACCTCTGGTTCAGAGCCGTATTGAGGGGCTGAACCAGAGACTACGACGTTTCTGTGATGATATTGGCTGCAGATTTCTCGATCTCCGTCATAGGGTTGAGTCGTGTAGGGTTCCCTTAAATAGGTCAGGTGTGCACTACACACGTGAATCGGCTATACGGGTGGCAGGGGCCGTGTGGAATGCACTGGGTGGTTTTTTAGGCTGAGGGAGGAAGACCCGAAACATGAAATACAGTTGCGGGCAACCCAATCAGATACAACACCGGAATGTAGGAGGAACGTAAAACAGTCACAACAGTTAAAAGTACTCGTAATTAACTGTAGAAGCGTTTGTAACAAACAACCAGAACTTGAAAGCATTATTTGTAGCACAGAAGCGGATATCATTATCGGTACAGAAAGTTGGCTAAAACCGGAAATAAGTTCCGCCGAAACTTTTAAAGACAGCATGAACGTTTTTCGTAAAGACAGATTACATTCTCATGGAGGTGGGGTATTTATAGCTGTGAGTAAATTCCTCCCATGTAATGAAATAGAAGTCGATACTATCTGTGAAATTATATGGATTAAACTCAATGTTGCTGGGTCAAAACTCGTCATAGGCGCCTTCTACCGTCCACCCGATTCTGACATAGCTATCGCCGAGGAATTAAGAAGTAATGTTAACAGTATAGCTAGCCGTTTTCAGGATCATGCTATGATTCTGGGAGGCGACTTCAATCTGCCTTATATCGACTGGCGAAATTATGTTCACATTACTGGTAGCAGGGATAAGGCAGCTTCTGAAGTAATTCTCGATTTATTCTCCGATAATCATCTCGAGCAGCTAGTGAATGAACCTACGCGGTGTCATAACGGTAGCGAAAACATTTTAGATTTGCTAGTTACTAACAGGCCAGAATTATTCACCGACATTTCAACGACCACTGGAATAAGCGATCACAAAGCGGTAATTGCGACTATCAAATTAATGACCAAGCGAAAAAGGGGAAATGGACGGATTGTATACAGATTCAGTAAGGCCTCAAAGGAGTGTTTTAGAACCTACCTGAGGAATAATTACCATAACTTTAAGTTAACAAAGGACACCGTTGAAGAGATGTGGCATCGATTTATACATATAATCAAGGAAGGTATGGAAGTACATATACCGAAGCGGAAAATAAATGGGGAGAATGATCCACCGTGGTACACATGCGAAGTCAAAAGATTACTCAAAAAACAAAGAAGGATACACGCACGCTACAGAAGGAAGAGGTCTCGCAGCGATTTAGAAACCTTGGCTGAGTTAAGACTACGTGTGAAGAATGTGATGCGTGAGGCCTTCAACGATTTTCATTCAAACACTCTCTCTAAGAGTCTCGCAGAAAACCCAAAGAAATTTTGGTCGTATGTTCGTAAAGTCAGTTGTACCAACAGCAATATTCCAGCACTAGTTCGCGAAGGGTCCGAGGTTATTGAAAGCCGCGATAAAGCTAATGTACTAAATACTGTATTCAAAAATTCATTTACTGACGAAAATAAGGATAGCATTCCCGTTTTCCCACGTCGTGTCGAGTTGGAGATGGAATCATTACGAATAGATACTGCAGGTATCATAAAGCAATTAGAGCTCCTAAAGTGGGGAAAAGCACCTGGCCCGGATGGTATTCCAGTAAGAGTATTTTCAGAGTATGCGGCGGAAATCGGGCCATTTCTGTCTGATATATTCAGTAAATCCCTAGAAGAGCGAAAAGTACCTTCAGACTGGAAAATAGCGCAAGTAACTCCGATTTTCAAGAAAGGTGATCGCAGCGATCCTGGAAACTATCGTCCCATATCTATAACATCTGTTTGTAGTAGAGTTATGGAGCATATTATATGCTCGAACATTATGAATTTCCTAGATGAAAATAATTTGCTTACAACAAATCAACACGGATTTCGGAAGAAAAGATCATGTGAAACACAGCTGGCCCTATTTACACACGATGTAATGAAAGTTATTGATGCAGGTTCACAAGTAGATGCAATTTTTTTAGATTTTCAGAAAGCCTTTGACTCTGTGCCACACAACCGCCTTTTAGCGAAACTACGAGCGTACGGTATATCGGATCAGCTTTGCGAATGGATAAAGGATTTTCTAACTGGTCGATCGCAGTATGTCGTTGTTGAAGGAGAAAGTTCTTCTAATCTAGATGTCACATCGGGTGTACCTCAAGGAAGTGTAATAGGACCACTTCTTTTTTTAATTTTTATAAACGATCTCGGAGACAAAGTGAAAAGCCTTTTTAGATTGTTTGCTGATGATGCGGTTATTTATAGGGAAGTAAGGAATTTGGCCGATTGTTTAGCAATTCAGCGTGATCTGGATGTTATTTTGGCATGGTGCGCTGAGTGGCAACTCACACTAAATTGTAAAAAGTGTAAGACAATGAGCATAACTAACAAAAAGAATCCAATTGTTCAGAAATACGAGGTAAACAGTTCAGTTATTGATGTGGTCGATTCTATGAAATATTTGGGAGTAACAGTACAAAGGAACATGAAATGGGACTTACATATTAATACGTTGGTAGGTAGAGCTAATTCTAGGCTGCGGTTCCTAGGTCGAATTTTGAAAAATTGTAATGAACAAACAAAGGAGATAGCGTACAAATCTCTTGTACGTCCACATTTGGACTATTGTTGTGCCATTTGGGATCCGTTTCGTAAGGGGCTGATTGAGAGTACAGAGAAAGTACAGAGAAGAGCCGCTCGATTCGTGACCGCTTGCTACAGTCCTTATGAAAGCGTTACGGAACTGATTAGTAAACTAGGCTGGGAGTCTCTGGTAGATAGACGACGCACGTTTCGTATAAACTTATTGGTAAACATGCGTACTCCCACTTTCACTTACGAGTGTAGTGAAATACTTCGTCCACCAACCTATTTGGGTCGGCATGACAGGAAAGATAAAATTAGAGAAATAAGGTGCCGCACTGATTCTTATATGAATTCATTTTTTCCTCGTACCATTAGGGATTGGAATGCACAACAAAGAGATTAGGTTTGGTGCTGAGCACCCTCTGCCACCCACAGTTTTGTGATTTGCAGAGTATATATGTAGATGTAGATGTAGATGCGTATGTTATGAATATTTTCTCTTCGAGCACTACCTTCCCTTTTCTCTAACCGACTCCGAGAATATTTTTTTTACCTCAGTTTCTTAGGTCTGAGTCACTCTAAACGTCTCAAATTTCTTTTATACATAGATATTAGCAATCATAGCAAACACAACAAATTTTGTTTCGTTCGTGTTCTTACTTCGGAAAATATGCATATGAAAATCACTCCGATTTTGTCACTCACTAATGATCATCAAAACTCTAAGGTATTTCCCGTTGTTGTGGAACTCTACAATTTGGTTCACAGATAAAGTTTTACCCTCAAATTGTAAGAAAAGCCTAAAACTTGTAAATTTCCGTATATCTACCTCTCATATACCTACCCCAAAAGCGAAATCGCTTTATTTACATAACTCGGATTTACTTTATAGACCGAGCATACTAATAAGTTTAACTGATGTGTTAAATTTTCGTTCCTCTCCTTACCTTGGAAGTTAGAGAAATTCAAAAAATTTTAATCAATTATGGCTCTCCAACATCATAAATACACTGTACTTCCCGTCGTCCTTGAAACAAGTAATTTGGTACACATATATGTTTTCATTTACAAATCATAAAAAGTCCACTATTGGTGATTTTACCTGTATCTATATAACGGCAGACTCAAACGTGAAACTTTTTGGTGCTTATTTACAAACTACTTGCTTTCCTCTGGGTGAAGCTATATACCTCATATTCCTTCTATGCATAAAGATCAGCGAGTTTAAATAACACATTAAATTTTACTTTGTACGTATCCTGAGTTTGGAAGTTACCTGGAATTTACTTAAGGTGGCAGTTCAATCTATGGCAATCGGCATCGCTCACCCATTGTTTACAAACATCGTGCCCATTGTGAGTATTGGTCACGGGTTGATAAAACTTGAATTCTGAAATATTCTTATCCACGGAACTGTTATATTTGAGCGACGACCCAGAATAAGCGTTCATCTTACAAAAAGTAATGAGATAAAAAAACAAAACAAAAAAAAAAATCTTGTAGAAATAGGTCAAGCCTCGAGGTTAAGACAGCCTGCGCTGAGTCAAATCCGCACTCTACAGTGTGTTTTTACTTTCTGAAACAGAATGGTTTCTCTCGGTGATGTGGGCCATTGACTTAATATAAAAAATATTCTAGTAACTTGGTTGTTATACAGGCCGATAAGCGGATCTGATTTTGCTTTTTTGTAAACTAGAGAGTATAACTTCTACCTATTTAAATGCCTTGAATGTGTTGCAATAGCAATCTTATAAATACACAAAAGCCAAGAATTACCTCGCTCCTCGTCCTACAATAAATCAAAAATATTATTTTCATTTCAGTAAAAAACGTGACGCGTATACTAGTCAAGATACAGATTTTTTTATTTTAAATCAAAGATCCATAGCATAGAGAGAAACCATTATGTTTCATAAAGTGAAGTGAATACACACCGTAGTGTGTAGACTTGGTTCAGAAAAAGATCTGATTACTTCTTGTCACTAAACGACCATGGGACTTGGTCTATTTTTACAAGAACTGTTTTTGTGGGATTTCTTCCTACCTGTTGATACGCATATCTTCCTTCAAGTTGTTGAACTTATTTAGCATTAGCGTATACCAATGTCTGTTGTAGGATTTCTCCTTCTCTTAGTGATTCTATAAACATCAGAGGTAGATTGCTCAATGCCTGCATACTTCAAAGCTTAGTATTAAATGTAACTAATAGTTTGTACGAGTCAAGATAAATAATGAACAGTTATATCGTATTAACCAGTGGTATTCAGGTTCACTGCTATTACATAGCCGCAATGAGAAAATCTGATCAGTTCTTTTTACGTAGTATCCTCAACTTTTGCAGTGATCAGAAAATCAAATTTTGCAACTGTAAGGAATACCGCAGTGTCCGTACAATTAGTCCTATCAATGTTTCACTGACAAATGTTTTCGAAACACACAAACATAAAACATCAGGAGGATTCCAAATATCATTTCTTTTCTTCTGTTGCGTCTTACTGTTTACTGTTTGCTTTACCCAGTCTTTTATCAAGGAACTTTCTTTTAATAACACACTACGGATCTGAACCGAGCTCTCCTGGTCTGAGAAGGAAACTTTTAAAACATAATATCGTCGTGTTATTCGTAATCGGATAATAAATTCCACGTTTCTTTGAAAATTGTATTCAGCTCCTGAGATTCGAGTTACTAGTTAAAGTAGTTAAGTTATTACCACTGATAATGCGATAAGCAATCGCTCCTTTTCGAGCTCTGAATAAAGATGACATATAATTATTGAGCCAGGGTACTACATGGTGGAATCCATGAGATACTCTGATAAAATTCCTTCCGGCACCTATGCGATCATTTTTTACGAATCAAATTATAGTAGTATTTCCCAACTGACTTATCGGAGATATACGATTATCTAAGTGTATTAATATTTTGCCAGAAATTTTTGTTCTTTATTTTCTTCAAAGAACTTTATTTCGCATTGACTGTAAATAAAGTTGTTTTGCGAGCATGGATGTCTTTATAGTCTCCGATTTAAAACCTTTATTGTGCTTCAACAGCTATTTTCAACAACATATTCCCTAACTATACAACATTTTACGCTTTTAGCAGGCGTCATATTAATCTAATATTCCACTTACTTTTTTCGGGGATCGCACTGCTTTAATTGATAGATTAGTACCGACATTTCGGCGCCCAACCTGCTGCCTTCATCAGGGTTTCCAGAATCGAAATGGTGTGGTTTTCACACAACTCCGTCGCTTAGCTAACTGTTTTGGTTACCGGGAGCGGATGTCAACTGTTCCAGAGATCTTGTCGTTAGAGGTTTTGTGTTGCGAATGTCCACGAGTGCACATACTCTACTTGCTTGTAATGATAGTCTGCGATCATTTGCTGATCTTAAAATGCCTCTTATTTTGTTTTTACTATTAAAGACTGGTTGAATATTGACTTTCGTCAGTACTTTTCCAATTCTGTCAGTGACTCCTTTTATGTAAGGTAAAAAAGCCTTCTTCTTTTGTTCTGTTATCTCTCCATGTACAACTTTATTGTTCCTCTTGTTACTGCTTAAGACGCTGGCTACTATCCGACTACTATACCCATTCTTCCGTAGGACCCCGTCTAGGTGTTTCCTTTCGTCTTGTATGTGCTCTTTATCTGCTACTCTTTCCGCTCTACAAAATACGGTTTTGATCAGAGCGCTTTTTTTAGCTGGGTGGTGATGTGATGCAGCATTTAAGTAGAGGTCTGTATGTGTAGGAAACACCTACACGGGGTCCTACGTAAGAATGGGTATAGTAGTCGGATAATAGCCAGCGTATTAAGCAGTAACAGCGCCTTGAGCAGTAACAAGAGGAACAATAAAATTGTACATGGAGAGATAACAGAACAAAAGAAGAAGGCTTTTTTACCTTACATAAAAGGAGTCGCTGACAGAATTGGAAAAGTACTGACGAAAGTCAATATTCAATCAGTCTTTACTAGTAACAACAAAATAAGAGGCATTTTAAGATCAACAAAGGATCGCAAACCACCATTACAAGCAAGTGGAGTATATAAGATACCCTGCGATTGTGGAAAGGTATATATTGGCGAAACGTCCCGAGCGGTTACTGTAAGACTAAAAGAACATTGTCGTCACGCAAGACTTGGTCATACAACAAAATCAGCTGTAGCAGAACATCGGATAGAAGAAGACCACAAAATTCAATGGGAGAAAACAGAAGTTATAGCACAACCCAAAGGTTTTCTAGAGCGGAAAATAAGGGAATCAATAGAAATCTTCAAACATCCCAAAAATGTCAATAAAGATGGTGGCTATGGCTTAAGCGAAACGTGGAAATGTGCACTCGTGGACATTCGCCACACAAAACCTCCAACGACAAGATCTCTGGAACAGTTGACATCCGCTGCCGGTAACCAAAACAGTTAGCTCAGCGACGGAGTTGTGTGAAAACCACACCATTTCGATTCTGGAAACCCTGATGAAGGTACCAGTTTGGGCGCCGAAACGTCGGTACTAATCTATCAATTAAAGCAGTGCGATCCCCGAAAAAAGTAAGTGGAATATTTGATTAATATTCCTTAACTCTTTCGCATAAATTCGCGCGCTATAAATCTCAGTATGTATTGTACAACAGCTGGATTACGTTTCAGCCTCGTGCAGTGATTTGTATGAAATTCTTTAGCAACAAAGCTTTCTCCTGCATTCATGTTGGACATAGGAATTAATTGGTAATCTTAGAGTAAATGATATATTCACAATGGAAATGTGAAAAAATCGCGTCCTGTCGGATAAGTTCGAATTAATTCAATCACAGAATGTCGCAAGAGACTGCCATTTGTTTATAGAGAATGAAGATCATCAAATATTAGAGAAATTTATGTTTCACTTTGCGATAGCTTCCCCACGTATTGTAGATTAGAGAACTTTTCGCACCAATCTTGTCATCCCAGTCCTGTGTGGCAGTTTTATTTCATATTTACTTTCAATATTTTGTAGAGTTATACCCTGATCACGCTCAACTGGCGGTTCAAGGTCATGTTTCCTGCTCCCCACTACACTGCCCGGTCCTGTTGCACACATTTCCGAGCAGGCCAAAGTTCTTTAATGTCCTTCTGTATGAGAACCAGTAATCCTCGTTCTCCATCACCCGCTGCTGACGCCGATGCAGTGAGAAGACAAAGAAAAACAACATACGTACGGTGAATATCCACTTCATCCCAGACTGAGTTAATGTACTTGGGGATTATAGTATTATGCAGTCCATACTATGCATCAGGATGAGTGTGTATCATTTACACAGGGCTGGCAATATCTTACCTTGAAACGTGATGTGTTTACGCCTATTATCGCGTAACTATTGTATGAATGTTATCAGTCCAGGAATCATATACCTACGGAACTAGAGGTTGACATTTTGCCTGGATTAATAACATCCATGTTCTGATCATGCAATAATATCAGTAACAGCACAGAGCATTTTCTTTGAAGTAATTGGCAGCCATGAGTAAGTGCGGTAGAATGTTGACGTCGGGGATGTATGAAGGCGAGTTACTGACTACTCAGTGCTACAAGATAGTGTTTGGTCAAGCCAGCGTTATTTCTTTCCAACTTGTTTAGAGAGACGAAGCATATTTCGCTCATTTAATAATAAAATCAACCGGAAAGGACAGCTCCATCTAGTGATTTTCCGTTTGCTTACTCTCCAACCACTGAAACATTTATTATTTGTTGCGGGATGTTATTTACTCAATTTTATTGGTAATTATGAATTTAATACTAATTTTTGGAGTGATGATTGGATAAACTTGCATTTTTAAACATGGTTTCATCGTTTACAAAGGTAAAACGCTTGTTAATTTAAACAGAATTAAAATATGCACTTGACCACTGGCACGATAGATACACGCAATCAACGATAATTAAATATGGTACTACGGTATTATACTCATGTAAGCGTACATAACGTCGACCACTAAAATTGATCTGAAACGCGAATATGAATAAAAAATTAACGGCATAAGACATTATTTACAAGTTATGTGTATTTCAAACACAAGGCTATTTTGTGTAGCTTCGTAGAAATGTAATTACATTCTCCATCTACATGGCCTAGCTCAGAAACGAAGATAGTTCAACAGAAAACATAAGTTCATTCCCTTATCTCCACAGATTTCGCTGTAGGGCGCTTCGAGTCGTATCGCTAGAAACACAGTGCAGTAAACCTCTTCATGATTAATAACTGCATCTTGTAGGTCATTTCCTCAATTACGAGTTAATCAATTTCTATAAAGGATAATGACACGCCAATGCAAATAAATTTTATTTTATTCTTTGTATTGTACGCGTTTCACTCTATTTCCAGAGCATCATCAGCAACACATGTGACTTTTTTATGCTCTCACAGTCAGGGTTTTAGCAGGAATCATTGTGGAATTTTCTTAAGATTCACAATACTACACTGCACCCACCAGATTTCACAGTGTTACTCTGGTATCCCGTCCTGACATTGCGGCATGCCCGGCAGGTGGCATGGAAATCGACCTAGTATAGACGGCACTGGCATCAGGCCAACCAGCGCCACCGCAGCACAGTTTCTGCCACGGCCAATCAGAGCCGACCCGACACGGATATAAATAAGCCAGCGCAGCTCCATTCATCCAGTTCGGTGTTCGCTGCGCTTCCGGTTGCGTCTCCGTCAAACTGTGCTTCGCCTCTTGGACTCTCTACAGTGTTTCGTCTCGGCTACGTCTACGGTACTCTCTCTTTGACTCAGTGAATCGCTTCGCACTCGTGACTGTACTTATCCTCGGTGACGTTCGGTACTCTCTCTTCGGACTCTGTGAACCTCACGTCGGATACAACCAGTGCGCGTCTGTGGATTACGTTCGGCCTGCTCCTTGGACTTGTTCGGGTTATTCGTGACCATCTCCTGCGGTCCGCCCCTCCGCCGTTCGACGTCGGCCGCCGTACGGATATAGCAATTGGCTACGAGGAAAAAGGTTATCAGCTGTCATCATGGACACCGTGACTCGTATTCTGGAGTAACAACAACAGCAGACAGCGCTGCCACAGCAAACGCTCCAAGTAATACTCGAGAAACTGTTAGCACAGGAGGCCAGGTCAGTCCAGGCCTCGGAAAATTCACACATCCGGCCGCCAGCGTTTCCACTATTTAATGTCGCTAAGGAAGACTGGGACACATATTTGCATCGGCTCAAACAGCATTTCTCGGCATTCCAGGTGACGGACGATGCCTTACAGCGCTCACTGTTTCTGTCGTGGGCATCACCCGACACGTTCTTCCTCCTGCGGAAGCTGGCCCCATTATCAGATCCGGTCGCCCTCACATTCAACGAAATGTGCACTCTGCTAACAAGCTACTACTCTAAAAGATACCACGTGGTGGCCTCCCGCCTTGAGTTCCATCAGTATCACAAACAACCGGGACAATCATACCAGTCATGGGTGACTGATCTCCTAGGTCTTAGCCGTAAATGCGACTTCACTTGCTCAACCGCAAAGTGCAGGGCTTCATATACAGACTCCCTGATCCGCGACGTCATAGTGCAGCTAGCTCCAGACCCAGAGGTGCGCACAGCGGCACTGAAGCTGGTCAACCCACCACTCGAGGACATTCTACGCATCGCGCACTCGCATGAAATTGCGCAAGCAGCGAACGAGCGCCTCATGGCACGCCCACAAGTAGCGGCGGTCAAAACATCACAACACAACTCCCGCGCACAAGGCAAACCCATGGCGCGCTCCAGACGCCAACAATGCAGGAGGCCATCGCTGTCCGACGTATCTATGACGTCCGAACCCCGACCCCCACCCCGCCGACGATTCCAGAGGCCCCTGCCGTCTTGCCCACAGTGCTTCACTTCACACTCACGGGCAGATTGCCCCGACCGTTGGGCACATTGCACACGCTGCGGTAAAGAGGGACACTTGCGGTCAGTCTGCCGAAACCGGGCACCTCGCCCCAACCCGACAGCCCGCATGCAGCAAGAAACGGTCAACACACTACAGACCACAGCTCATACTGGCGACCCACTCTCACAGAAGCTATTCTTAACTCTGAGAGTCGCCAACCAGGACATCCGTTTTCAAGTGGACACGGGGGCAACCGTCTCGCTGATAAACCAAGCCACCTACGCTCAACTAGGCTCACCACCGTTGTCTCCACCTTCACGGCGTTTGGTATCGTACGGGAATAGAGACATTCCCCTGCGGGGTCAGGTCTCCATCACGGCCGCCTACAAACAAGTCACCAGACCAATCACCTTTTTTGTGGTGGATCAGCCCTCGGCTACTAATATTTTTGGGTTAGACGCATTCAACAGATTCGGATTCTCAATCGTGGACGAAGTCCAGGTCATATCGGACTCGGTCCCATTCCAGGACCTGGATGATCTCTGTACACAGTTCGCACCCATCTTCACGCCAGACTTAGGGTGCGCCTCAGATTTCGAGGCACACATCACCCTCCAGCCCGGTGCAGTACCTCGCTTTTATCGTGCCAGACCTATTCCGGTCACCTTACGTGCAGCAGTAAAACAGGAACTTGACCGGCTTCAGAAGATTGGAGTAATCGAACCTGTCAAATCCAGCGCGTGGGCTACACCACTGGTCATCATCCGGAAACCCAATGGCACCCTCCGGTTATGTGGAGATTTTAAGGCTACGATCAACGCCCAGTCTCAAGTCGAGACGTATCCAATCCCACGACAAGAGGATCCTCTCACTAAACTTGCGGGCGGCGAATATTTCTCGAAGATTGACCTCGCAGATGCATACTTGCAGCTTCCACTAGATGAGGAATCGCAAAACATCGTCGTCATCAACACACCGTTTGGACTCTACAAATACAAGCGCCTCCTATTTGGCTTCGCTTCTGCACCGGCAATATTCCAAAGATACTTGGAGCAGCTATTGCGACACATCCCGGCATGCGCAAACTACCTGGACGATAATTACGTAGTTTTTCTCGGCGTTGCAAATATAAATAATTTTCTCGGGTGACTAGCCGAGTTATATGAATGTCATAGTTACACGATATTTCGGCGCACTGAATCATCGACGCCATCTTCTGGTGAAGTGAGGTCAGGAACGTGCGAAGTTGCTGAGCTAGACCAGATTACCGCTGCTAACCTCTGATTGGTCGGCTGTAGAACCAGTCGTAGCAGGGGTCAAATCTCGTTGCGGCTTGAATCGATGCTAAGGTGGAGTTACGACTAGATTTGATGTCAGTTTTTACATGGCATGTAGCGGACGGGCTTAAAGTCATCGCTCCTTCGAAGATGATATCATAAAACAAAGCATTCAGCATAAATTGTTTATCAAACTGATGGGTCAACACGGATCCGTTGCGGGCCTCATATTGAGCCATGCTGCCACGTGATTGGTCAGATTTGTAACCAATCGTAGCCGGGGTCCTGCCTCGTATCAACACATCGTTCCATAGAAGGAAAAATCAGAAGGCAAAAACTTTCCCGTAAGCTGATCATTAATGCCTGAGTAACAAATTGCTCACTTATGTTACTACCGAACTTCCCGTTGATCTGGACGCGCCGTGTAATGCGTCCCGGTCGCGCTGTCGGCGAATAGTATTGATGACTGGCGTCCAGGCTTCACTCAGCTGGTACCCGCTGTCGCGGTTGACGAGGTTAGACGCGAGACGAATTTCTACTGCTTCTGTAAGGATGCTGTTCCAGAAGCTCCCAGTATGCGCCAGTACTCTGGTATTTTCGAAATCAAAACCATGGCCATGTTCTAGACTGTGTTCCGCCACCGCAGACTTGTCTTTCTGCCCCAGACGAACGTGTCGTGCATGTTCTAGACAACGTTGGTGAACACACCGCACCGTTTGGCCAATGTAGCTTTTACCACATTCACAATTAATGCTATATACCCCAGGTGTCCGCAAAGCAAGGTCATCCTTTGGGCTGCTGACACCATTAGTGGGTAAAGGTCCTCATCACGTGACCAACTCCGCAAGATTTATTGACGTAATTAAAGAACTCCACCTGCAGCAACATGATTTATTGGTGAGTTTCGATGTGGTGTCACTGTTCACTAGGGTCCCTCTCAATGACACGTTGGCTCTACTGGAACAGCATTTTGAGCCTGCCATAGTTGATTTATTCCGGCACACACTCGAATCGTCGTATTTCTTGTATGATGGGGAGTATTACGAACAGGTTGATGGAGTGGCCATGGGCAGCCCTTTATCGCCAGCTATTGCTGACTTCTTCATGGAGAACTTTGAAGACAAGGCACTTGCAAGCGCTCCTATGAAACCCAGAGCTTTCTTCCGGTACGTAGATGACACCTTTGTGGTCTGGCCACACGGCAGAGACAACCTGCAAGTTTTTCTCCATCATCTTAACAGTAGAAACGAAAACATCAAGTTTACGATGGAGGTGGAAGAAGAAGGCCGGTTGCCTTTCTTAGACATACTAATAGAAAGGAAACCTGACGGGTCTCTAGGACATTCTGTGTACAGAAAACCGACGCACACAGACCTATACCTGAACGCGCGAAGCCATCACCATCCGGCACAGCGAAAGACGGTACTCAGCACGCTTGTACATAGGGCGCGAGCGATATGCGATGCTGACAGTCTACCCGGTGAATTGAGTCATCTGCGTCAGACCTTTCAACGCAATGGGTACACTGATTATCAGATAAGACTGGCATTCCGAGAGCCGACACGTAGGCTCAACAACACCAACAAGGAGCCACCTGATCGTCTAGCCTTTTTGCCGTACTCTGGCGCCACAACGTCCAAGATAGGACGGATTCTAGCAAAAACTGGAATCAAGACCATTTTCCTGCCACCACCAAAGGTGAAGAACATCTTACGCTCCCCCAAGGATGACCTTGCTTTGCGGACACCTGGGGTATATAGCATTAATTGTGAATGTGGTAAAAGCTACATTGGCCAAACGGTGCGGTGTGTTCACCAACGTTGTCTAGAACATGCACGACACGTTCGTCTGGGGCAGAAAGACAAGTCTGCGGTGGCGGAACACAGTCTAGAACATGGCCATGGTTTTGATTTCGAAAATACCAGAGTACTGGCGCATACTGGGAGCTTCTGGAACAGCATCCTTACAGAAGCAGTAGAAATTCGTCTCGCGTCTAACCTCGTCAACCGCGACAGCGGGTACCAGCTGAGTGAAGCCTGGACGCCAGTCATCAATACTATTCGCCGACAGCGCGACCGGGACGCATTACACGGCGCGTCCAGATCAACGGGAAGTTCGGTAGTAACATAAGTGAGCAATTTGTTACTCAGGCATTAATGATCAGCTTACGGGAAAGTTTTTGCCTTCTGATTTTTCCTTCTATGGAACGATGTGTTGATACGAGGCAGGACCCCGGCTACGATTGGTTACAAATCTGACCAATCACGTGGCAGCATGGCTCAATATGAGGCCCGCAACGGATCCGTGTTGACCCATCAGTTTGATAAACAATTTATGCTGAATGCTTTGTTTTATGATATCATCTTCGAAGGAGCGATGACTTTAAGCCCGTCCGCTACATGCCATGTAAAAACTGACATCAAATCTAGTCGTAACTCCACCTTAGCATCGATTCAAGCCGCAACGAGATTTGACCCCTGCTACGACTGGTTCTACAGCCGACCAATCAGAGGTTAGCAGCGGTAATCTGGTCTAGCTCAGCAACTTCGCACGTTCCTGACCTCACTTCACCAGAAGATGGCGTCGATGATTCAGTGCGCCGAAATATCGTGTAACTATGACATTCATATAACTCGGCTAGTCACCCGAGAAAATTATTTATACCTGGACGATATCATTGTCACAGGAACCACTCGCCAGGAGCACCTACAAAACCTGCGCACGCTATTTGCAGCATTACAAGAGGCAGGGCTGAGGTGTCGCCTCCAGAAGTGTCGGTTTTTTCAAGAGGAAGTAGAATATCTCGGCCATTGGCTCAACAAAGAGGGAATTAGGCCATCAGACCGCAACGTGGCCGCCATAGATTCCCTACCCCGCCCAAAGAATCTGCCAGAACTACAAGCCTTCCTCGGGAAAATAAATTACTACTCAAAGTTTCTGCCCCAAGCGGCACATATCTCACAAGCCCTCAACCAGCTCCGGAAAAAGGGCGTTGCCTACAACTGGACCCCGTCTTGTCAACGGGCCTTCGACCGGCTAAAGCGCATGCTAAGGTCTGCTCCTTGTGTGACGCCGTTTTCTCCTACACGGCCCCTAGTCGTGGCAGCCGACGCCTCAGCATATGGAATCGGGGCGGTACTCGCACATAGGAATGAGGACGGCTCTGAACAACCGATAGCGTTTGCTTCTAAGACATTGACGCCAGCACAACGCAACTACTCGCAGATCGAGAAAGAGGCATTGGCAATAGTCTTCGCTATCAAGAAATTTCATGTATATCTATTTGGAACCAAGTTATCCCTCATCACCGACCACAAACCGTTGGTGGCAATATTTGGACCCCGCTCCAGCCTCCCAGAGCGAACGGCCCAACGCCTCCAACGATGGGCGATGTTTCTGAGCGCTTATAATTATACAATCCAATATAAGCCAACAGCACAACACTCCAATGCCGACGCCCTATCACGCCTGCCTGCCGGCCCCGATCCGGAATTCGACCAACAGGAAGTACTGTGTTTTCATATCGACACAGAGAGGAAGCAGACAGTGGACGGGTTCCCTATTACAGCAGCCCGACTCGCCTCCGCCACCCAGCGGGATCCAATCTTGCGCCAGGTCCTGCGCTATATCATTCACGGGTGGCCAACATACCTCACACGCAGAATGGACAACGAGTTGAGGACATGGCACCAAATATCTGACAGACTCTCGGTCACAGACGGCGTCATCCTTTTGGACGCAGAAAACGACACACATCGTGTGGTCATCCCAGCGGAATTGCGCTCACAAATTCTAAAGCTCCTGCATCGAGGACATTGGGGAATGTCCCGTATGAAAAATCTCGCAAGAAGACATGCTTATTGGCCAGGAAACAATCGAGATATCGAGAAGATGGTACGCAGCTGCACAGCCTGCGCCCAACATCAGGCAGGGCCACCGCAAGCTTTCGCCCCCTGGCCCACACCCCGCCAACCATGGGACCGCATTCATCTGGATTTTGCAGGCCCATTTTTGGGAACTATGTGGCTACTTATAATTGATGCCTATTCAAAGTACCCGTACGTGGTTCGCATGGCATCCATAACGACGGAAGCTACACTTAATGCATTAAGCCAGGTTTTGGCCATCGAGGGGTTACCACGCACCCTCGTCTCAGACAATGGGCCACAATTCACAGCATCCACATTCGAAGAATTCTGCGTGGCTAACGGCATCAAAGATATCTTCAGTCCTCCATTCCATCCCGCCTCAAATGGCGAAGCAGAACGGCTCGTAAGGACGTTCAAGCAACAAATGCTGAAAGAGGTACAGTCAGCCACGACGTCTTCCGCCCTCACCCTCTTTCTCAGCACATACCGGACAACACCAATTAATGGTTGCAGCCCAGCAGAACTGCTCCATGGGCGACAACCACGAACGATGCTGCACCTCCTGGCACCATCACTGGCAGAGCCCGATCCAGACCGTCCCATCGGTAGACGCCAGGCAGCGCGGTCTGGGCACGCGCCTACGGAGGGAACGCCACTTGGGTGCCAGCAACAGTAGTGGGGACACACGGACGCCGTGTCATCTCAATACAAACGCCACACAGAATAGAACGCCGTCATCAAAACCAGCTGCGTCCTCACATCACAACAGGCCCATCACCATCACAACAATATCAGGAAGAATACAGTATACCACCATCAGCGCCATTAGCAGAGGTCCCACAACCACCCTCCCCACAACGACGATACAACTTGCGCCCAAGAAAGCCAGCAGTGCCGGACGAGAGTGACGTCGAAATGGACACATCCATCAACCATCCACCAACCACATCGGCACCCACGTCACCACGTCCTCAACCATGGAGTACGTCGGCGCATGATGCGGCCGGGATACCACAATCATTCCAGCCTCATCACCCCAAGCATCGTCAAGGGCGCTTCCGTCCGTACGCGCCAACTTCAGGGGGGAGGGATCTGGTATCCCGTCCTGACATTGCGGCATGCCCGGCAGGTGGCATGGAAATCGACCTAGTATAGAAGGCGCTGGCATCAGGCCAACCAGCGCCACCGCAGCACAGTTTCTGCCACGGCCAATCAGAGCCGACCCGGCACGGATATAAATAAGCCAGCGCAGCTCCATTCATCCAGTTCGGTGTTCGCTGCGCTTCCGGTTGCGTCTCCGTCAAACTGTGCTTCGCCTCTTGGACTCTCTACAGTGTTTCGTCTCGGCTACGTCTACGGTACTCTCTCTTGGACTCAGTGAATCGCTTCGGACTCGTGACTGTGCTTATCCTCGGTGACGTTCGGTACTCTCTCTTCGGACTCTGTGAACCTCACGTCGGATACAACCAGTGCGCGTCTGTGGATTACGTTCGGCCTGCTCCTTGGACTTGTTCGGGTTATTCGTGACCATCTCCTGCGGTCCGCCCCTCCGCCGTTCGACGTCGGCCGCCGTGCGGATATAGCAGTTACTATCAAATTTACTGTCATTATCGCTTTCAAAACATGTGAGTGTAAACACCAGGCCATGTTTTACACAAGTCCATAAAGTGTAGTGTTGTGTAACTTAGGAAGATTCCACAATGATTCCTGCTAAAACCTACACGGAGAGACAAACCCTGACTATGATAGCATAAAATAAAAAAGTCACATATGTCGCTGATGATTCTCTGGAAATAGAGTGAAACGCGTACGATACAAAGAATAAAACAAAATTCAATTGCATTGGCGTGTCATTAACCTTTATAAAAATTGACTTCATGATTAGTTTCTCCTATTGCCTGCATCTGGCTGCTGCTGTGTTGCGTGGCTATTCAAAATACTACAAGTACTACCACACTGACGATTAAAATCACTGTATACAATCAGCTGCATTCTATCTGCTTTCAATCCGTCTTAAAATCTTGAGCCACTCCAAAAGAACATATCTTCGCTAAATCAGCTCAGATCTTTCGTTCTCCAGTCTGTAAAAGAAAGTGTCTTCCGCATCTATCCTTCCACCATCGCATCCATCGTTTAGCACATAAAAACAAAATATCAAGAGTTGTATTTCATATCTTTCTTCCCACAGTAACTGCATTTCAGACCCTTTTGGCAAACATGCTCAGGGACTTTCCACTCAAACAGTGTTATTCATGGTCGGGACAAATCTTCGTATCTTGTCGTTTGCAAAAGATCTTCCCTGTAGCCTATTCTTGTTAACGGATTTTGCCCGGAACCTCCATTGGCGCGACACACACAATGTCCTCAGACCCGAGTAGATCTGCAAGTTGAACCATCCTGCTTGGCGCAATGGTGAAGTGGATAATTTGTTTGATCATTCACGTACGCAGATCTCATTGCAGTGCATTATTTTCCTATACGAATTATCACCGCTCGATGATATGTAAAGTCTCATCATAAATTAATGCCAATGTCCCATATCAAATGTAGTGTATTTTCAGAACACTGCACCATTCTTTACGTAAATAGGACTTTTGGAACTGGTACAGTCTTGTTGTACGCAAATAATACCATCGAGATAAAACATTTGCACTGAAGGGTCGATTCGCAGCTTCTCGTACGTAAACAGCTCAGATCGCTTCGAATAGCAAGACGTTCTGTAAGATGTCGCTACAGCGTAACACTGAAGAGATAGACGACCGGAGTGGAAGCATTCTGACACGTGTTCTGGCACGAGGTCTGAAATCGACACATAATCGTCTTTTCCACAACCAAGCGAATTCACTCTGACGAATCACAGAATACGTTCTCTTTGAATCGGCAGAACCTGTTCTCGTCACGCTTTTAGTAAGTACGCTGGTACTTTAGCTTACAATTATTTCGCAGCAGTACGAAAGATTTAGAGTATGTTTTACCTGCAATCAGAAAAGGAATAAAGCGATTCCGTGTGGTCACTACATCGTTTCAGCAGTTACTCAGAGCATATTTAGAATCCGTTCTAATAGACGTCCGTCGAGCAATCAATTGACGATTTAAGCATTCGAAACGACGTGGTTCCATCCCCGGTCCGGTCACACAAATATCGGTTTTCGTTGGTTTCCCAAAATTTATACGGACTGAGCGTGGTAGGTGAGCGGTAACGCTCTGACCTCGCATTCGGGAGGACACGGCTTCAAATCCCCGTCCGGCCATCCAGATTTCGGCTTTTCATGGTTTCCCGAAATCAATAATGACGAGATGGTTCCTTAAAAAGAGTCGGATTCCCTCTCCTTTCCTGACTTTAATGACATTGTTATCGACAAGCTCAAATGCCAAAAAACATTCAGGCCATCTTGTCTGTCATCCTCATCATTATTTCAGGTAATTTATCATAATAATCTCTTTAAAAACTTGAATGACCTGCTATTTCTGCAGCAGAAGTTCAAATTTCACCAAAAGCCTAGTGCCTAGTATTCTGGAGGACGCTGGTTAAAATCTTCATGCGGCCAATCTGGTCTTCCATGGTTTCCCAGAATCACTCCAGATGTATGCTGGGATGGTTCCTTCAAAAGTCCATGACAGAATTCCTTTCCGTTCCTTGTCCCCAGTCCTGTCTCTCCTCTAACGATCTCGAAGCCAACGAGGTGTAAAGCCATTAGAAAAACTATACGTTCACGAGAATAATAACAATAATTAAATGATTAAATAGATAGCAACTCTCATTTATATCCCGTAGCCTAAGAGGATTATCATAACCAGACACTTACGTATATCAGTTAAAAGAATAATTGTGTAATTTCCTTTATAACACTTCTTTCTGTGCAGCATCTCTTCGTTACTACGACGTTTCAATGCTTTTATACTACCCGCATAAAATTATTTCCCGGTTGTCTAAAAATGAGGTGACAGAACATTTTACCCATTTGACTTGAAATTGATGCCAGACAGAAAGCTTTTAACACTAGGAAGTAGGTGGGCATCGGAAGGAGACTCGTCTGATCAATAAGTGAGTCACTGAAAATCACACTCACAAATTGCAGCCATGTCAAAGGTACACTTTGGCAGCTTCTTTCTTCTCTTTTCACTAATAGCTTTTCAAATTTGCTTCATTTGATAAGCAAAATATGCCCCCTTGCTGGTTTCACCATTTTCCATTCAATCTAGAAGCATTAAACCCTCAGAATCCCAATCTTTCTGCGCGAGTATAAGCTTTAGTGCTGATATTCCACATTTAAATTAAGATGCCCACTTTCATACTGTGCTGTTGGTAGGCTTGCCTTTCCCTAATGTTGCCACTATATGTTCATTAATATCATTTTGTGATATTTGTATCGTACACAAATATTTGATTAAAACACAAGTCTCCGATTTAAGATTAACAGTGCCTCTGAAAAATCAAATTTTTTTATGAATAATTGTCACGCCAATGCAATTGAATTTATTGTTTTATTTCCTTTACGCGTTTCACTTCATTCTCTGAAGCATCTTCAGTGGTTCTGTCTGTTGGGTGTTTATACATATAATTACATTAGTTCTATTTTACAATTTAAACATGAAAATTATGGTATATACAGATATAAGCTTACTTACATTTTCCATTGGTAACATATTCTTGTCACTGTACAGTGTTTCAGCATCAATTATGTTTGTAGCAGCAGTTTGAATTACAGGTGTTGGTTGCATCTTTATGAATAATTGCGTAGCACTTTCACTGCACTGTACTATATTGATTTCTGATGGCTTACATTTGTTTACTCTGATGTGACCAATGAAAAATACAGAACCACTGAAGATGCTTCAGAGAATGAAGTGAAACACGTAAAGGAAATAAAACAACAAATTCAATTGCATTGGCGTGACAATTATTCATAAAAATTGATCCTATCGCAATTGAGGAAATGTCCCACAGTAACGATGATTTCGTTGTGTACAGTATTCTACAAAGGAGTGTAGATTTAGATGCAGTTTTTTGGATGATATAAGCTTCCGTATTGCCAGCCAGGCCATGAATATACTGTATGATCCTCATTAATGACATATGCCATCTTACTATTTCGAACGTTTTCCCGTAGTTTTGCAGGAAACGCGACAACAGTGATTATCGATCGGCATTTATAATGTGAGGATGGTTAAATGTCGCTATTGATCCGAGTTATTCTGATAAATATAGGTTTATTTATGGAATCTGTAACTAATCGATCATCGCAGCATTCATCCAAATACTGTAATTTTGGAAATGCGCCTAAAAACCATAATCAAGACGGCTGGTTGTAAAGTATATGATGGCACTTAAACGTGCATGACCAAACAGGCATCTTGACTAGTCATTTGTAAGACACCGAATTCCAGTTTTTTTAAAAAATAATAAGAAACTAATTCTGAGTGGTCAAACTTTACAAACTGTTACACCACAGTTAAATTCACATTCCGTTTGGTTGTCTGTCCAATCCATTTGCTCGTTGTGTCATTCGCCTCTGACTTTGACCGGCTTTGAGGTTAGAAAAATTCGCTGCTTCAATAAAAACATTGCAGTTGCTTACGTGTGTCTCTGGCATGCCAGACCTGAAACTAGTATGCTTACGATGCTAAGATGTGGGTGCTGTAATACCTACGGGACAATACTTACGACGTATTAGTTTATTTAATATCTAAGAGACGCGACACGCCGGCAGATAAAAAGAATTGCGTAGATAACATATTAATTAATTAAATGAGAAGAGCTGCATTGTGAGTCAACAAGTTTTTTCTGATTATGTATACAGTATATCCATTAAGATTCTCCTTATCAAACAATGATTTCAATTGCAGATTAGAACGTATTCATCTGTCAACTAAGCAAATTAGAAAAGCGTTAATAATAGCTCGGTGTCTTATAATTGTACCCAAGTTTAAACTTACATCTACTGTGAGAATTTAGGAATCTTTTTTAATTCTACCCTCTCTCATCGAGAAATTTCACTGTCTTCCCTTCACATTAGCACATTTCTGACTAAATACGATGAATCTAGCATTTTTATAGTTAAAACAGACACTGTTGAAAATTTTTTAAAAAAATAAAAAATTGTAGCATTCGGCTATTTGAGCTATACGGCAAGATTCACAAACTTGGGTCATATTATCAGCATGAGTACATGATTTATATCAATACATTTCTTACGGTTCTAAGCACAGGACAATACAAGACACACACAAAACTTAAATAAAACCATCCATGCCCTTGTCCGCACTCGAATACTGAGTCAGAAAACTTCTTTTTGAATAACGCGTAGCTGAACTGCACCATCACATTTTCCTTAAGTGATTCAAAACGAAAATTTGTAATAGCCAATTTTATTTCAATCAATGAACAGGACTGCTTTTTTCAGGCTTTACTCACGAAACATAGTGGTCACTCAAGGTGGGAGAGGATTCGGAGCAATATGAGAAGGAATTCGGCAATGGCCTTTTGAAGGATCTATACCAGCATTCTCCTGTAGTGACTTCAGGAAACCATGGCACCCCCAAAATCTAGATGACCAGACGGGGATTTGAACCGACATCCCTGCTGGAACTAACTCTGCTAAGTGCGTATGTTGGATTTTTTTTTTTTTACTTATGGCTTTACGTCTTTACGTCTCGTCGACGTCGAGATCATTAGAGGCGGGATGGGACTGGGGACAAGGAACGAGAAGGAATTCGGCCATGACCTTTTGAAGGAAGCATCCCGACATTCGTCTGGAGTGATATGGGGAAGCCATGGAAAATCAAATCTGGATGCCCGGACGGGGATTCGAACCGGCGTCCTCCTGAATTCGAGGCCAGAGCGTTACCGCACAACCTCCACGCTCGGTATGAATGTGGGAGAGCGAGTGGCTTCATGCATATGCCTTATTAGCATCATCAACAAAAGAGCAAATTTCCAAGGAACTTATTTCATTTGTTGGAAAAATGAGAGAGATAATTTTAAATCATCATGATAAATTAGTCAAAAAATGTATGTGACGTATGTCATACGGATTAATCAAGCGTTTGCTTCAATCACGTTTCTTAGTTCTAGCCACAATCTGAAACGTCTTACTTCGCTGCACTATCATTCCCTTTAAAAAGCTAGTATAGTGTGCAATATGTTAGAAGTAATGAATAAAATTCAATTTATTTTTGTTGCTGCTATCATCCATCAAGAAAAATAAAGGGTGTAGGAATAAAATCACTTACAACTGTGATACAACTGTCAAAGTTATATGACTACCTACTCATCTTACTTCGCTTACAGTACGATTACTAACACAGCAAACTCCCATCAACCATATTACTTTGAACAGTAAGCAACCGAAATGACATTTGGCTCTATACGTTCACAATTGTTTACGTGAACTGAACGAAGCTTTTGCAATCTAATGAGTATGCACGTGTGGAATGACGGTCACAGACAAATACAACTGTTAATTACAACGTCCATCCCCTCTCGAACCGGCGGCCCTGCAAATCCATCACACTGCCAGAATCGGCGAACGTATTTTCTGTGCAGTATTCTGTTTTCGATCTTTGCCGTCCGCCTGCAGTGAGTTATTTGAACTGAACATATTACTGGGAACTGGAAAGTAGTGGCACTGTTTATTCACGAAACGTTTCAGTTTGAAGTAGCATCCTCGTGTTATTTGGGTTTTATTTCTTTAGGTGGAAACAAAACAGAACAGCATTACAGCCAACCTAGAGACGATAACCCACACGGAGTGGTTATATGCCTCCAGGAAAAGATAGTTGTGACTGGAAAAGTCCTTGGCACCATGAGCCGCAAGAAAACCAGTGAGATAAGCTGTTATTGTGAGTCTACGAGAAACCTTCGCTGTCTCCTATGAATTTCTTTCCAGCGTTCTTTGCGTTTCTCTCTGGAAAACTTCTTGAACTTCTAGTAAACGTTTTTGATACCTGCATATTCGTCAATTACATTGCATCTTTTTCTATTTCTCCCCAACAGTCGGTTTAGTGGGCACTTATTCCTGGGAATTTTAAACTGTGCTGGTTCACCCTTGTTTTCCCCTGTGTTGGAAATCTATTTACGTGTTTATTGTTTTTGTGTGGATGAATCTGATATGTGTATCTTCAGTTTTGAGTGTTGTTTGTGTTGTAAATGATTGGTGAGGTGGAATGATGGCCTTTTCAGGCCTACTCTTCCGAAGGGCACAAAGGGGCCAGCCAGGATTAACGTCCCCATTCAACGGACGAATCAGCAGTGTCGCATACGCGTTATGACAGTTAAGTACTGAACTGTAGTTTCTCTTGCGTAAATAAATAAAAAGTATTTGCCGTTTCAATGTCTATTTTGCCGAAGAAAGTCTTATTCACGTTAAGACTTGTGGTAGTAGCACCGACTAATATCTACCCCCTTTTCTAAAATATGAGGTAAGTGGATTATAAATGAGTCAAGCTTTTTCCAGTGTCGCCGTGTTTAATAGAATGTTGCTATTACTGACTGTTGTTAGCTTGTGGAAGGAAACAGAGGTTGTTATCACTTGCTTCCTAACATCCTGCATCACCTAGGTCTAATTATATCTGCAAGCAGTGCAAAAGGTACCAAACACTGGCACATCTGCGAAAGCGAATTCTTTCAGGTGGCAACGAGTAGCTGAGTGATGGACCGACAGATAGCGCTGGAGTCTGCGCACAATACATCTTAGGGAGTGGAAAAAATTACGTACAATTATGTGAATGGTTTTTGATGGCACCAAATCTATCGATCAGAGTGGCGAAAAAATATGTTTGCTTCCACATAATCATTTGATTTTGCTCCTAAGCAACATCTCGTGGCTAAGGTTGACATTCCAGAACATAATGGAAAATATTTTATTGACTATCAAGTTGAACTTCTAGTTTTCTTTTAGACCAGGTCAAATTGTGATTGTGCTATTTAATTCAATATCTCTGCATACATAAATTTCTAAACGACTCTTTCTTTGGGATTTCTTTGTTAAGGTGTCACACAAAAACTCCAAAACCGCTATTAACGGTGAGAGGAGTAATAAATGATAATTTGTGCTAGCCTGAACCAGTAAGCGCTAAAGATCACAACACATCAAAGATAAACACTCATTTCTTAACCTGAACAGATGACCACCTAAGATCATACTACATCAAAGAGACACATACAACTCCTAGGATTCTGTTGATATTTTGGTGAATATGTAACTTTGCTTATTTAGTTCTTCAGTTTTCTCTTACATTTAAGTATTTTTAAAAAAAATCGTGGTCCTAGCTGCGGGTAATAGCACATTGCCACTATTAAAGACATCTTAAGTCATTAAAAAATAAATTTATTATATTTTATGCTGTAATGCAGAATGTTACTTCTCACACTGATCTATGTCGCATTTCAGCTTAACCACAGCCACTGCTAATATTGACACTTGAAAATCCAAATATACCGTACTATATCTGGGAACATCACAGTTCATTTAATTTAATCGCAATATAGCGTACGTTACTGTGGCAATTTCCCTACACACCCATTTTTTCCCTCTAAGAATTTTAATTTTAAATTCTTTCGACGTTTTTGGAAAATTGTTTATCACTTCCTTTGGTAATTTATTTCAATCCCTGACTCCTTTACGTAGGAAATAAATTTTTCCCCACACCCTCATGCCTGAACTCTAGTGCCAGCTCGTGGTCATGGTCATTTTTCCCATCCTTGTACTAATCATAATTCTTCCACTAATATCTTTCCACGCCTCATCACCAATACATGCCTTGTACACTTGTAGCACTCTCTTCAAACTCCTCCTATCTCCCAATGAATCCCCTTACAGCTCCTTTTTTATATCAGTAATTCATTGTGCTTCCAGATATATATCTAGCAGCCCTTCTTTGCACTCCCTCCAACTCCTGTATTTGATACCCAAAATGTGGGTCCCTTTTTTCTTTTTTTTTTTTTTTTTTTTTTTTTTTTTATAAGTTTTCCTACAGTTCCACTACCTTTTGTAGTTCTACTGGTTGGGGTTAGGTTAGATTGTTTTGGGGGCACCGTTTATTTTATTCTTTTGGGGGAGAAACCGGCTATGGCCTCACCTGAAAGGTGGGCCTTAATGGAAACCCCTTATGTTGTAGTTGAGGTATTTCATTTATTCTATTATATTTAGAGGGTATTTATATTTGTTCCAGGGTTTGGCTTTTTTATTTCCTAGATTTTTGAGTCTTTCTACATTGGTTTTCCTACTTTGGTCTAATTTATTGTATAATTGTCGCGTTTGATGGTAAATTTCTTCCTGGATGGTTGGTACCCCTGTCATTTCGTGAAGTTGCCTGATGGGTGTGCTTATTGGAGTACTTAATATCGTCCTTAGGGCTCTGTTTTGTAGTCTTTGTATCCGTTGTATGTTTGATTTTGAAGTCGTTCCCCATACTTGGCAGCCATATAAAATGAATGGTCTTATGATTGATTTGTATATTCTTAATTTTGTTGCTATTGTTAGGTCTTTTGCATTCAGCACTGGATACAGATTTAAGATCACTGCTAGTCCTTTTTTACATCTGTCTTTAAGGTGGTGGTTGAATAGTAGCTTATGATCGAGTGTAATTCCTAGATATCGGTGCGATGTTGTCCACTGAATTTTTTGGTTTCTTATACTTATTTTAGGCAGTCGGTCGAAATCCGGTCTTTTTCTTGTAAAGTATATTGCAGCACTTTTGGTTGAGTTGATTGTGATTTTGTTTTTTTCACACCATGTTTCCAATATCTTTAGTGCTTTTTGAAGCCTTTTTATATTCGCTTCGTGGTTGTAGCCTGAAGTAAATATTACTACGTCGTCTGCGAATAAGGCTATTTGGATCTTTGGTGGTGTTGGAAGATCATTGATATAAATGTTGAATAGCGTCGGTGATAGGACTGCTCCCTGTGGAACTCCTTCTTCTATTTTTTGTTTCGTGGATTGATTTCCGTCTATTGTCACATAGGATTGTCTATTTTCTATTGCATTTCCTATTAGTTTTGTATAGACCCGGGGTATTTTAGTGTTGGTGTCCATTTTGACTATTAAGTTGTCTTTCCAAATTTTATCATAAGCTTTTTCAATATCTATAAATGCAGCTGCTACTGATTTTCCTTTATTGAAGGCTTCTGTTACTTCCTCTACTAATCGTAGTAATTGAGTTGTCGCCGAAGTTCTCGTTTGGAATCCATGCTGTTCTATTCTTATTGTTTTGTTCTCTTGTAGATTCGCGGTGATTCTTTTGAGTATTACTCTCTCGGTGACTTTCGCAGTAGCACTTATTAAGCTGATTGGTCTGTAATTCCACGGTTTTTTATGATCTTTTCCCACTTTCGGGATGGGTACTATCCTGGATATCTTCCATTTGTCCGGGTAATAGCCAGTCTTCATAATTGCATTTGTTATTCTTGTTAATAGGACGATACCTTTTCTTGGCAAATTTTTAAGGTGTTCATTTTTTATATTGTCGGGGCCTGAGGCCTTGTTGTTGGCCAGTTTCCTGATGATCTGGTGTACCTCTTTCGGAGTTGTCAGCTCCGGTAGCTGGTTTATTTGTTCGTTTCTTATTGTTGAAGCCTGTTGTTTAATGTGTTCTTCTTCTCTTTTCAGTGATTCGTTGAGTTGTTTCGTTATTGTATTCTGCTGTGCGAAGGTTTCAGCCAGCACCTCCGCCTTTTCTATTGGTGTAAATACCGGTCCTGCAGGTCCGTCTATTGCTATTTTTGGTGGTCTTCTGGTTCTTATCGCTCTTATAAATTTCCAGGCTTCTCTATTATTTAGGATGAGGTTAGACATCTTTTCCTCCCAATTTTCGATTCTTCTTTCTCGTAATCGGTTCTCTAATTCTTTTGCGTAGTGGCGATATTCCTTGCGGTCTTTCGGGTCTCTGTATTTTTGCCATAGTTTTCTATGTTTGTTTTTTAGGTAGCGTAGATCTTCCAATATCGGCGGTAAGTCGTTGTTTTTAATTTCTTCGTAGTATGTTACTGTTGCTTTGTTGCTCGCCATACCAATTATTTTTTCCATATGCTTTACCACCTGATCGATTTGATCCTTAGTGGAGACTGGATGTGTTGCACTTATTTTGTTATGGATTAGTCTGGTATAGTAGTTCCAATCTATCTCAGTTGTTTTATGTTTCAATGTTTCTATTGGAATCCAATTTGTAAATTTTATTTTCACTGGTAAATGGTCCGATGATAATTCTTCTATAGTTTCCAGCCTAATGTCTTGTATAATATTTTTGTTAATTGCAATGTCTAGTACGTCCGGGTAACCTCTATTGTTGTCTGGTATGTATGTGGGTTCTGTTGGTCCAATTATTTCGATGTTTCTTTCTATTGATAATTCTAGTAGTTGTTGTCCTTTAGCATTTTGAAATCTTGAGTTCCATGTCTCGTGTTTTGCATTGAGGTCTCCCCCCATGAGCACCTTGTTGTTTGATGAGAGGATTGCGTCGATGTCTTGGCCTATCAAGTTCCGCTTCGGTGTCAAGTATGTGGCGACCAGTGCCACTTTACCTTCCCGTGTGTGGATTCTGATTGCTGTGGCTTCTATTGTCATCAGTGGCGGCAGTTGTATGACTTGGTGCGTTATGGTTTTACGGATCGCGATGGCGGTTCCTCCTCCTTTTGTTATTGGGCGGTCAGTTCGGTATATCTCCATTCCCTCAATTTTAATGTTGTCTTTTGCTTTGAGGTGTGTTTCCGTTATTAGTAATACGTCGACTTTATATTTTCTTATGAACTGTCTCAATTCTTCAGTTTTCCCTTTTAAACCATTCGCGTTCCAGATGATTATATTGGTGTCTTGTAATCTTTGGGTTCTTCTGAGGTCCATTATTCTAGTAGTGATAGTACTCCTTCTGCTATTGCCATTATTTTTCCTATCGTACCTTTAGCTTCTTTTACTCTTTTCAAGACTCTCTTCAATTTGCTTAATATGTTCCTTACAGTTTCTGCACAGTCTGATGTCTTTGAGTTTTCTTCAGAGTCACTTTCTTGTTTTCTCTCTTTGCTGCGTTTTCTTTCCTCTCGCCTTGATCCTTGTGTCGCTTCAGCGTAGGTTCGTCCGCTACGGTATCCCTGCAGATTGCTCCCGTCCTCATTTGGCAGTTCATTTGGTTTGGATGTTGTTTTGTCTGTTTTTCTTTTCAGATCTTCATTTTTTGTTCTCTCGTTGGATTTTTGGGTATTTCTGGGTGGCCTAATAGCTGTTTGGAAGGCCGGGCATCCCCTCCATGATGCGACGTGTTCTCCTTTGCAGTTAGCACATTTTGCTTTTGCTGAGTCTGGTATATTGCAGTCCTTTGTATTGTGGAGTTGGGCGCACTTGACACATCTATATGGCAGTGCGCAGTAGTTCGCTGTGTGGCCTATACGCTGACATCTTGTACACTGCGGTGGGCCAAGTGGATTCCTATATCTTTCTATTAGCACTCTTGTGTACAGTATTGCATGTTCATCGTAGATACGTTCAGAGTCGGTGCTTGCATCCAGTGTTACTTGGTATACTGCAAGTGGTATTAGTGCCTTTGAGTTTGTATCTCTTTTTTTAAACTGGTGTACCTGTTGTATTCTATAACCTTTTTCTTTCAAGTCTGCTTCAATTTCGTCTGTTGTTATTGTTGGCGGTAGGCCCTTTATTACCACCTTCAGGGGTTTGTCTTTGGGCAGTTGGTACGTGTATGAAGGTATTCCGTTCTCCTTGAAAAATCTGTTTATAAACTCGTAATCTCTGCTGTTTTCTACATGATATTTCAATGAATCTCCTTTATAAACTACTTTCAGGTTTCCTTTTAAATTTTCTTTAATTACTTTATTCATTTCTATAAATTCTTTGACTGTTCCAATAACTATTGGTGGTAGTATTTCTTTCTGCTGTAATTTGGGAGTGGTCTTACTTGTTTCTTCTTCATTTTCTTTTTCCTGTTCTTCTACTCCCTGTAGTGGGCTGAAGCGGTTTTTAGTTGCAATATCTGGATTACCTCTGGCTTGCTTTACTTTCCTTTTGGAATTCTCACCACATTTTCGTTTGCCCTTCACTTCCACAAAGTCGGAATTTCCACCGATATCCTGTTCATACATACTTGTGTAATTGCTGTGCTCTGTTTCTGATGTGTCACCATCGTCTTCACTTCTATATTCCGCTTCGGTTTCAGATGTTTCCATATTCTGATTTCCTTCGCTTAATCTTGACCAGTCCATTTCCCTAATGTTGTCCATTTCGTGTCCGTTGCCGTCAGCCGTAGTCAGTTGCCGGGTAGCCTGATGTTTCCGTGTACAGTATGCCGGGTCGTTTCCTGTTTCCACTGTGCGTTCTCAGTTTCCTATTCGAGCCCAAATCAGTCCGGTAGTTTAAATTTCCAGTCGTCAACACTTATCTTCCTGTAGGTAGTTGCTCTCGCTTCGAAGGTCGATGCGGAACTGTGTGTGGGTCCCATACTACGCCATCATATTCAAGTAATGGTCTGGGCAAGTTCCCATATTTCTCTGGCTCATCCCCTCGTCACTCTCTCCAAAAAATGACTGATTTTGTATCCTTCCACCTACCCAGTGTATCCGGCCCTGTTGATTTTATGCTATGCTATGATATTTATGTTTCAAGTCTTCAACAAGCAATTCCTTACCCACCCTATAATCATAATCAATCTTAAGTTTTTTTTTCATCTGTGTACCTAATAAGCTGACTGTTCTTTGCATTTAGGTTCATCCCATGTTGATCATTTTGTTCTGGTCACCCTGTATTTGTTCACAGTCTTCTCCTGTTTTGGTCCTATTCTATAACATTAAATCATCTGCAAACATCCTGACTGTAAACCATTAACACAAGATACACTCAACTTACCATCATGTAAGTATCTGTCACATGTCAGTATGGATGGGTGGTGTTCTGGACCAACCACAAGTAGAGTGTATCTATACAAAGATTTGTGACGTATATAGATACTGTAACTATTCACGATAATATTATGGACGATACATTTTCAACCTTTGACGACGCCCTATAACACAAGAGCGAAACACGTTTTGTAAATAAACATTAATCAAAGAGTTGTGAATATACGGTGTTTATTTCATAAACATCGTCTACAGCAGTTACTTTTCCAGGGCGCCTTGATACGATAAGAAAGAGATTCCGCCGATGTTACTTACAGTAAAGTAAAATTATTTAGAATTACTACGAAATTGATTGCGTTAAGTCAATAATTAAATTACATTGAACATCAGAAGCGTTTAAAAACTACAATAATGCCTATTTTCATGTATCTTTGGTTTTTTTCGAATAGAAGATTTAAGACTGATTACTTTCAACACAACGAGCTTTCTCGTTGTGTCCTTTGTTGATGGTGATCCTGCATTCTTATGATGTCTCAGAACATAGGATTTAATTTTTTTAATCCACCACACACAATTCTAAGAAATGTAATTGTTTCTAAGATTTTTTTAACCACATATCCTTTATCTGCATCGTAAAGTCTATACCTGATACAGTTTATTGGAGAAACCCTAATAAAGTAAGGTCCTCGTCTAATAAAAAAAAAAATAGTGGTAGGTATTAGTTGAAACTAGTACCACAAATCCACAAATTTTATCGTGATTACGTCTTTCTTTAACAAAATAGCGAGTGAAATAACAAATTATGTTTATAACTTAAAATTTTGTTTAGGTACACAAGAGAAACTACTACTTGGTACTTAATTGCTAAACATTTATTTAAGTATACAAAAGAAACTACAAATCAGTAATAAATCACTACAACACGTGTTTCATGATAGGTTTACAGAAGTAAAATAGTCCAGGATGATCAACTGCGGTATCATCGAGTGTCTCTGGGCAGTCCACGTCCACGAAGGATTGTGTGTTTCTGTAACTCTGTGCCCCGCACCACTGGTCTCGTCGAGATCGAGGTCCCCCCTGGCTTTCTCTCGCTCGGCTTATTTGCTCAGTTAGTCTCACACCTCGACGCATTTATAAAAGGGTTTGCTTCAATTCTACCTGCGTTCCGGTGGTTCTGCTTCCACATTCACCCTTCAACATTTTTACTTTTAAAATATCAAAATTTTTCGAAATTTACCTTTATCGATTTGTAACTGGTCATAAAACGTCCGCTGTAGTGTATTTCATGTGAAATGACCTTATTTTGGCACAGCTTACACAACACGTGATCACTTATTCGCCGTTTCGTTACCTGACCAATCGCGTGCTTTCCCCACGTCGAGCAAGGGCTGAGAGAAATGCTGGCTAATATATTTGTTCCATTCAATGTTTTTCTGTCTGAGGCCGTTTACCACGTGGTTCTCCGTTGCAGATTTTTTTTTAGTACTAGTCGTTTCCAACTGTACAGTTTCCGTGTGGCTTGTATTTCTGGGATGTTAACTCATTCGGTTCAGGGAGCCGAGCGCGAAACCGTTTCTGCAGCATAATAGTCTTCGACCTATCCCACGTTTATACACCCTGTTCGGCTGTCCCTTGACGTAGCAACTACAACTTGGTATGTGATTTGCTATGAAAACTGTGATTCTCGATATCTCAGAAACTGAGGCCCATCGAATGAAACCCCCTAAATCTGTAACTAAGGGACACTATCCTACAACATAGGAGGGGTACCCAAAAATAACCGGAATAACATTGCCTTGGGTGGAGCTTGTGTGGTACGCGTTTATAACGCAACTCATTGTCAATTAAATCCGCCTGTGTTGTCGACCTGGCTTGTTCTGATAATCTGGAGTGATTGTTTTTGCTAGCACTGTTTTGTTATAGTTTCGTTTTTGATGATGGCAAGTTTAAGTGCAGCTATGAAATTTTGTTTTCTACTCAGTAGAAATGCTGCTGAAACTGTTTTAATGTTGAAAACAGCTTACAGAGATGATTATATGGGATAAACTCAGGTGTACGAGTGGTTCGCTCGGTTTAAAAATGGCAACGATTGATGACAAACCTCGTTCTGGACGTCCATCAACTGCACGAATCGACGAAAATGTTGAAAAAAAATCGAGATTTTGTGCTCTCATACCATTGACAGACAATTGATCGACTGTCAGAGATTAATGGGATATCTTGGAGCTCGGTTCAGCGAATTTTAACCAAAGATTTGGGAATCAAAAGGGTTGCTTCCAAGTTTGTTCCTCGGGCTCTGACTGACAATCAAAAAGAACTTCGAGTTGAAACATGTCGTGCTTTGAAACAACAGCTTGAAATTGATCCAGATTTTCTGTCAAAGGTGACGAGTCATGGTGCTATGGTTACGACCCAGAAATAAAGCAACAGTCAAGCCAGTGGAAGAGGTAATTTTCACCCCTTCCCAAAACCATTACTTCAAATCAAACATCAAAACAATGCTCATTTGCTTTTTTGATGCCAAAGGCGTAGTTCATTTGGAGTTTGCTCCCCCACATCAGACCGTCAATCAAACTTTTTATGTGAAAGTTTTAAGAAGATTACACAACAGTGTTCGTCAAAAAAGACCTGATTTGTGGCAGACAGGAGACTGGTTCTTCCACCACGATAATGCACCTGCACACACAGCTGTCTCTGTTAGGCAGTTTTCAGCTAAAACTTGCGTGGTTCAGGTGCCCAACGCACCTGACTCGCCTGACCTGGCTCCGTGCGACTTTTTCTTATTTCCACGCATGAAAAGCGGCATGAAAGAACACCGATTTGACAGCATTGAATGTTTCGAACAGCAAAAACACCGGTGGGACAAACTTATTAGTTGTGATGGAGAGTGTTTTGAAGGAAATACGGTTGTTTTGTAAAAAAATTTGAAAATACATAGCTTTTAAAAAAATATTTTCCTTTTTTGGGTACCCCCTCCTATATGTGAATCGTCGAAATCAATTATTCCATATCTGGTGGTCCCCTGAAAGATGTTGTATGCTTATATATGTCTGTAGTGACTATTTTTAAATGCTATTCGTTGGTTACATGAAGATGAAAAAAGAAATAGCTTTTCCTAAGGACACCGGGTGAGCCTTTAAATTTTATATTCGCGTGAGAAGTAGGAACACCCATCAACAGGCTCACTCAAAACGAACTACGAAGATGTTTGGGATTAAATCTTGTCATCTGGAACACGATATGCTTATTAGGAATTATTCACCACCACTTCACCTCCCTAAAGGTGAAATATTTCTGCCATCACCTGGCCTCAAACCACGTCTCGACGACCCCAGCCAATGGCATGCGCAGTTAAAGCTCAACAACTGAAGTGACCAACTAAACATTACATTCCGTAACTCGAATATGATACCATACGACACCCGACAGTGTGGCTGCGCGCATAGGGGCACCACCACACTAGATCGCCGAGGTAAAAAAAAAAAGACCAGGTTCGAGTCCTGGGGTCCCCACACCTGCCGTCCAGATTGCGATTTTTAGGCTGTTTTTCTCAATCATTTTGGTGAATGCTGGAAAGGTCCTCAATTTCTACTTCATTTCACAAAAACATAAATACACCTATCATAGTGTAGTGTATTGCAACACTACATCGAAATATATTTGTGAGAAACTGGACCCATAGCTCGCATAGATGGATGGTGTGAACAATAGAGTAACGGTAGCTGCCCGGCTGCGTTCCAGAATGTGACCTTGGGCCAAGTAGCCCTCAGTGATGGAACGCAGCGTGCGGTGGGGATGGTACAGTGGATTGCGAGCTGTGTGGTGGGTGCGTGGCCAGCCTGCAGAAAGAAATGTGCGGCGACTAACGCCGGTGCGGTGTGTGGCTGCTCTTGTGTTCCATGTCGTTATCCGATTCTGTAATCATCGCATCGGATGACTGCGTGTATCAGACTCGGTGCCTTCTGCAAAATCGTCCCCCCCCCCCACCCCGATATTGTGGCCACCGCAAATCAATATCTTGTTGATCAACCCAGTGTCGCTCTAGAGAAAATTTCATTGAACCGCTGAGCTTACTGAATTGACATATAGAAAACCCCGAGAACTGATGTAAAATAAACCCTTTGTTTGATTTCTAGATGTTCGTTTAATTAACAGCATTTGATGAAGAATAAGTTTGTAATAAACGTATATTAATGTCAAACGTAGGTACAACTGTGTTGTTAATATGCAAAGCAACATCCCGATTCCTCATATCAGCAATTTGAATCATTAATAATATTTTTAAGTTATACAAAAAAATAGTTTAATTCATAACAAAAGGGACTATATCTCAATAGTGAACATAAATTATACGAATCGCAGACAGATGGAAACAATTATCTCCCTCGATTAGAATATATTCCTTCTGGCAAGAGGGAGGGTCACCAATCCACCACCGAAACAGTCGTAGCGACTACACTACACGTCTTTAGAAATTCATGATGAATAGTACTTATGAACCTAAGAAGTCTCATCAATTCATGATTGAAAATGGCTGATAAATAGTAAAAATAAACCGCAACACTGAGGATACATGTGAAAAAGACTAGGAAGTAATATATGGTTTTCTCAATAATGTTCCTCACCACAGCTGACTCAGCTAAACCCGATTTCGACAGACATAACTTCATTATTACCCTGCATTATAAACACAACGGTTTTAATCCTTCGGATATTGGGCAGCCGCTTGTAACTTTCTACCGGCGTCTTCTGCTAACGAGGTAGGAAAATCCATCGATTTTATGTAACTCTTGATGCGACGACACTGATTCCAACCAAATAACATGGAAAACCGCCTGTGAACCCTGCCTTCACTGTTTCAAAATTTATATGTAACGCATATTCTTCAACTGTTCTTCCCGACAACGGATATTACACACTGATATCACATAAAGTCACTCTGCATTTTAGGTTTCGAATTTTTCAACCGTGTTTATGGGTTGCTTTGATCAGCGCTCCCATGTGCAGACCTGGAACAGTTCGCTTAATCTCTTGTGGTTATTATTTGTGCAACCAGTGCGAGAAACAACTGGACGGCGGCTAAGCCAGAGGAACCAGATGATCTTCTTGACCCGCAATAGGACAAAATGTTAATGGTTCTGAAATACCCTTTGAACCACCAGTCACCAGTTGATGGATAAGGAACAGTGACGTATTAAAAACATCGAAATGCGATACACGATGAGGTTAAATTTTAAATTTTGGACTGATAATAAATTCTGCTAGGAACAACCTGGCAGCTCAGTGGTTAAGGCGTTTGACTGGAGATCGAAAGGTCCGAGGCTCGAGTTCTTGTCTCAGCTGCTCAACTGGGATTTTCATAGGCCCTTAACCCGACCTTCACTTCTGGCTGAGCTTGCTGTGTACCGGTAATGTGAAGTACACTAAAACGCTTGCGTGGTCCAGATACTACGTTACACTGTAGGTCCCCTTTACCCCGTAGGATTACCTGGTAAAGTTAGATGAGGAGGAAAAAAACTAGTAACACTGTCTACAATTTTTTTTTGTTGCTTATGGCTTGACGCCTTGTAGATCTAGAGGTCATGAGAGGTGGGAAAGTACTAGAGGCTAGGAACAGGAAAGATCTCGGTCATGGCCTCTTTGAAGGAACCATCCCAGCATTCACCTGCAGTTATTTTGGAAAACCCAAATCTGGATGCCCGGATGGGGATTCGAACCCGCATCCTCCCGCATGCGAGACCAGAGCGTTACCACTCACCCAGCATGCTCGGTGCCTACTCCAACACCAGGCGAAGTGTATTTCCTTCGGTAGGGTCCAACCAACCTTCGGGCTGAATACCACGGTTAGCTTAAATTATGTATGCTAGTTCAATCCGTATGGTCAACCGAGTAATTGAGCGAAAACAAGGGGTTGAGTAGTTTAAGTCCTGGCACTCGGGAGTAGTTCGCAATTTTCGATTAATGAGCTCACCTTTTGCTATTAGTCTAACACAAAATACAGAAATAAAATATTTACTTTTATTTCACATGATAACAGCCGCTTCCGTCCATTAACGTCGTTGGTGTCATGACATGACTAGCAATTCGTGACGGGAATAAATGTTTTCCAAGTTTTCCCGCGGTTCCTTAGTGTTCTTTGTTACTATTCAGTAGCCATTCTTATGTTCTATGCGATTAGTGTAATTTTGTTGACGAATTGTGAAGCCATTGCCAAGACTAGTGGGTTTCAATGCTTTCAAAGTGACAAAACAATGTCTGTATAGCTGTGCGCATTAAGGAGTCGTCATTCAGTAAGGGACAATAAACTGATTTTCTTTCACACAGCCAAAAAGGAGCAAAACTAAGAAAATACGATAGATCACACTGCTTATTTTCTAAGTTTAATCCCCATTTTTCCTTCAAGTTAATCTGTTTGATACAGTTCAATCCATCTGAATCCACGAATAGAAAACATAGGTGTCCTTTACTACCTAATCTTCCAGACGTAAAACATATTCTCCGACGTCTGAAACTAAAAAAAAATTTCACAGATAAGAATGTCAAATACTGAATGGTGCATGAATACGCAAATAGAAACGGTCACATGTTTTTAACTCAACGCTCGTTACGAATTATATTTCTGACAACAAACAGTGGGGAAACGTCTATTACCAAAACGCATAACACCTTCGTGTCAGGTTCACACCAAACTGGTTCACCAGTGTCAACAAGAATTAGCGTTAATTTTGAATTACGCTCTAATCAGATGCATTAGAGTATACTTCACGAATAAAGCCAGAGCGTATTGGCGTGACTGTAAAGAAAGAATTGTATCCTCTACATTAGTCAATCCACTACCACATCATATGAAGCATTGTGAAAGTCTCAAAAGAAATGTCGTTAGTTATTACCGTGTTATTAAATATTAAACTTAAAATACCAATATGTCACTGTCTTAGATAGCATTAATCACTCATGAATGTATTATATTTAACAGTAAGAGAAATCTTTCAGTTTCAATCATTGATCGAGGAATTAGAAAAAACTTTTTAAAACTCTATGTGTGGAGCACAGCACCTGATGGTTGCGAAATATGGACTTTAGGAATACTAGAAAGAAAGAAAATTGAAGCATTTGAAATGTGGTGCTACAGAAGAATGCTGAAAATTAAGTAAACAGACAAAGTACGTAATGAACGAGTTACGGAAATGATGGGTGAGGAAAGATGTTTGTGGAAAAAGCTTACAGAAAGTAGAGACAGGCTGGTTGGTCATATTTTGAGACATGCTGGATTGGTTAATTTGTTAGTGGAGTGAACAGTCGAAGATAAGAACTGTAGAGGAAGACAAGAGATTAGAATATATGAAGCAGATAATTGAGGATGTGAGTTGTAAGGGATATGTAAAGATGAAGAGGTTAGCACAAGATAGGAAGGGATGGAGGATTGCATCAAACCAGTAGATAGACTGATGACAGAAAAAAAAGTAATATTTTAGGGTAATCATTTAGTCCTCATCATCGTAAACTATGATATTGCAACCGTGTTTCTAATAGGCGTTATGTTTTCACTAGTTACGAGTTACCTTTTTGGTACATATTCAGTGCCTAACTCGAAGTATTGCTTCCCCCAGTCACTTCCTGATCGCCGTACAGGTCACATCGGTCCGCGAGCGCGCTAGTCAGTCCGAATTGTTTACCTTGTGCGACTACGGAAAGTGTTTGTACCGTCGTGATAAAAGTATATTTAAAACTTATAAAGTGCAACAAGTAGTGAACGAATAGCTTGTGGTAAAACTGTAAGATGTCTGGCCCGTTAGACACGGGGCAGACTATTAAGTCGGCGTTAGAGACGTGTTATGTCAATGAACCAGCATTACCTATACAATCAGTAAACTACCCATTAAGGGAAACATGTGAGCTTCAGATAGAGAACAGCATTAGTATGCAAGCACATACTCCTAGTGTGGAGGAAGGAGAACAACAGCCGTTTACCCAACATCCTCATCTTCAACAACTCCAACAACAGCAGCACCAACAACCGCAAAACTTACAGCAACAACAGCTGCATCAACAACTACAACAACTGCAGCAAAATCAGCAGCAGCAGCAGTTCCAGCAACATCAACCGCAACATCCGCAGCAACAGCAGCAACATCCAGGACAACAAGAGCAGCAGCAGCAGTTCCAGCAACATCAACAGCAACATCCGCAGCAACAGCAGCAACATCCAGGACAACAAGAGCAGCAGCATCTACCGCTGCTGGAAATGGAGGTGGGGCAGAGTGAAGCCCTACTGATTGACTCACATATGACTTCTGGACCCATTCTGCACCAGATGCCTCGCAAAGGAGAAATGGAAAAAAGTTTAGGTGAGTCCAACAAATCAGCTAAGCGGCGTTGTGTAGAGAAACAGGAATCGGGGAAGGACACGGTTGATTTACAACAAATTAGTCAGATGGAAGAAAGCGATGAAGCGGGGTCACCAGTCTCAGCTGAGCCCGACATAGCTTCCCCCCCCCCCTCCCCAGACCGCTCCGAGTTGAACCAGACGCAGCCTCATAAGTCAACCCAGACATTCCGTAGTAAAGACAATAGATACAGTAGTACAGATAATGGTCCGTATTACATCTTTATAGAAAGCTTGGACAGAAACGTTGCAAAATTGCACCCAATGGCGATAGGAAAAATTTTATTTCAATATAATAATTCATACAAAAGGGACATCATAAACATCTCTACTGTTGGAAGAAACAGGCTTAAAATAGAAACTAGATCAGCGGCTGCAGCCAATTCCATAGTCCAACTTGATACTCTGAAAACTAGAAATATAGAAGCATACATACCAAACTTTTTGATTCAAAAACAAGGCATTATTAGGAATGTCGATATTTCGCTAAGTGAAGAAGAACTACAAGAAGAAATAGTTTCCCCTTTTCCTGTTGTTCGCATAAAACGCTTTACCAAAAGATCACAGAGGAATGATGAGCGAGTGACCCCCATCCCGGTCTGCCTAGTCACCTTTCGCGCACAAAATCTTCCCTCACATGTGACTATACTGGGCACACGTTGTTCGGTGGAACCGTACGTCGCCCCAGTTATCCAGTGCGGGAACTGTTTACGCCTCGGTCACAGACAGGAGCAATGCAGGACTCGTGAACCCCGTTGTAGTAGATGCGCTGGCTTTCACTTGGTAACACAATGTAGCAATACGACAGCCGTTTGCTGCGCCCTCTGTAGCGGCCACCATTACGCGACAGACAGAAGCTGCCCAATATATCTGAAATATCGGGAAACAAAAGTAGCATCAGCATACACAACAAGCAACATGGGCCCTAATATAGAACAGCGAGCGAGAGGGTATGCTCAAGTGACCCAAACCCCGATACCGATTAGTAGCTATACAGAATTCCCACCCTTAACACCACAACAACAGCAACATCAGACAAGGACTCACAAAAGGCAGCAAGATTCAGGCAGGACATCAGCAATGCCAATCATTGATGACAAAATAAACAAACCACAAATAAATTTCTTACTTACCCCAGAAGGGAATCGGGTGGAGCCGACGGAAACCATAGTGACACACAATAACAGAGAACAACAATCTTACCCCTCCGGGAGTATCCCAGGCTTGACTCAACACTGCGATAATCAGGGACTTCCAGATCGTAGTAGGGCATACAAAACAACCCACCAAAGGAACAGAACACAGGATTACCGGGAGCTATGGTATCAATCACCACAACTGCCGCTATCGCCTATAGGCCAAAACCCTTACCCTCCCAAGGTACAAAACCATGTAAACCCTCCTAGCAATACAAACGGCAAAAATAAATTAATAGAAGGAATCTTTAAGTTAATTGTGGAAGTAGCTAGACACATAACAAACAGTGGCATAGAAACTCTACAACTGGACGAGATTAGAAAGTCTATAGAGATATTAGTACAGCCCAGTTATACAGAGCCACAGTACTAAAGGGGTTTAAGAGAACTTTAATCAGGAATCCATAAGACACAAGACTTAATCAATGGCTCACACTTCGACCAACCTTCCACAACAACAGTGGATATTGCACCGGGGCAGAAGCAGTGAAACAGAACCCTTTCAGACAACTTCAAACAAAAAACCGAAAATCAAGATACTACAATGGAATGCCCGGTCAGTCAAAGCAAATCAGGAATCGTTGCAACGGGAACTTAGTGTAAACAACATATCTATCGCAGCATTAACAGAAACATGGCTCAAACCAGAGACAAATATGTTCATCAAAGGTTACCATCTTGTACGTAAAGACAGAGAAGACGGGAAAGGAGGAGTAGCTATACTGATTCATACATCTATCCACTTTACACCAATCCATATAGATCATACACAAATAAACTCATTCCAAGCAGTAGCAATTGCAATGCGAAGCCACAATAAGGATTTAACTATTGTCTCAGTATACTGCCCACCTAAATCCAAAATCAAATCCAGCGAGTGGCGCGCCCTCCTACAGCAATTTGAAGAACCATACCTGATATGTGGTGATTTTAATGCACATCATACGTCTTGGGGATGTGAATGGAATGATGTATTTGGGGAATCCCTTCTAGAAATCATAGACGATTTCAACTTATGCATCCTAAACGATGGATCTCCAACCTTGGTACCCAAACCTGGCTTACGGAAATCTGTAATAGATTTAACAATTTGCTCTCCGTCGCTGGCCACGGAATTTCACTGGGAAAATATTCAACAGGTATGGGGATCAGACCATTTCCCCATTATAATGACAACCAAACAGCTAGAGACACCACAACTTATTCTTCCCACCACCAAATGGAACACACGAAAAGCAAATTGGGTCAAGTACAGGCCAAATAATTGAAGAAAACATAGATAGGGTGGGTACCGCCAAAACAACTAGCCAGAAATATCAGGAATTTCTAAACGTCATAAATGAAGCGGCAGCAAGATCCATTCCTCAACACAAACCAAGATCTACGGAAAAACACATCCCCTCGCCTTGGTGGAATGAAGATTGCTCCAGAGCGGTAGCAAAAAGAAAGCTAGCATTCACAAGATACAAACACGAAGCTACTTGGGAAAATTACTTAAAATACAAAAAGACAGATGCCGAAACAAAAAGAATATTAAAGGAAAAGAAAAAGATGTGTTGGAGAGAATTCTGCAACAATCTAAACAGTAAAGCACCAATGAGCTCAGTATGGCGCATGATCAACAGACTAAGGAAAAAACCGGAGAGTCCAAAATCGACATCAAATTGGATAGAAGAATTCGCAAACATAATAGCTCCGCCAACGGTACCACCCGGACCTACAGACCCACCAATCTATGACAAAGAAGAACATGAACTAAACATACTAGAAGAGCCGTTCTCGATGGAAGAGCTGGAATTGGCCCTTAAAACCGGTTCGAACACGGCACCTGGCATAGACAGCATACAGTATTCCATGCTGCACCATCTCCCACACTGCGCTAAGGTAGTCTTACTCCAATTACTAACGAAGATCTGGGCCAAAAGCGAGATCCCAAAACAATGGACAACACAAATTATTATCCCAGTGCACAAACCTGGCAAGGAAATAAATAGTGCTAACTCATACCGCCCAATTGCGCTATCTTCATGTATAGCAAAAACCCTAGAACGCATCATAAAAATGAGACTGGAATGGTGGCTGGAACACCATGGCATGTTGCCTGAGACTCAATTTGGATTTAGAAAAGGAAGGAGCACAACGGACGATCTCAGCATACTTACCCTTGATATTGAACAGGCATACATTAATAAAGGCTACCTTACGGCCATATTTCTGGATATATCAGCAGCCTATGATAACGTACATATTCCAATATTAATCGAGAAGCTCAGAAAATTGGGTCTGCCCGATATATACTTACGCGGGATTTATAATCTGATCCATCTCAGAACTGTCTACATCCGACTGCAAGACAATTCTTTATACGGTCCTCGAGTGATATCAAAGGGATTACCACAAGGGGCAATCCTAAGCCCCATACTGTATACCATATACACTGCAGACATAGAAAATCTATTTAGTCCATCAATAAGGGTCCTGCAATTTGCCGATGACGTGTGTATATACACCGTGTCACCATCTTATGGAATAAACTTCAGGAGATTACACGAAGCGGCTATCAGGCTTCATGAGTGGGCTCAAAACTTAGGTTTAACCATATCATCTACGAAATCATCAGTAGTGATCTTTACTCGGAAACAAAGAATATATCGAGAATCTGAGATACAATTGGGCCCATACTCTTTCACAGTACGATCATCGGTCAGGCATCTCGGCCTATATATAGATAGTAAACTCTCATGGAAGAAACACATAGAACACATTATAACCAAAACCGAACGACTTCTCAATATCTTAAGAGCCATAACGCGCATATGGTGGGGAGCGGACCCAACTATTCTTCTCAACTTATACAGAGCTATTATACGACCTGTATTCGATTACGGAAGCCCTATCTTTGGAAATGCACCCAAATATATCCTCCGAAAACTGGATATAGTACAATATAAGGCGATCCGACTATGCTTAGGAGCCATGAAATCCTCCCCTACTAATGCCTTACTAGTAGAGGCTAGGGAAATGCCACTGGAAATACGACGCCATCTCTCATCCAGCGTATATCTAACGAGACGAGCATCTCTAACAAATCACCCCGTGATACAAAGAGTAATAAAATATATATCATTACAGGAAAGAAGAGATATAGCCACCAGACTCCGAATGCCCATGTTAGCACAGTGCTTCACCAAAATAAAACACATGATACCATTAGTTTCCCAAGGGGACACAATTCCCCTATTCTCATTTCACTATAATACCCTGAGATATAAACCAAATATATTCTACCTACCAGACTGGATCGCTAAAAGTAGCTCAGCAAATACCATGACAAACAGTTTTTTGAAACAAACCTGGCCAGATTTTGTACAGATCTATACGGACGGTTCCAAAACCACGGACGCAGTCGGATATGCCTATTTCTGTCCTTCCTTTCACGAATCGAAGAGAGTGCGTTTACCAGCTGAAACATCGATATATACGGCCGAAACATTAGCTGTTAGAGAAGCTATTAATTACGGAAAAGAACGTTACAACAAAATACTGGTTCTAACAGATTCCAAAAGCGTGGCGCAAAAACTTGAGAACTCAAAACAGCGGAACGGACTGAACAAACCTCTATTAGAGATACTAAACTTAATGTACACAGCTTCGACAGAAAATAAGGAGATACACGTGTTATGGATAAAGGGGCATGCCTGTATTCAGCATAATGAAACAGTCGACCGCATAGCCAAGGCAAGCACAATAGAGGAAGATATACAATACGTTCAACTTCCACATACAGATTTCATATCTATTATTAAAAAAGAGGCTTTTCGAATCTGGTCCAATTCATGGACTACTACACAATGCGAAAGAGGAAAATATTACTCACAAATCCAACCTAATATTCCAGCTAAAGTATGGTTCGGAAATTCCACACTAAGTAAAAGGCATAAAACATCTATTATTCGAATGAGACTGGGACATGGATGTTACCCTCAACACCTATTCAAAATCGGAGTGGAACACTCCCCGTTTTGTCCGGAGGACCAAGAAGAGATATCAGATATAAATCACATAGTCCTGGCCTGCAGCCGCAATCTGTTACCCACAAAAAACCTATACACAAGTCTGGTAAAGATTAAAATTCCCCTTCCCGTCTCCGTACCTGTCCTGCTCAATTCAAAACGACAAGATGTATACAAGGCGATTGCTATTTTCCTTAGTGAAGCAAACATCAAATTGTAATGTATAAAACGTAGCAAGCAACCATAAAGACGGTTAGCTCATATGAGTGTGTAATATAAGGATATTTACAATGCAAGAGCCTCACATCAATATATTCATTACAAAAGAGACAAGACAAACTATAATAGTAAAGATTAGGGGTAAAACACGGTAAAGCCAATTCAAACAATGTTTATTCTAACCATCACTCTTGTGTATATTCTGTATTAACTGAATTAAGCTCCTCTGTTATGTAAATAACTATGTACTATCCAACCTTGTTTAAATCTTTTAAATTGTATAAATATAACAATAAGAGAGGAAGTATACTTCCTATGATATATAAAAGCTCAAACGGCATCAATATAGATAATTAGGGAAATATAATTAAGAGCCAATTAGTTAATAAATATAGTTAAACATTATATAAATATAAATCACAATTACAGACATGTGTCAACTTACAACGAATTATGTAACTTTAGTATCAAGCTGTAAAAGGAAGTAAAGATAACAAGCCTGAAATGTATATAGGAATTGTAAAACTAGAAGATGGCTGTATGGTCGGCAAGACCAAAGGCCAATAAAATAAATTAAAAAAAAAAAAAGTATTGCTTCGTTTTAAATGAGTTTTATTGCCTAAACTTTTATTTGTTTACTCCTGATAATTACTAGTCCCCTTATCTCACGCAACAATATCTCAAGCCGGCCGGTTGCAACACTTTGCAAATACCGCAGGATTAGTTTTCATTCTGTGAGCGTTAGAGCATCTTCAACTGCAAGAAATAACGTCAGGATTACATAGGACTGCTACGATATGAAACATTTAAGAAAATGCATATACCCTAAATTAATAAAGACTAATAAGGTAAAAGGCACGAAAAACGTAAATCTATTAGTACTGATAACTTCCCAAATTTGTAGTTCTAGTCTCAGTAACCTTACCATATACTACATTTTAGAAAAAGTAAAAGAGAAATATTGTAGCAGTCGCTTGCAACTGGTTAAGAACGAATTAAAATAACTTGCAGTTGAAAATACAAAAGAGGGTTTCGATTAAATAGGTTATTACCATTTGTTTTGTATGATTCAATTATGGAGAATGTATTTGACTGGTCTCAGAAGATTCAGAATATTAATTATTTATACAGTCGGAAGCACTACTGAGCGGTTTAAACACGTTTCGGAAAGTTGATAATCCTATCCTTCTTATCTTTCTTCCTGTAATTTACGTAGGCAACAAGTGTTTGGACTCTCACTACAGCAATGAAGAAAAAACGAAGAATTAGTTTCGTTAAGATAACTACCCGAAGATTAAAGTTAAAGATTCAGGGTGTAAGATGTAATACCATTTGAATAACTAAATGTGTACTTGGGTAAAAATTTAAGGTTCAAATTATTTACAGATTTGAGTTTTATTCGTAATATATTAAAAATGGAAAGCGGCTCACCAGTATGAATTGTAAAATTAATTAACTAACTCATCTTTTGTGCACGTGGAATTTGGATGTATTAATAACGAAGGGAGGTTTTGCAAATTAAATAACAAGGCACATTTTATTTGACTTTAAAACACGAAAACATGAATTTTCAGTTGTTGAATTAAATTTATAATTTGAAGCATGAGATGATCTTCGTTTAAGAATTGGACTGGTAATGTATGTTAATGATTGCTTAGAGGGTAGTTATGATCAGCTAACGTCTGCCATATAGGCCTACTGATCAAAGACGCAGAGATGTCAGCTGGCAGCGGCGAAGTATTGCTAAATGATGTTAGGAAGCCGCGTCGTTTCTTGAATGAGGTTCAGAAGCGGAGGAAAGTTTATCGATCTATTATTGTGAAGGACTCGCAGCTGAGCGGCCACATGCCACATATGTAAAACTATTCAAGACCAGCTCAGTTGTTCAATTCGGTTGGATGTGCTGTCTTGTGCCAGACGTCTTGGAACACTGTACTTCTACTGATCCGGGGTCTATTTCTTTTGCACTCCAGGGACTAGATCTGCCGCCCCGAACTTATTGTTGAACTGTTCATGACTATATCCACAGTCACCTTTTCGATGACTAATTATAGGCGATTTCTTGCAGGATATGTTCCGGGCGGCTAATCCCACTTAGCGAATCAGGACCGATGAAACTGAGGAATATACTCGTATTATTGCCTGTAACGACGCGCAATGGACGTGTTTACACAGAATCTTAAATGGTTTCGGATGTTTTTGATCAAGGGTAAACTTCTAAGCCCATCGTTATCAGTAATATGCTCGTCTCCCATCCATGAGAAATCCCTTGGGGTGGTTTTCCGTTGCCTTCCCAGTGTATGTGTTATTGTAGTAGTTGATGACAGTGATAGGATGTGAGTTCAGTATAAAGCGTTGTTTCTATTTTACGGAATGAGGGATAAAAAAGGAGAAGCACAGTTCTGGACCATTCTGGCCTACTTTTCAGAAAGGTACTAAAGGGGGTGCCAAGCTTAACGTCCCCTCCAATGGGGGAATCATCATCAACAGTGTCGTATGCCATCATACCATATGCACTATGGTTAGGTTTGTGACATAACACAGGATATTTGTGCACCATCTGGTATTAGAAACTTTTCAGCTCTCCTACCCTGCCGGCTAAGTCCTGATGTCAGCATTGGACGGCATCACGGTGCCGTAGCCAACTGAGCCAGCAGGGTGGGCTTGAGCTAATCCTGGACTCCAACAGGACGTATCTTGCCAAGACATTACAAGGGAAAGACGATACTCGTTCACCGAATGTAAAGCTGTCATACGGCGCTGAATGATCGGCATGTCAGCGGTCACCCTGTAGCATCAACAGATACAGCCGGCGCGGCAGCCTCGGTGTCAACATTGTTCAGCAGTGGCGGATAGAAACTTTTTGGCCATGGGAAGTGATACACAGAAACAATCTTATACAGACAGTTCCTTGTTTGGCGGTGGGAAACTACATAGATATTCACTGGTTTAGTGTGGTGGTATCAGTACAGATAGTAGATTTAATTTCTTCCACAACAAGGACTTGAACCAGTTAAACCTGTACCAGCTCTGAACACCATAACGGTGCCGCAATCATCTGAGCGAACGTGCTTATTTTTTATCGTTCACTGAAATATTATACACTCAATCTTTTTCGTATTTACAAACCGTCAAATTCTGCAGACGTTCATAAAATGACGAGAAGAAAGTTGCCCATGATTTCATATGTCCCAAATACTGTAAGAGGTTACTGCCACCACTAGCCCGAATGCATGAATCACCCTTGATGTTATTCAGTCACAACGTGTACGTGCATGTATGTTTGTGTGCGGTGGAATAGAATGCCCCAAAGCAGTAGGTGCCAAGAAGAACGCACCAGACTTTAACGATGAATTTTGAATCGGGACTCAACACTGGCGAATCCATTAACTGTGACGTGAGGGGGGACGCTGTCGTTCCTAAAGATGAATCCGATATTTACAGTCTTGGCTCTAAGACCTGCCATGCTGTACCAGCGCTGACTGTAATGCTATCTCAAGGCCGGGATCTCCGAATCTGTCCTCTTCTTACGCAACTCAGCAAGCGTCTCCACGCTGAAATCTTCACTCGTATATGGACAAGAGAGTTTTGTAGTATACAAGTTGCGAATTGACGTGTTCACCGTTATACCTCTTTAGCCTGGATTTTCGGACTGTACCATTTTCAGCTGTCCCACCAAGCGTGGTGGGCGAGCAGTAACGCTCTGGTATGGCGTTCTGGAAGACGTGTGTTCGAATCCCAGCCCGGCTATCCAGATTTCAAATTCTCCGTGGTTTTTTCGAAATTGTTCAAGATGAATGTCGGGATTGTTCCTTCAAAATGCCGTGGCCGGATTCATTCCGATTTCTCGCCCCCAATTCATTCCCACTCTAATGGTCTCGACGTTGATGAGTCGTAAAAATTGTCTCTTTGTAGCAAGCTGTACAACAAACTGAAACTCAACAAAGGATTCTTTCAGCTAATCTGTATTATAAGAGGATGTCAGTTCCTAGTCCAAGGTTATTTCCTGTTCCATTTGTCTTGCTCTGTGGGATTTCATTCGGTGTTTCGGTTTAGACCTAGCAAATTCTGCCACAACGACGCACTCAAGGTGGATGAAGTGCGCCGGTGGTTACATTGAATTATAGCGTGCCTTGAGTTCATACGAATCAGAGGCGACGAGGTACAGTTGTTTATTGTTTCGAATAGATAATGTCTGACCCTATATCTGAATAGTTATGTACTCATCCCCTGAAACAAGTTTACTCGTAATTATCTAAAGCAATATTTAATCAACTTCTATTTTAAATAACACAGTTTCAAGCATATTCAGGACATGCATATTTCCAATATTTAAGCAGGATTAGTATTCCCATGAGGAAAATTCAAATGTATTAAATATTTCTTCTACACTGAAAACATTATTGTTTACCGTTTCCCAGTAGCATTTCTTTCGACTGTCATAGTGCTTACATAATTTTATAAATGAAATGCAAATTATTTATCGTATGATGGTATGCAGAAAATATATAATAAACTATTTATATTATGCTTATTGAAACACAAACACAAGCACAAGTTTGCATAATTAGTGAGTAACATGAGGACACTTATTCAAATAATTTAGGAAACTTTATCAATAAAATGGACAACTTTTGTTACGAAACAACACATGTTTAACAAACTGAGGGTACACTCATTTTTCTGTATTCCCTCAATCCAATCCAATGTGAGAAAATAATTCTAGCGATGTAATTAGAATATCCGTGGCAGCAGTAGTGAGTGTTCTACTCAATGAATCTTAGGCAAGTCACATATTTGGTGTCCGAATAATTTTCTCTGTTTTTTTCCTATGATATATTGACTTAATTTTTCTGTGATCCCGTAACTAGATAAATAATCTCAATTCATAATTCACGTGGGATTACCTATTAATGTAGCCTAGGCTTCATAACAGTTTTGGGAGCCTACTAGCAGTTTTTTTTTTCACAATAACTTTCAAACTATTTTATAGCAAAATCTTTGAACAATCATGTATTGAAATGATTCTAGAAACAGATTTAAAAATATCTGCATGAATTCTCACTTGTACATAGCTAATCTTCTTATCGATAACAATCAATGTACTCAATCACCTGATTCATACACACTAGCATTTTAATGTGTGCTGCCGCTTACAGAGTTAATTTTAGTATTCTAGCTCCATTTAAGATCATCAAAAGCATTTTAAACAAATGTACCCATCTATGTCATTAGTATTGCTAGACTGCATCCTGTGTCATAAACATTAAGTGGTCTGCATTTTATGTCACTTTCTTTTTACCCTGGTCAGTAATTGTGAAGCGGGTTGTACCATCCTCACCCAACGGTAATTTTCACATCTATCACCATGTGTTCTTTTAATGTGTAAGGAAAATATTTTATCAAAATATTTAAAAAATAATGTCAAATTCTGACGTTAAAACTGAATTTCCTAAATCAATAATATTAACATTTTCCTCATTTTACAACATTCAATTGTCCAAGCCATCCAGATTTTCTGTCTAATCTTCCCGTCACTTTTTCTTCTCGTTGGAAGAAGTTTCTCAATACTGGTTGCACCCCTCCGCACCCTGACTATAATTTCTATAATCTGTTTCTGCTTCATAATTCTGTTTTTGGCGTTGCTGTCTTCCCACTTCCTCTTGAGTATTTTTTGCATTATCTCCTCTGATCTATCAATTTCCATATTTCCCCTTCGAACCAAACTTTTATGTCAGTTTCATTCCATATATGCAGTATTACTTTGTCTTCTTTGAACATCATAAATTGATTACGAGTAGAATAAAAAGAGAAAGATAAAAGATGAAACCAAGTTTGATGGCTGAGTGATACCCGCTTGAGCTCGGCAATCGGTACCACACGGGTTCGAACCCCCGTCAGGACATCCAGATTTAGGTTTTCCACGACTTCCCTACATCACTCTAGACGAAGGCCGGCATGATTCATTCATATTCGTTACCCTCTCATGGTATGGTGTCCTAAAACTTTCGTGTGAGCTGAGAAATGTCCTTGGAGTGACGTTTTGAAGATAAGTTGAGCTGATGGTCTGGTAGGGATGTGTGCAAGCTTTCACCTTCAGCCCAGCCAGTCGTGTGACTCCTGTATGTTAAAATTTGTAACAGTTTGTTCGTAGCAAGTAGGGAAGCAGTATAATTCGGCATTGAGATCAAGCAACGAGAACTGTAGAGGAAGACAGAGATTAAAATATATGAAGCAGATATTTGAGGACATGAGTTGTAAGGGGTATATAGAGATGAAGAGGTTAGCACAAAATAGGAAGGGATGGAGGATTGCATCAAACCAGTCGAAAGACTGACGACAGCAAAACAAAAACAAAAAATAGCACCGCCATCGTTTATCAAACAAATAGCTTCCCTGTATCGTCTAGCTGCAATTCTTTGAGGACGAATTTTCGGGATGGGCAAACCCTCTTGTTGTCTCTTTTGTGATTGGTTAGTGACTTTGCATGCTGAGAAATATAGATCACAGATGCGACACGATCGCATGAATCAGTATGTGGAAGTCATATTTTGTTAAAGCCTCAACAGCGGCAGCCGATGTGGGACACCGTAGGTACAGCGAGCCATGTAGCAGAAAGTGTTACAAATTATGCATGTGACGTCACGAAGCTCATTACCTTGTCACACAATGTCAGACTTTCTTGGCCACCTCCCTCCATCTTAACGTCTGACGTAATTTATGGATAGCCCATTAACTACAATCCTCCACAAGGCAGATACGTTGTTCTTGTTTTCACCTGTAAAGGAATCATTGTACGAGATTTCCAGAACTCATGCCGTTGTTTTTGCTTAAATCTACTCAAAAAGCATATTCCTCTCTGAAACAACTGTCAAATTACTGTCAGTTTTTCTTATGTCTGTTATTGTCATGCTGTTTGTTTTTGTCACGGTATTAGTTTGAAAAGTGTGTCAACGCCGGTCCTGGCAGTGTAGGGGCTAGCACGCTGGCTTCGCATTCCAACGGTCGCCTGTTCGAATCCGTCCTCGGGCATGGGTGGTTTTAATTAAGTGTAGTGTTCGTCTCACTGTCCTCACTGTAGTGCCCACAATATCATAGCTAGAGCCTGATACAACAGCTGGTACAAAAACAAATTGGAGCTGGCTTTGGTCGCAAAGACCGAAGGCCATATATATAAAAAATAAAAAAAGAATAAATAAATAAAGTGTGTCAACAGGTAATGTTTTCGTGATCTGTTTTCAGTTTATGTGAAGTGTGTCCACGTGTTTGTGAGTATGCGTAAGGAAAAGTAAGTGAGTAGCATTAGTGCATTTTTCTATTTGTACCTGTTGTGTTTCAACGTCTGTCGGGTTTGTATTTTTCAATTTGAATTGTGCTTGGTTGGTCTAATTCATGTGGTCATTCAGTGCCTGTTTACCAATATTTATTGCTTTCTGTTTGTGATAGTTTTCTTTCAGGGTAGGGTACTGCGTATGTAGTTATTAAGTATGAAGATTTCCATATCTATGTTTACGCCTATCTGTGTAATCATTTTCTATGAATGATCGGTGAATGTGTCATTGTTACTGTTTTTCAGTGCTCTAATGTTTTCCCTGTATCTGCTGTCTTCGTGTCTGTCCTATGTATGATTTCATACATTCTTGACATATGAGTTGGTAAATGCGTGAGTTATGGTACATTAATGTGTCTGATTGAGTTTTTAATTGTCTGGGTATTTGTCGTTTCGGATACCTTTTTTTTGTTTCGGTTACATTGGTGGTATGTGTGTTATGAAGTTTCTGTTATGGATGTGTTTGTGTGGTGAGTTCTGGGTAGTTGGAGTTTTTTTTCCCTTGATCTGGACATCAAAGGACAATGTTCCACCGGTCCTCTGTTGTACATAGATGGTTAGTATGAATAATGAAAGGGAAGGACTTGTATCCTGACTGAATTCAAACAGGGTTTGTTTGTCAGACCCTGCGTACTGATCATATATGAGGAAAGTGTGTGTTTTCATCGGTCTGAGAAACGAGTAACGTTTCAGTGTTTTTTTTTTTTTTATAAGTAAATTTTTATTTGTGAAGTATGTAGGTTACGATGCCTAGGTGATTGCGAGAAACCGCCTAAAACCACGATCAGGACGACTGGTATGCGGGAACCACGTCTCGACCTGATTCACTGTGTGGCGCCTTAACCCACTGCACGAATTCGTGTTTTTTTTGACAACTTTCTGTGTTTCATATTGATTTCTTGTCACCATTTCCTTTATTGTGTTGAGTTTTATGTGGGAGTTATTTGTGTTATGTAATTCTGTTATTATGTATAACATGAACACCTAACTGCAGCTTATATGTGATTATGTGGGTGGTCTGATGGGGATTGTATTACCTGGTATGTTTCTTTAGGTTTTCTTATGTTTGAGAGTTTTTTTTTAGTATTTCGTAATAATGACACGCATCACCCAAGAAATTTAGTCAGTGATTGACTTCCTTTCTGCTGTAAATGTGATGTTTTTCTGCAATGTGTTTATGTCGGTGTAATTAATTTATTCGTTCATCTGCTTAGATTCCTAACTTCTATCTGTTAACTACTAACTTTAAGATTCATTAGAAATAAATGTAGTCCAGATATACTACCCTGTGGCAGTCACATTTTCATTTTAACTCCTTCCTACTTTAACTTTGGTCCTCTATATTTAAAAAAAAAAAAAAAAAAAACTCTATGTTTATAGCAACTTTTGATAATTATGTTTTCATGAGCTTAAACGTAAAGGTTAACTAGGGTAGACGGTAGAAATGGGACATGTTGTGTCTGGCATTGAACAGAGGATCATAATACTTTAAGATGGGAGAAACTGCCTTAAAAAATACCGATGGCTTATTAAACAAACTTCTTTCCACACAATTTCAACATAATGAGGCCTGGATATACAGGGTGTCCAGGAATGAAAGGATAATCCTGCTACCTCAGATAGGTCACATATTTCCGACTATATGACAAGATTTTATTTTACTGAAAGTCTCACCATTTTCGAGATATTGATTTTTTAATATTTTTTTGAATCATGTGTCTTTTTCCAGTTTATTCCACGCCATTTCTACAAACTGTTTTTGAAGCAGGTTTTTTTTTTATTTACTCAAAGATATTTAAGTGATCTAAAACAATTATCTTTTTTTAAAAAAAAACTTATAAAATCTTAAGTGGTGTAATTACTTCTTTTAAAATGATTGTTTTATGGTAGTTCAATCTGCTAAAGAGACCATTGTGCATTTTAAAGATGTAGTAAAAAATGATGATAATGATTTAAAAAAAGATTTTTTAACTATTTTTTAACGTTTTAAGAAAAAGTGAACATTGTTTTAGAGTGCTCAAACATTCTTGAGTAAATTAAAAACAGGGTTCAAAAATTCTTAATTTGTAGAAATTTCATAGAATAAAATGAACAAAGTCACAAGTTTCGAAAAAAAATTAAAAAATCAATATCTCGAAAAGGGTGAGACTTTTACTGAAATAAAATTTTGCCATATAGCAGGACATGATGTGGTTGCAGGGTTATCCTTTCATTCCTGGACCGCATGTATATTAGAAGTGTTATATACAACCGCGACCACGTCCATAAACCACCTCTTGATTTAAGGTGTGGTAAAATTTTAATTTTTCTATAAAGGAGTTAAGAACTGGTATAAACTATCAAGGGAGGTGCTAAAAATCTTAAAGAATTTAATGTAAAAATTTCACGTAACGGAACAGAATACATGTATGGAAACTACCATCGTAGCATGTATGTATGATCGTTTGGGCAACTAGGATCACGTTAATACGATTTGAATTTGCTTCGGATGTGTACACATCCGTGTTACAACTAGGGCTACAGTTCGTCATTGAGGCCGAACTACGGAAGCGTTCTTGCTTACTTCACATTACATAACAAGCTGTTCCAGATGTGAAGGTCGAGTTAAGGGCCTTTTGAAAATCCCAGCCGGCACCTACATTCGAACCGGAGACTTTGATTCGAACCGGTGACCTGTCAGACGCCTTAACCACTGAATCACCAGACCTCTTCTAATTAGTGTCGTGCAAACTGCCGTCTACTCACGCTCGAACTTGTTCGGTTATTCCTGTAACCGTTAGAACTTCCCCAGGCTCGGTGATCAGAGACATGAATTGTAATGTGCATGTGTTAGTTGGACATATATAACGGAAGTATTACAAACCATAAGATCAGAACGCAGTGAAACTAAAACCATAACATAAATAAGTTATCCATAGTTACTTTTTTTTAACTGCTTAACGTCTCTTAACAGCGAGGTCTTTAGAGACGGGAAAGGATGGGGGGCACGGAATGGGAAGGAATTCGGCCATGGCCATTTGAAGGAAGCATCCCGGCATTTGCATGGAGTGATTTGGGAAACCATGGAAAACCCAAATCTAGATGCTCGGATGGGGATTCGAACCGCAGTCCTCCCGAATGCGAGGCCAGAACGCTAACCGTTACACCACCAATCTCGTTCCCATAGTTACTGATATACATAAAGTATAGCCTGAATCCACGGTTAGTGCATTATGATTTATACGGAAGCTTCAAATGTATGTAATGTCTTGTAAGGATTGGTATCTATTAATGCACAACATTGAACTCATTTTAATGACTAAGTCTCATACGTGATTGTAAATAACCAAAAGATCATTCCATGTTCAGGGGAAAGATTGTTCCACTTTTATGAATATCGCCACAGGAATGTTGAAATGTAGTGCAACCTGCCAATTCTTACTTTTTCATTAACACAGAGTTCAAGTATCCGAATTTTCCGAAAGTAAACGTATATAATCTTATAGAATAACACAACGGCACTTCAGAAATAACAAGAAGAAGACATATACTCTCCACTACTTAATTTTTCAGTTACTTCATCCTTCGATTTAGCGATTTTAAGACTGCGATGCCGTTAGCGGCTGTTCCGGAGCGAATACCAGCGTGGCTTCGCCCCTACGCAGTACGTGAATAACAGACCAAGCCTACTGTCTCTCTGTCAGGCTCTAGCTTACGTCCAGGCTCGGTGCCCGGCAGAGGTCGCGCTGGTAGCGACAAACCGAGCAAGCCTAGACAGCATTTCCACGACTCCTCTCCAAATTGAACTGAAATAACAACAAATAATTGAAAACCATAATTATTTCAATTGGATGCAAATTCAGAATTTATTTAGCGGAGCTATGCAATGCTTGTCAAAACTCCAAGAAAACTGATAGCTTGTGGTCCTGCTTATCAAAGAAAGCGGTGAGAAACGAGCGAGTGTTCTTATCAGCCATCACAGCTGGCAAAGACCTTTGCTATCAGCTTCGAGGTCAGCTGATAGTTGTGTATCCTGCTGGGCTCTCCTGGAGACACGCTGCTACGCGGTGCCACAACGCGTGCGTCTGTTTGTAACACCCTCGACCTTCAAGCCTAAACAGTTGAGTAAATATCATACGTAACAGGCGTGTTGAATTACAGGAGTGAAGAGAGAGACAAGCAACATCTGATGATAGCAGACGACAGCTATTCTGCGCCATCATATTACTGACGCCTAGGGCCATCTGTTTTGCTTCAAATTTGGATATCAGTGGGCGTAATGATATAGTTACAAAGCCAGAATTGTGCCACAAATGCTTTTAAGTATAAAAATAAAGCACCTACTCGTACCATTTAGACGTAAAATAGTGAGTGGAAAAATGTTTATTCCCTATGGTAAAATTAATTTAATGACAGCCCTGGCAGCATAATGGTAAGTGCCCTGACCTGAGGAATCAGTAGTGATGGGTTCCAGTCTTTTCTAGGAAATGGGTGGTTTTGGTTAAATTTTATGTTGGTCTTGTATTACTTGTTAGTAAAGTTAGTTACTACGTAATATAATGGTTAACATTCCCCTAATTAAACGGTTATAATTTTTAATCATTTATCCTTATTATGTGCTTTGCATCTCATTATTTATTTTACTTATTTATGGATGAAAGATGTGTTTAAAATTGATTTTAAAGGCACAGGTAAAAATAAGAAGATGTCATCAGCTGATAGTTTATTATATAAAAGCAAATGACCGACAAACGGTAGGTACATTTACTACTAAATCCATAAACAATATAAAAAAAACATAGAAAAACTAGACCTCCGTCCTACATAAATGCTCGTTGAATTATATGAAGCAGTGTCTTAAAGTTAAATGATAAACATGTGACAATCAGGTTGACTGGAATTAACACAGCAAAATTAGAAAATATGCGCGAAAAACAATCACAGACACGCATCGGAATGTCTTACGCTTAATGTTCCTTTTGGATGGCGATCTTTTTCTCAGTTTATAGTTCGTGATAAAAACAACACGCCACTTTGCTCAGTTCGGTAGGGAAGTTTTTAATTGTATGAATCGCTCCATTCAAGACGTTTGGGGTCCTGAGAGTACCATGTAAATGTAAATAGTTTAAAATCAGATATAATGTGTTACTGTACCGAGGCAATAGCTGTAGACACTAGCAGATAACAGAGCCCAGCTTCACCTGAGACAATGGATGATTCCAGACACTGCTGGCTAAAAAAAACTAAGTCCCCCTCCTCTTCAAAACTTAAGCACTGGCCGCTTATTCAAGCTACCAACTCGTGCCCGAAGCTTCACGTTCACGGCTTGAGATCCTCTCCCCTTCATGTTCCTCTTGCGTCTTTCCATGTCCGCCAATTAAGGGATGACTTGGTTTGACCAATTCTTTCGATTGGCTCCATCATGTAAACAAATTGACAAATAAATAGTAATATTTTAAAACAATTTTTCTATTTGCTACTACACATCTTCTCTCATAGGTGCTCTGAAATTTCCTAGCATCCATTCGTTGTGATAAGCTGATCGAATCGTGTGACTTCGATAATACTCGTTTTATTTAGAATAGCTCCTCTTTATCAAAATTATTCGTGGACTCTGTCTTGGATTGTACGTGAGAAAGATTCTATAACTGACAGCTCGAGACGGATCTACGAAATTCCCTATAATGTCACGTAGGGGATTTCTAGCGGCTACCGCCCGCGTCGTAGACATAGCCCATTCAGCTATTGTGTTGTTTCTGTCCACAGACTAAGGCCAGGTAAAGGATTCTTGGGAAAAACAAAAAACCGGTCCGTTACGATGCGTCGACCTTTCCAAGGTCGATGGTTTGTCGAGTGGGAATATTTCCACACACGCTTGACTGTACATTTAACCCGCTAAATACGGCACAAGGCATTTTATTGCACTGCCTATCTGAGTCTTGTAATAAAATTTATGTATTGTTTGATTACCATTACACTTGGTATTCAACCCGAAGGTTCGATGGACCCTCCAGAAGAAGGTATATTTAGCCTGGTATTGCAGGTAGTTCCATTCCTCCTTAACTAACCTATCCCTGTAATCCTACAGGGTAAATGGGAATCCGAACCGTGGAAGCTGTGCCAGAGGTGAAGAATGGGTTAAAGGTCTATGAAATTCCCAGCCGAGAGAAGGATTTGAAAGGAAGACTTTTCAAATTCCAATCAGACGTCTTAACAACCGAGCCACCAGCCCGCTATATAATGATATGATAACTAAGATATAAAAATCGAAGTGCTTGATGTGTGGCTTAACAAAGCCGAATGTCCCTTTTTTATTCTTTTTTTTACTTCCTTTTTTTTAAAAAAAAAAAGAGGTAATAAATTTTTTTAGGAAATAAGAAAAAGACACTACCGTAGCAGTGATTTCCCATCTACAAAAAGTTTAATGAAGGCATGTTTATAGGCCTGCATATATTTTGAGAAGTAGGTACTCTTTCAAAACTGAAATACACATCACATGTAACTAATTATGGCAACTCCCCTACCTTCAATTGAAATAATAAATGGTACATCACACAATAGGTGTTTTTCGAAATAAAGACGAAGTGGTATAACAGTTTTAGAAGAAAAGTCTCTTAAGGCTAGTGGACGTATTTAGTTCAATCCATCCACTAAAAAACATATGTATCAAAACAAATGAGAGGAGATACAGCAATAAAAATAAAAAAAGAAGCATAAATTTGCTGGAGGCAACAAGTGATTTATGGGAGGTATTGTAAAATGTGAAAACCGTAAGTAAACGGTGAAGGTAAAGTACACTAGTAAAGCAAAGTAGCAGTGCGTAATTTCCAGCTGTAAAGAAGAGTCATGGAATTGTTATGACGAACGCTGCACAATAAGGAGCGACTATGCCCATGTGTACTGTGCCTCATAACTTATGGTTTGATAAGCGTCTTATCAATGGTCCGCGAGAGGTGCGAGGGAAGTAACTCATATTGTTTTACACAGAATTTGAAGAGGACGCTTCATTTAACTGACATAGGACAGATTAATTCCATAATATCTACCTGTGAAACCAGCTAAGCCTAAATGGACCAGACATCAAACATGGAAATAAACTGCCGAACTGAGAACTCCGTTATATCATTCATCATTTTCAAAAAGGTCTTTACATGAATAGGTTTAGGTACAAAACTAGAACTGCGGTTTGTTAAATCTGACTGTTACTTCTGTATGATGTTATAATATCTCGTTGTCCGGGGTATTAGTTTTGATTTGAAAGACATATTGTATGGCGCCAGCTTGCAAAAGTAGCAAAGTTAATTTATTTTAATTCAATAATATTTATAATGGGCTCTTCACATGACAATTCTCAGGGGATCACACAAAAGAAACGGGTTCACATTAAAAGAAAATGAATTTATTCATTAAGACAAAATTGTTGTCATTTCAAGATCACAAATGTATGACAAACATATGATAGGCACCCGGGCTAATAGCTCTTTGATTCTGGCATGAGTCACTCAGGGCAGTTTCGAGGGTTTTGAGATGTTGCAGTATGTCTCTATATACGCAGGCGGTACACATTACCCGGCAGGACACTGGTCGGCGGCGGCGGCGGCGGGCAATGGTTTGACCAGCGCGACCGGCTAATACACACAGCTACCTCCGTTTATCACTCGTAGCAGCAGCCACTCCCACATCCTTGCTCTCTGGCGTCCAGCAACGTTCTCCCCCTCTCCCGACGACATAGAACATAGCAAAAGAAACACCTCGGAGGAGTAGATGCAATCCCCTCCATCCTCTGGCTGTCCCACACACTGCACCACATACGGCAAGCCCTCCAGAAAAAACAAAAATATCGCGAGAAGAGAGGGCGGTCTGTGTCCCGCGCCCCTTCGCCAAACCAAACGTGTCTCTGGGGACAGGCGTCTGCCTTCTATCATCGTCTGGCCCTCAGATACACACAGTGTCGGCCAGCACACCCCCGCGCCAGCGAGCCGACGTGCTCTGTAGGACATTACAATGTAGAAGGATAAACGTTGAAAAAGGATATGGTAAGTAAAATCGATGTGTTCAAACTATGGATATAACAGAAATAGTGAAACAAACATCGACAGCAGAGATTACGTGTTAAGAAATCCTGAGAGGGTTAAATAAAACTAGTCACCATATTAAAGAGGAAACTGCATGATGAGGAGCGGAAAATACCAACAGCTACAGCTTATCAGTTATCACTCGCCCAACTCCCCAGCCATGTCGCTAAGACAACTTGACAGTGTCTTGCGGTGGTGGAAGGAATTTCTATCATTCTGGGTTGAGTGCTCACCGAAAAACAACAGTGCTACATCTGTGCTGGATTGTGATTTCCTTTGAGGCAATTCACTGCGTTTCTGCAAATTTAGAGCTGCAGACGCAATCAATGATAAAAGCTCTTACTGCCTGTTGCTAAGCGCATAGAAGCAACTATAAACCTCTATTGCAAATACCATAAAATTGTAGCACGCTGATTTAACGATCCTACACGCGATTAAAGCATTCAGTACTCATAATAATCCTTGTTTACCTTGCCAAGATTGTGCATAGTTTTCATCTTTTGTGTTCGGCCTTATCTATTATGGAACTTCCACGCAAAGATGCAAACTATTTTGGTATTAACTAATCGTCTGTTCGTAGGTAGTTTGAAGGAACTTAGTGTGTGACCGGCTACAGTAGCGTTCAGAAGATGCCAACTCAACCGTTGATGACAGAGCTTAGTCCTAAGCAGATATAACATAGTGTACCTCAACTACTTGTTCTCTCATTTGGGTAACATTTGTAAACGACATTCTTCTCAGTAACCAACTATTACGTAGATATACCACTTGAGAAAAGTGCAGTATTACCATTGAAGAATGTCCATTGTGGAAATCTTTAAAAATAACTGCATTTAAAACGAACAAATTAACTAGGGTGAAAATTATGAGTGCTATAAGTAATTTTTTAGAGATAATGTTTGTATCTGCTAATTTTTCATATGAAAAAACCAACGCTGTCTTAATATACGTCTCCAGTAACTTTGAAGAGCTGACCTATAAAAGCTGAAGTTTCAAATTATTAACTGTTCAATACAGTTAAATAACTGTGCTTGTATTTAAAAAAAAAAAAAATGTCACTCAACGCCTTGATCGTGTAGAAGATTACCACGGGTGATGTTTATTTCTCCCATTGGAACGCCTTGGAAGATGAACAGGGATGGTTTCCCGATGTTTTCCCCAGCATGACCGTGTTCCTAAGTGTTGTTGTAAGTTTGGATGTAATTTTGTTCGTGTTGTGTATGAGAGATGAAAGAAGGTACAGAGTGAAAATAGATGCCGGCCCATTCGGGATTACTGTTCCACGAAAGACACTAAGAGAGCCACCAAGTTTAACGTCGCCATTCGACGGATGAATCACCATCAAGAGTGTCGACGGATGAATCACCAACAACACTGTCGACGGATGAATCACCAACAACAATGTCGTATGCACTGCGGGGAAGACTGGTACACCATCCGGAGATTATTAATTGTGCACCACCACCTCTTCTATTGTCCTGATGATGATAATTTCTTCCACCACCGAGATTGGAACTAGCTAAGCTCGTTTAAGGCGCCGCAACCAACTGAGTCTACAGGGCGGATATATTTAAAACTAGATATTCTTTTTTATTTTATATTTTCGACTACTAAACGTAATCGCGCCATTCAACTCAAACGTCGCCCTCTGATCTGGTGGGAGAATGGGGGAACATGGGAGTCATCATCTGTCTGTGAACTGTGTAAGCTCGGTATCAATCTGTTTTTGAGTCGGAGACTCGGGACCGTCCCAGCTTGTTCCTGAATGTATAAAATGTGTATCATGACGTCTGGTACTGTACGCCAGGTTGTAGTTGGAACCAGGGTTAGTTGTACTTCCCCGCTGCCGGTACACAGGCAATCTAATGAGTACATTCAGACATTACGATAACCTTACGTCTGAAGTTGATTTTAATTACCTTATTGTTTATTCATCAGGCACCATTTATGCTGTATTTATCCGACAGATAACACAGCAGGTGAAATTTGGCGCCGCAGAAGTAGCCGCGGCGATTTATCTTCAACTTCCAGTATCAACTACTCTGGACGGAGCGTAGTGGGTGAGTGGTTAACGCTCTGGCCTCACATTCAGGAGGACGCCGGTTCGATTCCCCGTCCTGGCATCCAGAATTGGGTTTTCCATGGTTTCCCCAAATCCCTTCAGGCGAATGGCGGGATGCTTCCTTCAAAAGGCCATGGCCGAATTCCATCCCGTTTCTTGTCCCCAGTCCCATCCCGCCTCTAATGACCCCGACGTCGACGAGGCGTAAAGCCATAGGAAAAGAAAAAAAATACTCTGATTTCTTATTTCCTGCTCTGTTAATCCTACGTATAAACAAATTTCCTACGCCTCAAAAAGTGACACCCCGTTTTGTTAACTGTAGCCCATTTGATTATTTCCAAAACTTGTATATTGTATATTCTCATTACACTTTGTTTTCAACAGCACATTCCAGATGCTTATGTTTTTCTTCTTCAGGATGAAGGTCCCCGGTTCCAATCCCGGTCTCGGTTGTAGTTTTTACAGACTTATAAATTGACCTTCACCTCTGGCAAAGCTTTGCTCTGTTCATGTAAAGTACGCTAGGACGCCCCGTGGTTCAGATTCCACGTAAAACTGTAGATAGCATACACCCACCGTGATTACCTGGTTAGGTTAGGGTAGCTGCCACAGAGGCGCTGTCAATTGGCGGCTAAACTATCCTTAAGGGTCTCCCGGCCCGTAATACCATACGCCCTAGCCCTTTTTCTTTTATCTGCTATGTTCTGTATAGCTCTGTGCCCCAAACATACAGTTTTGGATTGCTATTTTTGTAGATTTATTTCAATATTCAATACTTGTGGAGGGTGCCTTGGGGGGCAAACTACGTTACTATTATCTTTCATACCTTTATGATTAATAATTGTGGATTTTTAATTTTTATGAAGGAGTGAAAATTTATTAATTTTGCAAGAATCTCGACGTTAGTTGGAATTTAGGAAAAATTGTCACAATATGACATTTATTTTCTTATCACTGGCGATTACAAGTCTGAGCGAATTTACCGTTAACATTAACACAAATTGGCAAAATCATAAAAGCAACGCTCAGAGTTACAATTAGCCGTCATGAGCAAGCAAACAATTGTATATTTACTTTTAAATATATCTCAGAATCAAAATGCAAGAAATAATGACAATTGGAAACAATGAAAAATACAAGTTATGACGACCTCAGACCAAGGTATCATAATACTGTGACTTTACAGTTAAAAAGAAAATCATGGGCGCCAGAATGAACAATATATCATTCGAAAATAACTAGTTCTGGCAAATTATGCCGCTAGCTCAGGGGTTTTTACAATTACAAAGTGAGAACATGGACCTATCCTCTCAAAGTCGCTTAAGGGTTCTGTTTCACGGAATGCACAATCAGATGGCTTGGTCGTAATAAGTTACCATTGTAGTCCTGCGTCTGATGTCCGCGGTGACTGTAGCGGACCCACGATATGTGAGATTATCTCACAAGTCGGCTATAGGCATCTCTGGTCTGACAATGCGTATCATCGCATTACCGGCTGTGTTGGTGTGATAAGCTTGCTCCAGCAAGGCAAGCTGGCAGCCAGAAATCGTACAACGGCAGTTGGCGAGAGAAGCCAACTTTCTAAGTCAACCTCAGACTAGACTCGCATAGCTTGGACTCGAAGATCGAAGTCCGAATGTCCAGCTCCTCGCTCTTCGGTCCACGAGGAAACTTCTCGCTCCGCCCATTTGTAGTCTCGAAGCTCACATATAACAAAAATTCCCAGGATTTTAAGTTATACGCTCATTTGGATTGGATCTTCAGGTCGGCACCTAATGTCACGTGATATCCCCGATGTGTGATTTGCCTAGAGTATCTAACAGAGGTCGGACATATTCGGCTAAGTTCGCCGGAGTGAGAGCCCCTTCGGGTGTCGGGCGGCAGGCTTTTCCCGCTCGGTCAGTGACCCATCCCCAGGGAGCAGAGTGTGTGGTCCGGCAAAACCCCAAATCCGCGACGTCCCGTCGCCATGATTCGGGAAGACCAAGATTAGCTTCAAGCCTACATAGCTCAATAATTCTTGAATATTCGCTTTACCAAGATACACTGTATGTTCATCATTTCATTACAGTCCTCACTTGGAATCTTGCGTACTTTAGAAAATTACAACAAAAATCTATTTAGGTGGTCGCCCAAGATTTATGTAAATTACTCTTATATTATTACATATATAGTAAAAATGCACCTTGTAACGTGGCGACAGCACGTCATGTTACATACTGAAATAATTTTGCTTCTCTATAAGCGACCTTGGTTCCGGCATTACTTCCTAAACAACAAAAATTCTTCCGTTTCTTATGTTCAATTTCTTTTTTTTTTCAGTATTTAGTGCATCATTAATGTTGTCGTTTATGTTGAAGTTCATGAATGTTGCATCATTTTTGGTTAGTTTCAATCAAAATATCTACTATAATTTCTCAAAGTGTTCTCACTTATCAGCCAATAAGACAATATTGCTTTAAGCTTCGTACAACTAGAACATTAGAGGCGGAAAGAACTGGGAAACAGGAACAGGAAGTAATTCAGCCGTAGTCTTCTGAAGGAACCAACCCCTCGTTTGCCGGAGTAATTTCGGGAAACCAGAGAAAACCGAAAGCTGGATGACCGTACCGGGATTCGAATCCTCGTCCTCTCGAATGTAAGTCATTATTTAAATGATACGGTATACCGCCCCAATAAATGGTAGTTATTAATTATTTCAATTTTCCATTCAAATTGTTGAGTGAAAAGTTGGCTTGAAATAATTCACTAATCAGAAGTAGGATTAAAACATCATTCTTTTGACAAATGGCCTACAGACATAAAGTGCATTTAATTTACTGTTAATAAACAATCCAAAAAAAAAATTTTTTTTGCTGTCGTCAGTCTTTCGACTGGTTTGATGCAATCCTCCATCCCTTCCTATCCTGTGCTAACCTCTTCATTTCTACATACCCCTTACAATCCACGTCCTCAATTATCTGCTTCATATATTCTAATCTCTGTCTTCCTCTACAGTTCTTGCCTTCAACTGTTCCCTCCACTAACAAATTAACCAATCCAGCATGTCTCAAAATATGACCTACCAGCCTGTCTCTTCTACCTGTAAGCTTTTTCCAAAAACTTCTTTTCTCACCCATCATTTCTAAAACTCGTTCATTTCTTACTTTGTCTGTCCACCTAATTTTCAGCATTCTTCTGTAGCACCACATTTCAAATGCTTCAAGTTTCTTTATTTCCGGTATTCCTAAAGTCCATGTTTCGCTACCGTAAAGTGCTGTGCTCCACACATAGAGTTTTAAGAAGTTCTTTCTAATTCCTAGATCAATATTTGAAACTAAAAGGTTTCTCTTTTTCATGAAGGCTCTTTTTGCTAGTGCTATTCTGCTTTTAACATCATTCCTGCTTCGGCCATCGGTTGTAATTTTGCTTCCCAAGTAACAGAACTCACTCACTTCTCCTATTGCATCAGATCCTATTTTTATATTTAATCTGCTAGTATTGGTGTCATTTCTGCTACATTTCATCACTTATGTTTTACTTTGATTTATATTCAGTCCAAAATCTTCCTTCAGTATTTTGTTCATGCCATTCAATAACTTCTCAATATCCTCAGCCCTCTCTGCTAATAAGACAATGTCGTCAGCAAATCGTAGCATACTGATTTTTTCTCCCTGAAAACTTATGCCACATGGAAATTTTTCTTTGACTTTCTTCATTGCTTCTTCTACATACAAGTTGAATATTAACGGGGATAGACTACAACCTTGTCTCACACCCGTTTTAACTGATGCATGTCTCTCATGATTCTCTATTTTTATCACAGCCACTTGATTCTTATATAGTTTATAGAGGATTCTTCTATCTCGATACTTTAGACCTGACTTCCTTAAAATTTTGAACATTTTGTTCCACCTAACATTATCAAAAGCTTTTTCTAAATCAACAAATGCCATAAAAGTATCTTTGTTTATCTTGAACCGCCCTTCAAGTATTAATCTTAAAGACAGAATTGCTTCCCTTGTACCGCGATTTTTCCTAAACCCAAACTGATCTTCACCTACTATCTCTTCTACTACCCTTTCCATCCTTCTGTATATTATTCTGGTCAGTAATTTTGAAGCATGTGATGTTAGACTAATTGTGCAATAATTCTCACATTTGTCAGCTTGTGTTTTCTTTGGAAGTGTGAAGATGATATTTTTGTTAAAATCAGTTGGAATTTCTCCTGTTTCATAACTTTTTGATATCAGCTTGAATAATCTTTCGATTCCTTCCTCTCCTACAGATTTAAGAAGGTCTGCAGGGATCTCATCAATTCCAACTGCCTTACTTGCTTTCAAGTCATTCAGAGCTTTATTAAATTCTGTCCTCAAAACAGGATCTC
>CM061921.1:320986180-321059163 GCA_031002005.1 Vandiemenella viatica | reverse complement strand
AAAAATCGCGATTAACCAGTAAGTTATCGTGATGCAATTTCCACGAGTGGTTTTGCCACAATTCTTGACGGATTGCTTCAAGCAAACGGCGCATTACTTCCAGGTAGTAATCCTTATTTATAGTACGACCATTTGGCAGGAATTCGTGATGTTCAACGCCATTGAAATGAAAACGGTGAGGAGAACCTTCACATTTGATCGAACTTGTAGCGCCAAACCGAAAAAAAAAATCGATAAGCGGCTTCCATTCTGACGATTGGACCTTGCTTTCGACGTCATACCTATACACCCATGTTTCGTTGCCTGTTATGATCGTTTTAAGAAGCTCTGGACCGTTGTGGATTTCATTCAGTAATTCCCAAGCAATGTTTACGCGACGTTGTTTGTGATCAAAATTCAGAAATTTTGGAACAAACTTTGCTTGGCATGAGCCAGATGATATTCCGACATCATCAGCAGTCTCTCTAATAGTGATACGGAGAGTTTCCAGAATCTTTAATTTTTCACTCTTTCGATGTTGTCGTCGGTTGTTGATGTATTAGGGCGTCCAGGGCGATCGTCAACGTCTTCATGGCCTTCTTTGAAACTTCCGTACCACTCGTAAACTCTTACTCACATTAGATTCACCAAAAGCTATTGTTGATATTTCGAATGCGGTACTGCACTTTATTCCATATTTCAAGCAAAATTTTACACTAATTCTTTGAACCATTTTTTTGTTTTGTTTTGGAAAGTGCAAAATCGCCGAGCAAACCAAAACACCCTTAATTTTTTCGACTGCCGAAAATAAACTAAATATTGAAGATGGATGCACCAGTTATTAGCAGCTGCGGCCACTCTAATATTTTTTTACTAAATTTCCGGTAATCGTTTAGGCAACTGCTGCGATTCTTTATCCTCTTAAGATGTAAGTTGCACGAAAGTAATTAAAAATGATGATGGCAACATTTTTTCCATTTTAAACTATAATACATTGTTAATCGCCTTGAAGAAGAGGAGGAGAAGGAAGAAGAAAGAAATTGTTACTTGCTTTGGTTTCGTTTTTACCTTTCCTTAGCTACCTGCTGGAACAGCATTTCTCAAAGTATTGCACATAGATGTTTAGTGTTGTGAATGGCTCCCTGATTTATAATGAGCATTCTCATGGATGCAAGCTCAAGCCACCAAGCTGTGTCTTAAATTTTACTGACGTAGCTTATGGGGCTATTCTAAGGTGATTAGAACCCTACCAGAAACAAGGGGATGTGATATTTTATATTAAAGGACCTTAAAAACTCTGTGATTGGTAATCAGATCGGTATTTCTTTTATGTAAGTTGTTACAGGTAATGTCGGAATAGAGCAAAACTCTGATAACTTCTGTAAGGTGCAGCGGGATATTGCGTAGAACTGATAGAATGGTAGCTGAGAAAGCCATTATCTAAATGATTGGTAGAGCAAGATGACCAGATTTTCGGAATTTAGTTTTGTTTTTTTTTTAACTGTTTGAGCAAGTAAAAATTGGCACTAAAGCATTATTTTGTCATGGATGTAAAATGAACCTCCTGGGCAGTTTCAAGAAAATCATCTCTTGATCAAATTCGGGTACGTAATCTTGTTTTGTATTACGTTTAAAAACGGGCTATGATTAGAAATATATCTTTTTTTTTCTGCTGGAGGCAGTCAAATAACTTTTTCCATTGAAGATTTTAACTTGTCTACTGACCAGAATACATTATAAACATTTTTTTCAAGGGGTTCTTTCAGCTCACTATTGCTCCCCTTAGGATTCATGGAGGTAGAGCTCCGCATTCCCATTACAACCTTCGGCACTAGTGGGGAGGTAACCGATTTAGCGCCTCGCTCCGGCTATTTCTTCCCGCGGAGTTTCCTCCACGGTAATCATTTGGATAGTTGGTTGAATGGACCTGGGGAGCCATCCCGAACGTTGAAAAATCCTTGGCCTCATCGGTGATCGAACCCTGTCTACCAGGCCAAAAATAGTCGTACTACCGCCTGAGCTACGCGGCTACTCGCACTTTTAATATTAGGTATATATTTAAACAAAAATACAAAGAAGCTGGTGTGAGGATTATCAAGACATCGCGTTACCCTCCGATCTATGCGACTGGCTGTTAATGTCTAATGATCTACAGGTCGAAAATATTAAGAAATTACCAATACTGGACAGTTATTCTTGTAAAATGTGATTCCTGTCTTTGGTCGAGTTTGCAAATCACGCTTAGGAATATGCAGCAGTAGTATCATTTGGCAAACACAAATGATTAAGTTAACTGTAGTTCAGATAGTACTGTGATAAGAAAAAAAAATTACCAAGATGATTTCAATTGTTCTCGTGCCTTTAGGCAGTTTTCGTCCTCAATGCCATTACGGATCGTCGACGGCATTTGGAGCAAGGAACGGAAGGAATTATGTCATGTTGTTTTTCGATCAACCATCCCTGCTGTGATTTAGAGAAATCTGGATGACTGGACGAGGATCCGAGCCTGTGTCCTGATCGTCAGGCCAGAGCGTTATCGCTCACCACTTTAGGTGTTTTGTTATTTATTGGGTCGTGGAGATCGTTATTCTCATCTACTAAGTGCAGAAGAAATTATTCAGACGTCGTTGCATCCGATCACACTTTGTCTGCTTTACTTATAGATGCGTTATTATTATTTGAATGTAATATTAAGACTTCCTTCTTGAATGATTCATGCACGCATTATTGTTTTAAAAATCAGTCGTGGACATGCCCTCGCAAACAAGTAAAAACAATTATTTACAAGTTTTAAGATTTAAATCTGGGTCGTTCTGAAATGTAAACATCGTCATAGCCATTTGATAAAGTGCTTTTTCTTATGAATGCGAACCGTGCCGTGCCGGTAGAAGCCTATCCAAAGAACCGTGCTTACGATTTAAACACGCTGCAGTACTTAAGAGTTTTGTATATTGATATAAACATATAGTAAAAATATCAATGGGCAGTTGTGACAACCTTACGAGTTCGTAGGATTAATGGCTTCGCCTTATACTGTGATTAGCTAAAAGTGCTGCAATTGAAATAAGTTCTTTCAGCTATGAGTTTGTGTAATGTGACAAAGAACCATTAATGGCGAGAAGACTCCTGGAAAAATCAGAATGAAAGAAAGAGTTTGTGTGTACTAGACGTACAAAATCTGCCGTAGTTAAAAAGAAATTCAAGTTAATATTCAACCTTGAATAAAATCGCTGCTCTACCAGATATTGGCTATACGCTGCAGACAAAGTAATTTACATAGCATAATATTATTTTACTTTTTAGAAAATTAAACGTTTTTGCTTCTTCCGATTGATCATCGTTCTGTTTTTTTTTATATAAATAATAATAATTCGATCTTGACGGCCAAAGCATAGAGTAGGGACAAGGGCGATGCATCTATACCATTCGAAGACTAAGTACAGTAGTCATTGTCTGAGAACTGATTGCAGATTATTCAACAATCGCATTGACTTGTAATGCTTCAGCAATTCAGCGCGGTATGTCGCACGATTGCTTGGTATTTTCCTGCCTATCTTTTCCTCCTTACAGTTGCTTAGAAATGATGCAGCTGTGAGAGGCGAGGGGGTATATTTTTTATTGCGTGTCACTGAGCCATGATTGGACAGGTGTGTGCTTCTGAAGGCAATGGGCGTGCCTGGGAAACGTATTGTCGACCTTACTGCTTGAGAAGTATTTCCATTTTATAGATGTCACAATACCGACTCCTGTAGTGAAGGGCCTAGCAAGGGTCCACAGTTCGAACCCAGTATGTGGCATGGACGTTTTTACTAAAGTGTTCGTCGTGTAATGTGTGCCCTTTTTGGAAACCATACAAGTATATAATTAAAATAAATGAGAGACGCGGTACAATATCATTCCTGGCTTTAGTTACCAGTTGCTGCTGAAAAATATATATAAAAATTGAGTGCTGAAAGTTTAATTTCTGATCACTTTACTCTTTACGGTAAAGTAGGATCAAATAATCAGTCTGCCTATCATATGACAAAACACAATTTGCGTGTTTCGAAATAATCTTTGGATCTTATTGTCTATTAATGTAAATGTAGCTAATTATAATTTTTTTTGTTCCTTCATAAAAGGCCATCGCAGATTTTCTTTCTGGTCGTTGCTAACGATCCAGCCGTCTCTATGGCTGGTGAGCGGTAACATTCTGGCCTCGCATTCGGAAGGACGCGGGTTCGAATCCCCGTCCGGACATCCAGATTTTGGATTTCCATGGTTTCCTCAAATCACTCCAGGTGAATGCCGGGATGCTTCCTTCAAAAGGCCATGACCGTGGCCGAATTCCTTCCCGTTCCTTGTCCCCAATCCCATTACACCTCTAATGGCCTCAACGTCGACTAAATGTAAAGCCATAATGAAAAAGATACAGCTGTCTCTAAAACCTAGCTTTGGCCCAAACCACCTCTCTTCTCTGTGCCTCACCAAATAGAATTAAGTTTCAAAATGTGTTAGGTTCTAACGCTATACAGTAATATAAAAATATGAGATGTGTTTAAAGTTTTACATTGGTTGTCTGGAAAGGGAGCGTCCATTAATTACGTGAGGTGAAATAGGGCAGCGTGTTCACAAAAATCTCGAAATCTCACGAAGGGGGCAGGGGTCGACAGAAATCTCATGTTATCTTTTTAAGAACAGTAGAGCTAAAAAAGATCTACAAACTACTTGCAACAACGTTAGGGTGTCTCAGGGTCTCACCGCCCTTAAAAAAAAAACAGGAGAGCTAAAAAAAAAAGTCTCCAAAATCGGCAAGAGGGACCTCAACATAGGTCTCACGTAATTAATGGACGCCACATGCCAACACAAAATAAAGATTATACATGGGCACTGAAGTCAATACTTAACACATTTATCCCTGTACCTAGGACTGACCGTGCCAGGTGAATGTTCGGTAACGTTCCAGCCTAGTGCTCAGAAGACGTGGGTTCGAATCTCCGGCATGCCATCCAGATTTCGGTTTTCGAGGGTTTTTCGAAATCGCTCCACGAGAATTCTGGGTTGGTTCCTTCAAAAGGTTACTATAGAATTCCTTCCCGTTCCTTGCCCGCAATCCTCTTTGCCTATAATGACCTTCTCTTCGACAAGGAGTAAAGCAATAAGCAAAAAAATAAATAAAAAAATATGCATTGCTCCATTGTTTATTTCATTCGTTACAGTGCGCATAAGCGTTTAAGTCATTACGGTGGTTTATGAAATGTAACTAGTTGGTTAATGGTGACAGCTGTAATAATTACGTGACACTTCTGTGTGATTTCGTCTCGTAGCAACACAAGGTTGTGATTGTGAAGGTGTCTTGTAGCTCATTCGTTACATTACTATCCCCGAAATGGAAGACTTAGAAAAGTTCCTCCTTTCTATCATAGGTTCAGTTATTGACCTAACACAGACTATATCGTTTTTCGTACTTCCATTACTACATTATCGTGTCGAAGATGTGTGTGTGTGTTACTTTTTGAAGGCTGCATTCACCTGGAGTGATTTCTGGAAACAATGGACCAACGAAATTTGGATGGGCGGATCCTCTGTAATGTGAGGAGTGATCGTTGACCTGTCGGGGTACGTCAGAAGTGCAGCAATATGTATGATTCAATATAATTAAGAACATCTTTGTTTCTGTGTCGTCGCAGATTGAGTGCCCGCCCCGTTGCGACTCTGGACTTGGACGGCACGTTAGAGAGGTGGTGGTGTACAAGTCCTAGGTTAAATACCGGATCTCTCCACAGTGCGTATGAGGTGGGGGCATACGGCGATGTTGGTGGTTAGTCCAACGGATGGGGACGTTAAGCATGGCGGCCATTTTCAAGTGTCTTTTGGAAGAGTAGGCCTGAATGGGCACTCACAGGATTTAACTCTCTCCCTTCTTCATCTCTCATTTCATACAACACGCCATACTGAACACTCTATCACAGTCAGCCACACCTACAATAACACATAAGAACACACACTGAGGAAGGCTATCCCAGTTCATCCTGCCAAGACAGTTCCAATGGAAGGGTACATACTCCATAGTAACCGCTTACACCCGGAATCTGACATGGCATCATAAGAAAGATAGATTGATTATGAATGCAAAAAAGCTGGAAATGAATAGAACCTTTAAAGAAGCGTAGTCCTTAGTCATTATTTTTACAAGTTATACATTAATTATGATGTTCAATGCAAATAAAGTCACCCAGTTTTGTTTCTGTTTTCGCATAGTTATTTGTTTTGCGTGTCCAAGAAAACATCCGTCATATTCCCACAAACATCAGTTTATTCCCCCAGAATTCTTAGCTTCAGCTCCTTATTTTTAGCAATTGACTTAGGAAGCAGGTTTTAAGTTGTGACCATACCAGCAGTGTGTCACAATACAGTGGTTTACTACAGATTTTTTCATCTTGGTCTATGCAGCTCATCCACTAGAAGGTCACTTATAGAGGCGAGAAGTAAATGGGCCCTGACCCGTATTAAGATCGATTTATGTGTCAGTCGAGGCTCAGTTACGTCTGTTCATACTAACCGTTCAGATTGATCAGTTTGACAGCCAACTCCAGACTGTAACATTGATGGTGGTTATGGGTGGAAATGGAGCTATTTCCCTGCAGCATCGTGATTAGGTCTGTCTGTTGCTATCTCTAAAATAATCTTGACTTACGGATGGAAAACGAATAAAATTTATTGTGTATAAGTATAGTGGATGAAAGTTGGAAGCGACACGAGTTTCCCACATTATTTGGAATTCACTGGTGCCAAATCTTTTTGTTTCACAATATATTAACACATGTTTAATGTACACGCTAAGGGACGATATACTTGCCGTTTACATGTCGCTGGATGCATGCTTCCATCCATCTTTTGACGTAGCAGCCAATTTGTCATATTCGTAACTGCTTGTGACAACCCGTTTTTTGAAAGTTTTCTTTAGTGTTTTTTTTTTTTACTTTTACTCATTTTTATCATAATTTTAGTATGTCGTTTACATTAAAGGCACACGTTATTTCAAAATTAAAGGATACAGCTTTATGAAAATTCTCTGTTCGATTTTAAAACCAGTCTCCTGAAATTTAAGTTTCTCCGATGTAGTTGGCACGAGGGGTGATTACAAACCAAGGTTACAAGGCCGCTATAGAGAAATTAGCAGTATGTAGTAATTCTAAGACATGCGGTTACCAACTGTGCAGAATATCAGCCACCCGCTACCTCCAACGTTAGCTGTGGCAACTCGTTTGGAAAACTCGTCTCGCGAAGAAATCCACTCAGTTTTTCGATGTCTGTGGGCTATACATGTAACCGCGGATGAAATTCACCGGCTGCTGGTAGAAGTTTACGGAGAGACTGTAATGTCTCGTCAGCATGTCGCTAGGTCATCATCGTCTGCCTTCCCTACGGCTCGGACCTCGATCCAAGCGAGTTTCACCTTTTTCCTCACTTGAAGGAGAACCTAGGAGACCTACGAGGAGGTTAAACACTTCGCGAGACGCAAGGACGGGATTTTTACCAGGAAGGAGTATACAAACTTATCCCTCGAAGCGACAAGGGCCTAAACCGATGCGAAGATTGTGTTGAAAAATAACGTAATGTATGTACTGTTAGTCGGCTGTATTGATTGTATGAAATAAAATGTACACGTTTCACTGCAGGCTTTATAAGATTAGTTTTTGATCACCCCCTTGTATAATTGGGTAGCAAAATAAATGGATGAATGGTTGTCTGTCTAAGCGTTTTATTGTTTGGCAGGTACCGTATAGCGTCCATGCTATACTCTGTTCAACCTCAACTGGCGGCTCAAGGTCATGTTTCCCCTACCCCACTCCCCTCCTCACCACCACCTCCCACTCTGTCAAGCCAGGCAGTCGAATGGCAAATTTGTTAGCGGGCGCTCTTTCCCCTTCGCATGTAGGGGTAAGAGCAGCGGAGTGGGAGTAAAGTAGACTGACCTTGAGCAGCCTCTGTTAACTGAACAAGCTATAACTGGAAATATACGCTCCGAACCTGGTGTGTGAGCGGTAACGCTTGGACCTGGAATTCGGGAAGACGCGGGTTCATATCTCCATCCGGACATTCAGACTTAGGTTTACCACTCACTGACTACGTTCGGTCTCTGTCAATTCTGATCACTCCTCCCGGAGCAGTACCCACTTGGAGATCTGTCTGAATATCTGGCAGAATATTTTACCAAGGAAGAAGCTATCACTCAAGGTATAATTTGGGAGCGTTACCTGTCATCAGGAAACCATTTCTGATATTTATTGCAACGGTTTCCTATTACATTTTATATCTCCTTGCCGTTGGACATTTCAGACTTGTCCACTTTTAGGATCCATTTCAAACTTCAAGGGCAATAGGGTGCCCTGTATCACGCCATGCGGCTTCGTTATCCTTTGAGGAGGCCATTGGCAGTCAGTGGGTGACTCATACCGGTATTCGTTCGTTGAACTCGTCCGTGCAAACCGGAAGCATAGTTCAACATTTGGAGTTACTTACTGAACACAAAACTAAAAATGATTTATTGCTTGAAAACCTTATGCTAAGTCGTAGCAATCTTGAAATATTTCGCACGGTTTTTGTTAATTTTTTGTTGTTGGTGTTTTTCGTTTATGATAATGATCAAATGTTAACAGACCATCGCTTCAAGGGAACAAAAGTATCTGGACAATTCTGGGCTGAGTAGGCTGAGTACTTGTTGTAGTGTGTTCAGGTAAGTGGCGGCTCAAGGTCACTTTGTTGTGTCCCCACTATTTTGCCCTTACCCCTCCATGCAGCTGACAAATTAGCCACTCGTTTATGTTGACACAGCTGTCTACTTGGAGGGGTAGGCGACGGGAGGGTTTGGTGAGGTGAGGAGTGACGCAAGGAGAATATGACCTTGAAACGCTATTCGAGGGTTAACAGGGTATAACAAACTTTTGTGGACGAAAGTGTTCCATCAAATAGTTTTTACCGAATGGTGATATTACACTAAAAAACGGAAGTTGATATCTACAAATCTTTACGGCATTAAAGCCGAAAGCATGAGAGAAACATGAAGGTCACCATCTGTGCACCATGTAAGATTTAGAACTAAATTTTGGTTAGATGTTTTATGATTTTTTTCCCGTTGGGTCGGAAATAGGGGTCCGTTGGAGAATTGGTCTAGATGATTGTGTGAAATAAGCTTATCATGACGTAGGAACTTCAATCCATGTGGATAGACGTCCAAAATTCCATTATTTTCTGAGCTTTTCTCTGCCAGACCTCCTGATCATCTTTGATCAACACAAAAAGTATGTAATCTTCTACAAACAACGTCACGTCCTTGCGGTATGCACTGAAGACGTGTTATTTTCATGCACGATAGACAGGAATTCCAAAATTCTCGAATTGTATCAGTTTGGCAAAAATGTTAAACGTTACTGCTTTAAAGTAAGATCTAAAAATTATGTGACGGACATTTAACGATTCAGTCAAAGTATTTCTTACGATGCTATTGTATACAATGCTACGAGGAACTTCCGATTTAAATTATAATTTTGTATAGCAGTTAGTAGCACTGCGTGGTGCACGGGAATAGGCACTAACGTATTTCAGCAGTCCATTCATTAGCATGTATTGTTGTGAAGCCGTGGTCCAGTCAAGCGCAACAAAAAGAAAGCAGAAAAACCATCAGAAATTTGTAAAAAAGTTTGATGAAATATTGTCTGATCCAAGCGTCTATAAATGGAGTACTGCTTTTAGGGATGGCCCAGAACGAGTCAGGAATGAACCGCTTTCTAAATTTTTGCAATACTGGCAAAAGAAAGATTTCTTTTCACGCCTCTTGGTTTCACAAGCTGCCAGAATGTGCCAATTCGTTGTAAATTATGGAGACTATATTGGAAAATAAAGATGTGTAGGTAAATTGAGTTTTGTTTCTTAGATGAATGAAAAATTATAATTTAAATGTTAATACCCCTTATAGTATTATGATATTTTCACATTACAAATGTAATAGATCTGAGCTTCCTCCGAGATCCCCGTTAAGAAGTGAAATTCTTCTGTACTCTAGTCATCATAAGGATTTTTAAAACTGTATTAAGGTAGGTATGCATTATGACTTATCAGTATTAATTTGGTTCAGCTGCGGTTAGTGGGAATTTACGACGCCGTTTCGTGCGTCCATTGCATGAGCCAAGCAATATCGAGATCTTATCATTACTTAAGAGCTCAGCCGCCTTTAGTCGACTGCATTCTGCCTGAAAACGAATAGTAGCTACTATCAAGTTCGTGAAATTCGGGTAGAATAAAAAGACACAAATTTCTGAAACGATGGTTAATTTATCCTAAAATTTTAGTATATATCACAGGTAGGTGCTCCAATCACAAGGGCTCAAATTCCCGTCGGACCACTCAGATTTCGGGTTTCCATGGTTCCATGTGAATGACGGGATGGTTCTTTCATGACCTAATTTCATACCGTTCCTTGTCCCCAATCCCTGCCGCCTCTAGTAATCTCGATGTCGAAGCGACGTAAAGCTCTCAGAAAAAAAAAAAAGCCACTTAGACCATTTATGCTGCTACTTCTATGGATTCTGAAGCTGCAGAAACAAAATTTCTACGTAAAGTGTATTTCTGCAGCCACTTAATATTTCTCTAGTTCCGGTAATCTTCAACCTTTTACCAGAGCTCATACTAGGCTCAACCACATCTCTTTCCAGTGGTCGTATAGTTTGATCCATGGGCATTATTCAGTATTAACACCAAATCCGCATTCCTTTACCAAGAACAGGTTTATAATTAGAACTATCTGAAGAAATTGGAACAGAGCTAGCAACACGAGAACGAAGATATTTGCTCGTATGCAGTATACCTGCTATGGTGTTTAGAAGGTAAGTTCCTACTTTCGGTATGCAGACATTTTGCACTTGTATGAAGAAGATATCACTATGGAAGGATTACTACTTGTGTTAAATACGGTTATGAATGAGTTGCTAGAGATACACAAATTGGAATTATTTAGACAGCATAAAAGTAGATTGTGATCATAACTGTTTTATGGGTTGTTTCCAACTAAACAAATGCTTTTGAAGGCATACGCGTTTCGCCTTTATTCAAGGCATCTTCAGTGCAAGTTTTTATATATGCATTAACACGCGCAAGTTCGTGATTCCATACTAGCAAGTCGGAAACAACCCATAAAACAGTTATGAAAGCAACTAAGGACTTGGGCCGAGAAAAAAAAAAAAATATCACCAACATGCTACTAATTATAGATTATTAGAAGAGGAAATGGTCGTTGGCTTTCCAGATGGCACCACATCGTAACTAATCTTCCGGCCCTCATTTTGGAGCCATTCTCAGTGTCAGTTTCTCTTTGGCTACTCGGCCAAGGAACTCCGAGGAAGGCCCCAAAATGAGATCTGAAACGTTTGTTATTAATAAGTCGATGCGGTGCCACCCGGAAAGCCAATACAACACTGACATTGGCAGCAGAGGTTTATACTGACAAAAGTACTTGCTTGTCAGATTTTAATCAAAGCTACTACAAGGGCCTGAAATAACCGGAAGTTACGGTAACTTCTTGGAACGATAGGAAGTGGGATACTTCTGCTTTTCGACAGTCAATGCTAAACCTTAACTCTTTGATCAGTGCCCATAATATTGGTTGTGTGTGGAAGTAGGCGAACGAATATTATGTAGCAGGTAGCTAGTGAAATCCATTACTTGCTAAGTACTTCATGTAAAACCCGACAGTTAGATCAGAGGGATATTGTTACACCATATGACCCGTTTTTTACTTTTGATTTTTGTTTTAGTTTTTTTATGAATGGACTTTGTGTAGATAGAGTTGGTTCTCTCAAGGGTTCAGGACTTGTGGGACCCATGGGATCCATCTGAGTCTGGAATTTGCCTCCACTTGTGCCGGGCTCCTTCTGTCAACTTTCGATCTTCCTTGGTCAACTATTGTTCTTTTCTGATATCGATCTCGTACTATTTTAGGTTTATGGAAAGGATGTCGATAACAGGTACAAAATGTGCCGACTTTAGGAGCCTCTCTAATTTAGGATGTCGACTATAGGAGCAAATGCAGAGGTTCATTTGTTTAAAATCTATTATGTTTGCACTTACATTTTAACACCATCTGTTATATGTAAATGAATGGAGATGTTCAGGATGCAGAAAATTTCTTTAGAATCTATAGTTATTAAGTAGTTTGGTCGGAGATTTCAAAAGTGGGAAAAAATTAATTATTAATGTGTCAAAAATTAGTGCGCTAATTTCTGCGGGCTTCCGTGATTATTTAGGAGAATGCTGGGACGGTCGACCACTTCCTTCTCAGTAACTACACAATTCACAAACATTACGGTACTAATCACATAGAACATAAATAACAATATTGACATATGGATGTAAATGCTTGTGCTCTCCCGACAAGCCGTCTAGTAAACACAGTCAACGTAACTACGAAGTAAAAGCGACCCCTGCGGAATTGCGGGAAAACGAAAGGAAGTTAAATGATCAAAAATATGCAACAACTGTTTTGGTGCAGTTTGGTATCAACACAAAAATAAGTGTGGAAATCCCATTTTGTTTCGGATATGACAGTCAGTGCTAGATTTAGAAATACAAAGGTAAGTTTTTTTTGTTTTTTTTTTAATATATGGTTTTCGGCCCGATAATCATTCAGCCAGCTACAGCGTTTTTATGTTGTTATCCTGTGTACTAACAAATTTCCAAATGCTTTTCTGCTCATACAAGTGAAAGACAACACAAGAACACACTAAACACCCATGCCCTTGGCCGGACTCGAACCGACGACCTTCGGCAAGTGGAGCAAGCACTCTATCCCCTGCGCTACCGTGCCCGGCTTACTAAATCGTTATAATCTGATTTAAAGCTGCTTCTGATATTGTGGACAGCTTTGCAAAAATAGTGACACAGTAGACTGTAGGTATAGCTGTATTCATGTACAGAATATCCAAATACAGTGCATCAGGAGCATAAACTGAAAGAGCAGTGCATACAGACAATATCTGTTTAAGATTTGGCTGCGATAGCTTCGAGAAACATGTGTCCTCTCTCCATAATGTATGCTGGGCGAGGAGAAGAAACCAGGATTTATTTTCAGCGTCCTGAGAATAGAAGGGAATTAATAAATTGAAAATGAGTTGTCCCTAATTCCTATAAACTTCAATAGTGTGCTACCAACAAATTTCTGTTGTTGTATGGAAAGTTTTTTTTTTTAAACAAATCAAATTAAATGAATAATAAAGATATCTCTATCATTCATATATAATTATAGGGTATGTAGTAACCATTTGTTCTGATGTCACTTTTACTTGGATGAATTTAACATTTAAGAGGACAAGGGACAAATATTGTGCATTTAAAATCAGGACAGCCACCATATAAAAATGCTGTGACGTGTTATATTTGTGAGTGAAACCAACAACGTGTTATTCAGTTCACTGCATCTTAAGAATTTATCAAACCTGTCTTGATTCCTCGGTGGGAAGAAATTGATTAGTGGCAGATGAAGCTCTGTATGTACGTACGTACGTCCACTTCGGCAAACAAGGATCACGTTAAGCCTTCATTTGGCTCGAATTTGCTTTGGATGTGCACACATCCGTGTTACAACTAGGGGACCTACAGTTTAAAGTGAAATCTGAACCACGGAAGCTGGGCCAGAGGTGCAGATCAGGTTAAAGGCTTATGAAAAATCCCCGCCGAGACAGAGATTCGAACTGGGGGCCTTTCGATCTCGAGGCAGACGCCTCAACCACTGAGTCACAAGGCAGTTAGAGGAAGCCTTAGGTTCAGCCTTAGGTTCTGCCTCCCCCCACCCCCAAAAAATAAAAATAAGGCTGCAAATGTATGTAGTTCTTCCCACATTCTGCACTGCGAAGGTTAAGGAAAATATCTGCTTAGGAAGATGAATCTTGAAAATCGCAGCATTTAAAAATTTGGTAAGTTGTTCTTGCTCGTTGAGTGGTCAGGGAATTCTTTATATGTGCGCCTAAGACGTTTCAGAATACAAACTAAAATAATCACGGAAATTATTTTCAAACGGGTAGCGGGACTTTCAAATCAAATGATAGATATCAGTAGGACACTGATGAAGTTACTAACATTCGCTACGAGAAACTTGTCCATTACATGGACATTATTCTCATTTTTCATCACATTAATTTAGACATTTATCAGTTATTGAATTTATTGTCACGTTTTTCGAGGAGACTCCTTACAATTAATGGAGGTTGAACCGTGTACAAGGTAATTTTTGTCATGCAAATAATTTCAAGTTTTTACGTACATTACTTATGGATTGACATTAATGACAGTAAGGTACAATTAATGCTTATACAATAATTATAAACTGTCAAGACAGTCGCTGAATTCTGTGCATCATTAATAATGCACTATATGCCGCATCATACAGTGGCATATGCACCCGTTTTCATTGTATCCTGAACGTATATTTCCATCGCGCTGTTCTTTATACTATAAAGATGTTGTGTCTATTTAAATTACAATTTTGTATATCCACAGGAAAGTTGTAAAACTGATTTACTGGTTTATCAGTTTTAAAACTTCCTTTATGGGGTTTTCACTTACAGCATCACTGCTGGAATTATCGAGGCAAAGAGAAAATCGTGTACCATGAACAAATATAAGGAAAACTTGAAAGTTGTTTATAAAATAATAAGAAAAACGCGTTATTTGATTGCGGTGGATATTGCACTAAGCGACTAAATATATATATATATATATATAATCCTAAAGGGGTTTAATGCTAATGATTACTTAGTTGAAGTCCACTGGCAAGAACTCGGGTACAATTTTTTTTCTTGTAATTTTTGTATTCCGATAATCATAGCAGAAATCACGTTGATACCCTGTTTCGTCAGACTCGACCTGGTGGTTTGCAAGCCGTAAGATATGTTGATACTAGGTTTATATGTTATATTTTATCTGTTGTAGATCCAGATAATAAATCTGAGGTATTGATTAAAAGCCAAAGTATTTGTGTAAAACTTTCACATTAAATGTATTAACAAGCAGTGGATATTTTGAATGCTATAGCATAAATTAATTTCAGCAGGTTGTGTACACTGTTTGGAACCATACTATTTCAACGTAGTTCTGGAATGAAGATTGCTGTACGACCGCATCACCGCATATAACTTACGCCAGAACAACTCCTTTCGAATTTATTTATTTCGTATGTCAGAAGAAATACAAAAACAGTAACTACATTAACAACTCCTTTCGAATGATAAATTAGGACAGAGAGTTGGGTTGTCATCCGAAATCTTGGAACGAGAGGAAAATCTTTGTCAGTTTATAATCCACATGCGTAATTTCAAGTATCTAAAGAATTTCAGTCGATGCATTGTAACAGATTCGTGGTAGCATCACTAAAGCCAGCATTTATATTGAATAATTGTGGTCCATAATAACCTTCAGGTGTATTACTATTATCCACTGTTGTGATGTTGGATGCAAAGAAACAGTGTTCTTAAGTGTGGTCTGGCAGAATCTATATGTATTATTACTGGAAAAACAGTGTCAACGAAAATGTTGTCAGGCAATCAAAATAAGGAAGGATATGGAAGGCGGATGGTCATGAAGAACACCTAAATACTAACATGGGTTAATTTTTCCCATCCTTTCTTATTTGTATTATTATTTGTGGCTTGACCTTATCGGATCACACGAAGCCTTAATTATCACCAAAGCTTGGAATTAAGTATTTGTCCAGTGTTTCCACTTAGTATTTAGAACCTAGGATTGTCAGTTCCTAGAGCAATGAGGGGAGCTAATGTGTTGCCATCTGTCTGCGATTCGTGCAGCTTACGTTTCCTATGATATGTGTATTTTTTTTTTGGTGAATTGATTAGTTTATGAGGCGCAGATTGGCATTCTCACAGATAAGGTCCAGGACTCGTACCTGGTCCCTTTGTACCTCCGTGATCCAGTGTGAGCAACCACCCTGGCGGATTATTATCATCATCGATTTACATCTAGGATACATAATATTTTTGCTCCATGGTGTAGTTTGCGAATTATTTAATACTCGTACACACTTAAGTTTGTGTCTGGCCGTATCAGCTTGGGGAGAAAATTATAAACATCACTACAGAAAAATAGGGGCATGAACACAAAATTTGTTAAAGTTTTCAATAACATCGTTTTTTTTTTATCAGAGAACTAGCAGCGAAATGTGACATTCATATTTGGTTGAAAATCTCGAAATTCGCAAGCAGTTTACTTGAATTATAAATGTTTGCGGTGTTGGCATAAATATAACCATCCATTTACAAATGAACGAGATTATTGATAGCATTTACCTGAAAATTTGTCTGCAGAAATACAGAAGTATATGAAAATCTTCTGGGAGAAATATTACAAAAATTATAACTGATTTAAATCAGAAATTTCCAAAGTTTTTGCTACCAAGACTACATCCCAACAAAAATGATCCCCTCCCACAAAAATTATATTATTGCAAATGTAAAAATAGCAGTTATGAACTGGAATGTAATTATTGTTTTATTGCTTGCAAAATTAAAAGCTTTAAAGTTTCTGAAAACAAGTAAAAACTTAAAAATTAAATTAAATTTACTTAATGTGGTAACAAAGAAAAAATAAATCAGTTGGGAGGATGTACTTGCATTAATTTTAGAAGATTCCCTATTGGATCGTTATTAGAAAGTACACAGTATTGATAATTTACAATATTAAGTTTCTTCGAAATTTTGTTTTTATTACAGTAAGAGCAGAAAACTCTCTTTCGTACAAATAAGTGATTTTAAAAGGTGAATATAATCGCAGCGTTTGTTGTGTCATGCTGGGATGTACTTTGTAATACTTGACCCAAAACGTTGATTTTTATTAAAATCGTGTTTGGCAGCAGCAGCATTTTTTATTTCCAAAGCTTGCTCTTTAAGTACTTACACTGATCAGCCAGAACATTATGACCACCTACCTAATAGCCGGTATGTCCGCCTTTGACACTGATAACAGCGGCGACGCATCTTGGCATAGAAGCAATGGGGCCTTGGTAGGTCGCTGGAGGTAGTTGACACCACATCTGCACACACAATTCACATAATTCCCGTAAATTCCGGGGAGGGAGGCGATGAGCTCTGATGCCACGTTCAATCATATCCCAGATGTGATCCATCGGGTTCAGATCTGGCGAGTTGGGAGGCCAGCACATCAATTGCAACTCGCCACTGTGGTCGTCGAACCACTCCATCACACTCCTGGCCATGTGACATGGCGCATTGTCTTCATGAAAAATGCCATTGCCGTTTTGGAAACATAGTCATCATGAAGGGGTCTACGTGGTTTGCAACCTGCGTACGATACTTATTGGCCGTCATGGTGCCTTGCACGAGCTCCACTTGACCCATGATGCCCACGTGAATGTTCCCCAGAGCATAATTGAGCCGCCGCCAGCTTGTCTCCAACCCTCAGTATAGGTGTCAAGAGGTTGTTCCCCTGGAAAACGACAGATTCACTCTCTCCCATCGGCATAATGAAGAAGTTATCGGGATTCATCAGAACATGCAACGCTCTGCCTCTGCGCCAACGTACAGTGAAGAGGGTCACCTGCCCATTTCAGTCATAGTTGCGGAATTCGTGGTATTAACATTGGCACATGAATGGGTCGTCGGCTGCGGAGGCCCATCTTTAGGAGTGTTCGGTGCACTATGTGTTCAGACATACTTGTACTCTGTCCAGCATTAAAGTTTGATGTTTGTTTCACCATAGTTTGCTGCCTGACCTGTTTTAACAGTCTGCCAAGCCTACGACGTCCGACATCTGTAATGGGGGGTGGCCGCACAACCCCTCGACGTTTGGACGTGGTTTCGCCACTTGTTGAAGACACTCACCACAGCACTGCTCGAACATTCGACAAGTGGTGCAGTTTCAGAAATGCTCGTGCTGAGCCTCCGGACCCATCAAAATCTGCCCTCGGTCAAACTCAGATAGATCGCACGCCTTCCTCATTCTAAAAACGGATAGCACGATCACTGATACTACATGCACCGTACGTGTGTCTGGCTGGCAGTCATTCCTAGTCAGGTGACGCTGCTATCGCCTGGAAAGGTTTATACCAATAATGTTCTGGCTGATCAGTGTTCATTGAGTACGCTTTGGAAACCTATAATTTAGACAGACAAATTTGATCACAGTTAGATTTTTAAACTCAAAACGTTTTCCCTGTCGTTTGCGGGATTTATTTAAATTAGGCGCATTTTCTTTGGAAATGAATTTTAAACCGTTTTTGCCATTTTTTGGAAAGTTTTACACAAACACGCTTCTTGGTCTGCAATGGTAGACGATATGCATACTCGTATATATGTAAGCATTGGCACGCGCGCAGTCAACACAGCTACTGATACGTTTGTGTTTATAAGCTTGCCTTTGAAGCTGTGATGCCTTGTGGTTAGCTAATCCTGTTTCTGCTTAAGTATTCCAAGTATACTGTCGTCACTTATTTAAGAGGAGGAATCACAAAGCAGAGGTTTTAACTTAATGCTAACGAGAAAACAATAATTTTACTAGTTGGTAATAGTTTATATAGGCTCATTTCTTACATCAGGTGAATTAAGATACACATCTCGCTTTTTGATTTTTTTTGCTAATTATTACTTCCAGATTCAGTTTCAGTTCAAATTATAGAAGCGAATTCCAGATCGCACTTGTCCTAACGGGAAGGCCGTCGAACCGGTTTCATAGCCAGTGCTATTTCTCGGCTTTCTCAACAGAACGATGTTACTACATGTGCAGTTCTTTCAAAGACTCCGAAGTTCTCTATTACCGAGACGTATGTGTTCTCTACGAGATTGCAGCAATCTTCATATCTCTCGAAAGAATAATAGATATTTCAGAAGGGTTTAAAAATATTTTACTATCCAGAATGTAAATGTATTTCTAAAAAGTTTGTTTTGCCTCGAAATGCTTCAGTTTCAAAATAAATAATATTGCTCGTACTAGGTGTTCTTGATTACAGTGAAGTATCGAATATGAAGTGCTTACAACATTGTGATTCAGGGAACTAACAGGCGAAAAATTGATTCGAAAATTTATAAACAAATCGATTATTGTTTCAAAAGAAAACAAAAATGTGTAGTGCATAAATAATCATAATTCTAACAATTTTTTGGGAAAAATTTGTAACATTGGGTGATATAAATTAGGCATCTATAAACATGATGACGATAAAAAGCTTCGAATCTTTTAGAGACAGTTCTGAAATTAAAAAAAAGGAGAAAAGTGGATAGTGTGTATTAAAAATTTGCCGTGATTTCTATGAGATGAAATAATAACCATTAGTTTATTGTAGTGCTTCTTAATTTTATTCTCTAACAACAAATAGTACTGTATTTTTATAGCCTATGTATAAACTTTAGTGCCTCACTTCGAAGTCCAGTTTGTTGGCAACACTTTTCTCTTTACTCTTTTCGCGTGAAAAAGAAAATGTTTCACAAGCTGCTTCTTTTACTATACTTTGAACAAAAATGGTGGAATTAGAGAACAACGGTTCACGCAATACAAAGGATTTCTTGTGCTCTCTGAAGTCAAAAACGTGACATGCGTGTGTAGCAGAGAGATCCTCTTGTGAAAAATATCTGGAGAGAAACTCTATGGCTTGCCGGGATACGCAATACCTCCTGCCTGCATTGTAACTCAAATGAAAGATTAGGAAAGTTTACCCCCTTACCTTCGAAGAAAGAATGAATGTGAAGCCAGCTGTACTTCTTACATCTAATTCTGTTTTTGTATGGGGCTTCATGGGCGAGCGGTTAGGTTCGGCATTCGGGAGGACGCGGGTTCAAATCCCCGTCCAGCCATCTAGATTTCGGTTATCTATGGATTCCTGAAATAATTCCAGGCGAATGCTGGGCTGGTTCTTAAAAAAAAAAAATTCAAGACTTATTCCTTCCTGTTACGTGTCCACTGTCACTTCCCGCCTCTAACGGCTTCGATGCCGACTAGCTATAAGCAGAAAAAAAATATTTTTTTGGTATTCAGTCTGTGAACTGTGTGTTTTTTGATACGGAGGTGGGGGACCAGGTTGGCTTCCCCCTGTACGGCAGCATAAATATTATATGCATCATAGTCTGGATGCTACATTCTGGGCCACCTTTGCAACAGATTTGTGTCCGGTTCGATAGCCCAAGCAGCCGAACACACAACGTACTTGGCTATTCTAGTGTTTGAAATGTTGGTGGGATATTTTGCTCACCAGTTTCCTGCCTTACGTAATTGCTGCAGTGTGTGTACCTAGTGAAGCTGTTTGTGTCCATATTGCACAACAGAGTTCATAACACTAGCTAGTAGCTGCTAAGCAATAGCATCAGGGGGTACAGTGGTGTATTTTATCAAACTACCGTTTACTGCAACTTCTGAAGTGGAGAATGGCAATCAACTACTAGGGCTCTGCCTGCATAGGAGCTGACGTACTGGCAACGAATTGCAAGATTTTCGGGTTCGAGTCCGGGATAGGGCGTGAGTGATTTTAATTAATTATTGTATTTGATCAGTGTTGTCCTTTGTATGAGGTGAAAAAATACTGGCGATAAAATCGTAAATATAAGTTGAAAAAATTACCGACGGTTAGATTTCCTTATAGCTTTCGATCATTTAATTTCGAACTGAATTAGGATTGTTGTATCTCCGAATACATGACCAATCTGTTCCGTTATACAGGGCGTTCGCCGGAAAACGCAACCCTCCCAGTCTGTTGCCGTCGGCAACTTGCTCGGACAGCGGTGCCAGCAGTTTCCGCCACACGCCACCGTGAATCACCGCACTGTTTAACACCTCCGCTGCCCCAACAGTGCAGTGCAGTGACCCTTACATTGTTAAGAACGGTTTCTTTGCATTGTAGATAGTTTGTGACTTCAGTCTCTTATTAATCAGTGTTGTGAATAAACTTTTCTTTGCGGTTTGGCTGGTTTGGGGCTTCATACTCTTATTAATCTGTACCGTGTTTGAGTGTGAGTAAAATTATGGTACGTTACAGTTTGCAACAAAGAATATTTCTCTACGATACATATGTGAAGAAGAAGTCGTTTAAAAAGTGTCGCAGTAAATTTCGTCGCGAATATCCTGGCGCTTTACTGCCAGCTAAATCAACAATTCTGCGTCTGGTTAAAAAAGTAAGAGAAACGGGTTCATTTTTTAACAAAAAGAGACTGTCGGTCAACCGTATTCTCACAGAGGAGAAAATTGACGATATCGCTTTTCGACTAGAACAGTCACCCAAAAAATCATTAAGTCAGTTAGGGCAGCGTGTGTCTCGAAATATGTTCAGAAGATGTGAAATGTGCATTACACAAGAGTGTCAACACTTCCAGCATCTTTTATAAGGTAAGCTAATGAATTACGTCACATTTAAATGCTTAGCACATACAAGTTTATGAAATAGTCCGCGGCCGACGGTCGAACAATGCCGGGAGCTGACCGCTCGCTCGCCGCGAGCAGTTTCTTCCTTGTAGCGCTAACAGTGGGTTGCGTTTCCCGGCGAACGCCCTGTACGAGTTGCTTTGTTTTGCTTCGTGTTCCCCACATTCCCCGGGATTATTCTTGGCAATTTTGGTAAAGTGCACTACGAATGATTTATTGTTTACGGATTGCATTCGAGAAGATTTTGGCTAAAGTAAAATATATTTTGAAAGAAATTTATTGCTTATAACTTTACGCCTCGTCGATACTGAAGTCATTAGAGGTAAGAGAGGATTAGGGAAAAGGAACTGGAAGGAATTTGGTCATGATTTTTTGAAGGAACCATCTCCGGCGTTCAGCTGGAGTGATTTCTGGAAACCATGGAAAACCGAAATCTGGACGGGGTTTTGAACCCACCTCCTCCCAAAAGCCAGGCCCAAGCAGGCTTTGAAGAAGATTCCTACTGCAAATACTTTCATGTTTTAGCAGCTATCTTACTGTTTGCAAAGTTGCTTTGTGGGCTATAACGCTACGCTGCGTCACTTTTTACTTTCCAGAACGTTAAGGCCAGAGATGTATTGCGAGACTCAACAAGGCATCCCTCTGGAGATGACCCCAAGGCAGCGTGATAGGGTGTTTCAACAAGAGTGCAAGATTTGAATTGCGTGCCATCTAGGTCGATAACTGTAACAAGCCAATATGAGATAAATAGGAGTTAGTAAACATGTAGCGCTACATGATACAACAACGCGTTCTTATTGTTAAATTTTACTGTCAAAACGGTTAAAGTATGGTTGCCAAAATTCGTAATCTTCGGTAGAAATAATGTTCCGAATTAATCAACTTTGAAAACAATAATCGAAATATTCGAAAGTACTGGTTCATTTGTTGATATAAAACACTCGAGACGAGCTCGTAGTGGTCGTTCAGAAGAACGCGGCTGTTCGCGAGAGTTGACCGAGAGTCCAGAGACCTCAATTCGTCATCGTGCACAAAAACTGGACATCTCACGGGCCACTCTTCTCAGTGAAGACTTGCATCTCCATGATAATACTCCAATTGGCTCAAGAAATTATGCCAACAGACCATGCACCGTGAAGAGAAATCATCAGCTGCATCACTGAACAACAAGAAGTGAATGTCGAATTTGTGGACAAAATCATCTTCAGTGACGAGGCCATTGCTTCGTTAATAAGCAAAATTTCCGCATTTCATGAGGAAGAAATTATTCCCTGAAGTGTTACTGTTTGGTGTGCATTGTGTGCTGGGGGAACCACTGGACCATTTTCCTTTGAAAACAAATCCGGTAATGCATTAATAGTAAATGGCGAACGGTATTGTAACATGTTAACCCAGTCCTTTGGAAGATATTGCTCTTGGAGATACGTGGTTTCAGCAGGATGGCACCACTTGTCATAACACCCGTGCAACTTTGACGGTTGGCCTGCCTCGGTAGCGCGGGGCTAGCGAGCTCGCTTCGCGTACCAGAAGTCGCCGGTTCGAATCTGGCCTAGGGCATGGGTGGTTTTAATGAAGTGGTGTGTCCGTCCTATGACGTCCTTTCACTTGAGACTATCAACAACACTAGCAAAATCTGATACAATTGAAGAAAATGAAACACACATGATGTTGGCTGAAAGGCCGAATGCCATTAAAAAAAAACAAAACAAAAAACACACATATTGACGGTCGTGCGAGATTCTTTTCCTGATCGTGTCATCTTCCGTTTTGGTGACCAGAATTGGCTTCCGCGGTTAAACACCTATGGTCTTTTTCTGTCGAGTTTTCTGAAGTCCAAGGTTTATGCCAGGAAACCCACGCAGTAAAGGACGAAACTGAACGCTGTAACGACGAAATACAGTGACATTTATGCAATACCGTTTATTGGAAATTTTTCCAGACGAGTTCACGTGTGCCACTATAGACGTTGAGGCCATGTGTTGTTCCATACGTAATCCACAAATGCGTACATCATAAACCAGTAAATACTTCAATACTTGTTACAGAAAACCGTGTTTTATTTAAAATTCAAATCTTGCTCTCTTATTGTATTACCACTTATTTAACAAAACTGTTACAGAGTGCGATCAAAATACAACTTAACACTTTCTCTTTGGAAGAATTCAATTTGTTTTGAAATAAAATATTTCAAACATTCTTAATTATATCTAGTATCAGTTTTGTAACTGATGGTGGGAAGGTGTATTATATGGCGCGTAGAGGAACTCCTTCAGTTTGCAGGTGCAGTGGTCGCTAGAACATCCTATCAAGTCGTTAAGAGTATAAACGACTCTTTCATGGCCTTGTCACCCGGGTAATCAAAACCATGTGCTATTGATCATGGTGCCACGCAATGAATGTAGAAATTTATCGTAAGAGTCTCAGATTTTTTGTGATATTTTTATGTTGCTTTAAGACTCGTCGACGTCGTGAGGGAAAGGACGGTAAGGAATACGACCATGGCATTTTGAAGGAACCATCTCCAAGTGATTTCGGGAATCCACGGAAAACCCAATTCTGTACGGCCGGATTATGATTCGAACACCACGACTGCCAGTTCCGAAGTTAGTTTACCCACCAGGCTCTGGTTTTTTTTTTTGTGAAGCTTAACTTTGTTCTACTGGTTTGAGATGTTTAAGAACGATTCATCCAAAGGGTGTGTGGCTACTATTCTGTGAGCCACGCAGACTTAATGTTTTTTATTATTTTGGTAACCATCGTATAAGATCACCTTGAAACTGTAATCAGAATGTCCAGTACCCAGATGACAGTGAAATCTGAACTCTACCAGTGATGTCACTCAGTCCGACTTTTAAATATGTATGTTTAGTCCTCCGCCTAAGCTTTGTTTGATTCTCTTGGCAGGAGGCGTATCCAGATCAGTGTCTGTCAGAGGGTGAACGGTCAGTTCCTTTTTTTCTCCGTGTGTTATTGAATGTTTGTAGATTACTTTTATTGTGTGCAGTATATTGTTTTGTGTTGTGAGTTGAAAGAAGGAAGAGGGTGAAATCCATTGCCTAATGTTGCGAAAGATACAAAGGAGATGCCTAATTTTACAACCCCATCCAACGGACGAGTCACCAGTGTTGTATGTCTCCACACCGTACACATTGCAGAAAGGGTTGGGATTCGACTCAGGCGTTTGGTACACAACGGGTTATTAGGAAATGGAACGAGTGTGGTGGCTGAGCGGTGACGCTTTGGCATCGCATTAGGGAGGATGCGGCTTCGAATCCTCGTCTGGCCTTCCAGATTTCGGTTTCCCCAAATCGCTCCAGACGAATGCCGGGATTATACCTTTCAAAAGGCCATGGCCGAATTCCTTTCCGTTCCTTGCCCCAAATCCTTTCCCTTCCCTAATGACCTCGACGTCAGTGTGGCCATAAACAAAAAAACATGAAACTGGTACCGTCACCTTTTCTATACTGCTGGCCAGATTACTAAAGGTGCAAATTTCTACAGCACTGGGGATCGAACAAGCTAAGAACGAGTGCGAGGCACCATCAAGGTGTCTCAGCGAACTCAACAAGACTTGCACCGAGGTTAAAAAGTGAAGGTAGGTAGTATATAGAGTTACTGCTGCAAGCTTTAACGTGAATACGTCCTTCATCAGCCAAATAGCGCGTGACCCAACAAAAACTCTTTATAACTTAACCTGTTATTTAGGTATTTAACTGCTAAATATTTTATTTGTATACATAAGAGAAGCTTCTACTGAGTTCTTAACTGTTGTAACACGTGTTTCAGAGGAGGTTTACATAAGTAAAGTAGTAATTGACTGTAGTATCATTGTATTTATCCGGATTCCACGTTCATCGGAGGCAGTTCCTTTGCCGTACTCCCTCACCCGCACTGCTGGGTACCACTAAGGTCGTGGCGTCCTCCCTCTTTGGCTTTTCTTTCGCTCGACTTTCTTTCCCATCTCCGCGTTACCAAGAGAGGTTTGCTTCAATTCTACCTCCGTTCCGCTCCTTCTGCTTCTACTTTCTTGCCATGTACACACTTTGACAATAAATTTGGCCGCCGCTGAAAAATTCTATCACTCTTATTTTGCAAAATCTGACATCAATTTCATCCCAGGAAACAGTAATGCGTTACTGTTTCTTAGGATGACATTGATGTCAGATTGTGCAAAATAAGAGTGATACAATTTTTCAGCGGCGGCCAGATTTATTGTCAAAGTGTGTACTTTGACCTTTTCACTTTCAAAGTTTCATAATTTCTAGAAATTTTCTTTTATCTATCTTTTTTTTTTTTTTTTTTTTTTTTTTTTTATGGCTTTTGGCAGCTGAGGCCATACAGCCAGCTCAATGTGTTATATTAAAGCTTCCAGTGAATTAGTTAAATCCAGTGTTTATATAGTCTTCAAAGTGCGGACGCCACAGGACGGACAGGACACACACACAGACACACAACACTTAACATCCATGCCCGCGGCCGGATTCGAACCGGCGACCTTCGGCACGTGGATTATCTATCTTGAAACCGGCTTAAATTGTCCGTTGTATTCTGTTTCATACAGAATGATACTATTTTGCTTCAAACGAGCGGGTTCAGCACTAATTCGTTCATCATCCGACCAGTTAGCTGTCTAACATTTTCTACCCCGTTGTTTCCCGTTCTGTAGCCGTTGAATAATAGCCGTTTCAAACTGGACAGTTTTCATGTCATTCATAATTCTTGCATGCGATCCAGTACCTAACTTGGAAGACGTGTTCGCGTAAAAAAATCATTATCATCTTCGTCTTGTGGCATATATTAATTGCCTTCTGCGACCTCGTCGTGGGTGTTATTTAATCAATGATGTAACTTGCAAGGTGGCTACAAAGTTTCGTAGTCACCTTCGTGTAACACCGTGAATTTCCGGCATGTGTCCCATTCCCACGGCTTATCGTTCGAAACGTCTTCGCCGGAAGCTGAGTGTTAAGTGTCATACGTATCATATCAGCTGACATGCGTTGATAATATGAAGAGCGAAGGCAAGAAAAACGTGACAGCTTGCAAATGAGAAAATGAATTTGGTGAAAAATTTGCCGATAAGAATCCAGAATGCTGTGAAATATATCAGCATACAGCTCATATTCCAGGAAGGCTAGTGCTTCAGAGATTTTTAGACGAAAAGTGAAAGAATACAATGAATATAGTCCTACTAATAGACTGTTCTCTTTAAAACTACGTTTGCCGTTCGATAAATGATTCTCTGGTTCTAGCTACGGTAATGGACTATAATTTCTTCATTCGGTATTTGGCCAGCAGTTTATATGAGGTGGTCGTGCACGATTTCCAATTATCACCTTGTATACCTAACGTCTGGGTTAAATCACTCTTAAGGTGAGGTTGGTGACTCGTCTGTCGGATTTGGACGACAAACTTGAAAGCCTCCTCTTGTCTTTCGGAAGAGTGGACCTGGTTTTCATTTATCGCCTACAACACCGTTCAATGGACAGGTAAATCATCACAGTCGTCCATATGTACGAATACTTTCACATCGGAGAAGGCTACGGGCAACGGGAAACTACACCAGTTACATCTCCTTACACGTTGCTGTGGAGGGTAACACTCTCCAAACTAACCGCCAACGCACAGATACTGGTTACGACAAAGAATATACATAGGAGGACCTAAGTAAATTCATATAACACCTCAGCTACAGTATCGCAGGATCGTTAGCATGAAAGTATATTGCGTGGCTCGGTGAGCGGGGGACCGCACAGTGTATTGGGATGTACAACGGGACCGGTCACGAACCAAGAATCTCGCGTACCGCCCGTCCTGAATGCGGTTTTTAGGCGGTTTCCCACAATCATCTAAGCGAATGCTGGGACGGTCCCCACACTCATATACTACAAAAAAATATATTATAAAAAAAAGCCTTTAAAAAAAAGCACACTAAAATTTTTAAAACAACTATATACCGTTCTTAGAAGAAAATAAATCTAAATGGACCATATTTTATATTACTGTTATTGAAATGTTTATTTTAATCAGTTATTTTTGGAGTCGGTGCCATCTGACACATCGCGAAGAACGAATTACTTAACTTTATTTGATATTCGGGGTGACACGGGGAATACGAACAAAAAATCCGGATATTTTATAGCATGCAGTGAGGCAGATATTGTTATTGTAGAATACAGCTTAGGGAAACAAATTAAAATATTTTAATCTGTGGCCCAACCTCATTGGTCGTCCAGGCATATCACTGGCGCTACAGAATCATTTGGTAAGCTGCATCATGCAGGAAACGCTTTACAGTTAGTATAACATTGGCGTATCATCTGTATGTTTCAGTTTTGTTGAAATACACTCCTGGAAATCGAAATAAGAACACATTGACGCCGGTGTGTGAGACCCACCATACTTGCTCCGTACACTACGAGAGGGCTGTACAAGCAATGATCAAACGCACGGCACAGCGGACACACCAGGAACAGCAGTGTTGGCCGTCGAAGGGCGCTAGCTGTGCAGCGGTTGGGCACCGTCGCAGTCAGTGTCAGCCAGTTTGCCGTGGCATACGGAGCTCCATCTCAGTCTTTAACACTGGTAGCATGCCGCGACAGCGTGTACGTGAACCGTATGTGCAGTTGACGGACTTTGAGCGAGGGCGTATAGTGGGCATGCGGGATGCCGGGTGGACGTACCGCCGAATTGCTCAACATGTGGGGCGCGAGGTCTCCACAGTACATCGATGTTGTCGCCAGTGGTCGGCGGAAGGTGCACGTGCCCGTCGACCTGGGTCCGGACAGCAGCGACGCATGGACGCACGCCAAGACCGTCGCATCCTACGCAGTGCCGTAGGGGACAGCACCGCCACTTCCCGGCAAATTAGGGACACTGTTGCTCCTGGGGTATCAGAGAGGACCATTCGCAACAGTCTTCATGAAGCTGGGCTACGGTCCCGCGCACCGTTAGGTTGTCTTCCGCTCACGCCCCAACATCGTGCAGCCTGCCTCCAGTGGTGTCGCGACAGGCGTGTATGGAGGGACGAATGGAGACGTGTCGTCTTCAGTGATGAGAGTCGCTTCTGCCTTGGTGCCAATGATGGTCGTATGCGTGTTTTGCGCCGTGCAGGTGAGCGCCACAATCAGGACTGCATACGACCGAGGCACACAGGGCCAACACCCGGCATCATGGTATGGGGAGCGATCTCCTACACTGGCCGTACACGTCTGGTGATCGTCGAGGGGACACTGAACAGTGCACGGTACATTCAAACCGTCATCGAACCAATCGTTCTACCATTCCTAGACCGGCAAGGGAACTTGCTGTTCCAACAGGACAATGCACGTCCACATGTATCCCGTGCCTCCCAACGTGCTCTAGAAGGTGTAAGTCAACTACCCTGGCCAGCGAGATCTCCGGATCTGTCCCCCATTGCGCATGTTTGGGACTGGGTGAAACGTCGTCTCACGCGGTCTGCACGTCCAGCACGAACGCTGGTCCACCTGAGGCGCCAGGTGGAAATGGCTTGGCATGCCGTTCCACAGGACTACATCCAGCACCTCTACGATCGTCTCCATGGGAGAATTGCAGCCTGCATTGCTGCGAAAGGAGGATATACACGGGACTAGTGCCGACATTGTGCATGCTCTGTTGCCTGTGTCTATGTGCCTATGGTTCTGTCTGTGTGATCATGTATTGTATCTGACCCCAGGAATGTGTATATAAAGTTTCCCATTCCTGGGACAATGAATTCACGGTGTTCTTATTTCAATTTCCAGGAGTGTATGTTTCTAGCATTAACTATAGGTATGTAGTACATGATTTTTTTATGTTTATTGTTATTCATTATTGTTTTAATCTTTTAGTTTTTCTTGCCTTGGATGGTACCGACTCCAAAAATAACTGATTAATCTAAAAATTTAAATAACAGCAATGTAAAATATTGTCGATTTAGATTTACTTTCTTCTAAGCAACGTATAAAAATATTTTAAAATTTTTGGTGTGCTTTTTTTGAAGGTGGTTTTTATGTTTTAAAACAATTATTTTATTTTGAAATTTTTAGTGGTATTATAATTTGTTTTGCATTTTTAATATGCCGCGGCAGTTCTCATTTTGCGAACTTCCTGGTAGATCAGTGGTTTAAGCGCTTGCTTCAAAATTTTTTGGCTTTATGTAACCCAACAACTTGCAGAACGAGATGAATTGGATGCTGTGTTAAGGAATGTCAGTTTAAATTTTGGTCCAAGCTGTCTTTCGACCTAACCATAACATCTGTTAAAGCTGCTGCTCGACAATCGAAACAATAACATCTAGGCATTAATACGAGTACATACCACATACACAAATCTGTCTCTGGAATATATCTGTTTGTTCCGGCATCACACAGAAAATTTAGATTTTTAATTGATCTTCACAACATGAAAGTTTGGAGTCCAAGTTGAAATCTGTGGTACATGTTGAGACATGAGGACACATTTATTTTGTGAATTTTCTGTCATGAATTAAAAATAGCTTAATTGATTTTGACGGGATTTAAAACTGTTGATTTTTGTAAAGAACATTGAAAATTAAAAGGGGTGGGGGTAAAGGGGATGAGGGATTGGGCATTTGTATGCCAAATGTGGACAGTCTTTTCCACTTGATTTAAAGTATGCATGTGTAAATTTCTATTTATATCAGATAAAAATTATAGGTATGTATAAAAAACAATTAAGTGGTTTAGAGGCGAAGAGTAGTTTAGTTTTTGTAAAGCTAGTATGGACAGTATTTTTCTCTTTGTTTTAAAGTATACATGTGCAAAATTCCATCGAAACCAGATAAAAACTGTAACTTTGTCTAAAGAATATTTGCAAACATTAAATGGGGTAAGGGAGTGAGCGGTTGGTTTTGTTTATAGAATGTAGTCACTATGTTTCTCTTTGTTTTTAAGTATACATGTGCAGTGTTCCATTGAAATATAATAAAAGCTGTGGGTACCTATAAAGAACATTGGAAATTAGGAATGGTGGGGGTAGAGGGGAAGAGGGGTTGGGCTTCTGCAACCAAATTTAAACACAATTATTCCGTATGTTTAAAAGTATACGTGTTCAAATTTCCTTCAGAATGCTTTGTGTAGATTAAGGGGACGGAAAGGGGGAGGGGGGGTATGGCTTCTCTAAAACAAAATATAGACAGTATTTTTCTGTTTGTTTTGAAGTATACATGTGCATACTTCCATCAAAATCAGATAGAAACTATAGCACATTGACAGTAATTAAAGAGGTAGAAAAAGGGATAGGGTTTTGGTTTTGTAAAAGTAATGTGGACAATTTTTTTTCCTTTCTCTTTGTTGTAAAGTATACGCATGCGAAATCGGATTAAAATGTAGGGATGTACAAAAATTAAGGAGTATAAATGGGACCTAGGGTAATTTTTGGATTTTTTGGTCGGAAATTTTCTCCATAAAACAATACATATATGTGCCAACTTTCATAAAGACCGGTGAAATGGTATCGACTGTAGCTTTTTAAATAGAAAATTGACAAAAATCATGGGAGTGAAAACGGGGAGAGGGATTCAGTTTTGCAAACCAAAACTTGACATTATTTTTCTCTTCATTTAACACTAAACGTGTTCTAAGTTCTATCTAAACGGAATAAAAACTGTAGGTTTGTATAAAAATTAAGCGGTTTAATGGGGAGAGGGGGTGGTTTTTGGATTTTCTGGTCGGAAACCTTTTTCGTGAAAAAATACATATAAGCCCCAACTTCCATGGTAGTCGGTTAAACGGTGTCGACTGTAACTTTTTATAAAGAACATTGTCAAAAATTATGGGGGTGGAAGCAGGGAGAGGGTTTGGGCTTTGGCAGACGAAATATTGACAGGATTTTCTCTTTATTTTAAAGTATACAAGTGCAAAGTTAAATCAAAATCGGATAAGAAATGTAGGTTTGTATAAAATTAAGGGGTGTAAATGGGGAGAGGTTTTTTTTTTCTTTGGTCAGAAACCTTCTCCATGAAAAATTACGCGTATATTGCAACTTTAATGTAAATCAGTTAAATGGTGTCGACTGTAGCTTTGTGTAAAGAACATCGACAAAAACTAAGGAGGTGGATGGGGGGAGAGGGTTTCAGTTTTTTCAAACCAAAAGTTGACGGCAGTTTTCTCTTCATTTTTTACTATACATGTCCTAAGTTCTATCGAAATCGGACAAAAAATGTGGGATTGTATAAAAATAAAGGGGTGTAAAGGGGTAGCAGGGATGGTTTCACAATGAAATTCATATGGGACCACTTTGGATGTATACCCTATCCACTAAAAAAATTAGTGAAAATATTGCTGAACATAGATACAAAAATAAAAAAAACATACGAATTGAGAACCTCCTCCTTTTTTTGAAGTCGGTTAAAAATACACTTATTATCATACAGAACACACAAAGTTACACGTTTCGCAGACAGATGGCAACACAAGACTTTCCACCAATTAGGTACGCGGAGCCTAGCAGGTCTGGTAGGCTCAGTTCCTCCTTCCCTCCCTGTAATGATTAACACCGGCCACCTTGCTGACCGAATAGGAGGGAAAAAAGGTATGTTGCACGACATTGCTCTTCCAGCAGCATGAAATATCTTCGTCTGCTTTGTCTCCTCAACCGTTGGGTTGGTGGGTACTTTTTCTTGGAAATTTAACGTGGCGTGATTTCCTCTTGCCTTCCCCAGTGATGCACGTGTATTCACGTGTTTATTGTGCATAACTGTGAAGTTTGTACGTCCAGTGTAGTGTGTTGTGAATGAATTAAATATGGATGAAGGAAGAGGCTGAAAGCCGGTGCAGGCCCATTCAGGTCTACTCAAGCAAGGGGAACGTCAGGCTTAACGTCCCCATCGATGGATGTATCACCATTAACAGTGTCGTATACCTTACTCCCTGCTCACTGCGGAAAGGTTTGGGATTTGACGCAGGACTTTAGTGAACAATGAATAATTGTGTTGATTGTCTACTATCTGAAATTATATTGTTTACAGATGACATAATGCTGTATAAAAGGATCAAAATGATAGAGGACTGTAAACAGTTGCAGGGTGATCTGGACAGGATATCTAGTTGGGTTGGTAAATATGGGATGAAGATAAATGCAAAGAAGAGTCAGCTAATTAGATACACAAATAAAAAACAAAAGGTTAATTATGAATTTAAGGTGGGGAAAGAATTGCTTGCTGAAGACTTGAAATGTAAATATCTTGGCATTACATTTGATAACAAGCTTAACTGGTCAGGACACATTGGACAGGTGGTAGGAAAAGGTTTCAAAATTCGGCACTTGTTGGAGACAGTGATGAGGGGATGCACGAGAGAAGTAAAGGAATTGGGTTACAAAACTTTGATCAGACCATTGCTCGAATATGGTAGTGTAGTATGGGACCCACATTTTGAGTATCAATTACAGGAGTTGGAGAAGGTGCAAAGAAGGGCTGCTAGATTTGTTTCTGGAAATTATCGCAGAATGCAATCAGTGACAGATATGATAAAGGAGCTGGAATGGGATTCATTGCAAGACAGGAGGAGGATGAGGAGGGTCATGGGAGAGTACAGGGCGTATACTGGCGATGAGGCATGGAAAGATATTGTAGTAGGTATGAAAAGTAGTTCATGGAAGGGAAAAGATTATCATGACCACAAGCTGGCACTCGATTTCAGGCACAAGGGTGTGAGGCGATTTTCTTTTTTAGGTAAGGGTGTCAGGGATTGGAATGAGTTACCAAGGGGAATGATGAATAACTTACCGAAAACGTTAAAAGGATTTAAATTTTAAATTTGTAGAGGGCAAATGTAGGTGGGTGCAGGATAGGGGGAAGTTGGGTGCTCCATTGCAATTAAATTAAACCTGGTGATTGGGTTCTGATGGTGAAAATTTCCTCCACCACCAGTACTCGAAACAGTTAATCCCTTGTCAGGCGCTATCATGAAATATATCACAGAGTTGTTGTTAGGGCGCTAATAACCCGGCTGTTGACGTGCCCTTAAAACCCAAAAACAACAACAACAATATATCACAGACAAATGACATAGTCAAAATGGCTACTGTGGACCTCTAAACTAAAAGATCCATTCAAACCTCAAATTCTCTGTCGTGCAGAAAAAAAGAATTGTATGAGAATCTGCAGTGGGTAGTGTGAACCTGTTATAGTCGACGCTATATTCGGGATTCGGCGTCAAGGACGCCCAGCGTCGTGTCTTGCAGTCCCCACGCAGGAATTCCAGTCGCTCCAGTCATCTTCTTTGTCTGTGGTGTCCCTTAGGTTAACAAAACTTTCTGAGTTTGTCAAAAAGTAAACTCATCCGTTGTATCCCATAGCAGACTTTGTTTCATCGGACAAAGCGAACTATGTTGAAATTGTGGAATGACATTTGCATTAGTATCTCTGTTTAAAATTGTGCAGGTTGAAATAAATTTAATTATTCTGTTGTGAACAAACACCCAGCCAGTGTAGTTCAGTGCACTGAGGCACTAAAACAAATCAATCAGGGAGGTACAACGGGACTGGGCACGAGCCCAGCACTCGCATACAAGCCATTCTGACTGCGGTTTTTAGGCGATTTTCCGCAGCCATCAAGGCGAATGCCAGGACGATCCCCAATATCCGCCTCATAAGCTACACATTTCACAAACAAAAATTACTTTTTTAAAACACAGAAAATAGTGACGTTTTTCGCAGTATCTGGTACAATCTGGTAGTAGGTACAGAATGCTTGGCATCAGCAATGGTATGCGGCCGTAAAACCAGAGGTCACAATTTGACCATGTCAACGATGAGTAAAACTCATTAAAAGCAGCCGACCCTAAAATGTAGAGAAAATGTGGTGAAGAAGGTTCGTGTGAACAAAACTTTGTTTTTAAGAAATTAAAAAACGATTGTATGTTGATGGACTGTGGTGATGAAACTGGTGTGAATTTGCACTACACTGTATAATGTGGAAGAGAACTGCATAACTCATATTTGTCTTCCACTCCCAAATTAGGTGCTTAGGTTTTCCGTGAATTATTCCCAACAGTGTTGCATTTCAGAATTTACGTACCTAAACGGATGATGTGTTTTACTGGGGAAGGCCAGGCATCGTGTACGCCACTAACCTTTTGTGGCTGATATTTCTCTCCTCTCGTTGTGTGTGGAATGTTCAGAGGTATACCTGCACAAGACGCTCCACTCTCATATCGCATCAACATGACGCGAGAAACCGGCCCCGTTGGGTGAGCGATAACGCTCTGGCCTCGCATTCGGGAGAACGCAGGTTCGAATTCCCGTCAGCCATCCCAATTTCCGTTTTCCTTGGTTTCCCGAAATCACTCCAGGTTAATACCAGAATTGTTCCTTCTAAAGGCCTTGACCGAATTTCTTCCCGTTCCTTGTCCTCATTCCTAGCCGTCTCTCATGACGTCGACGTTGATTAGGCGTAAAGCTATTAAAAAAGCACAAAAAACGTAGAGCATCTTTCTTTATTCATTAGGATTGACAGAAATATTCTCAAACTACTGGATATTTCTGTGGCCTCGGAAATGTGACGTACGGTTGCACTATGAATGAAAATAAGAAACAAAACCCACAATAGTGTAATTATCTAAATAAAACCATCTAGTCATAGACTTTGAAATTTATTTTAGATAATATTTCAGTCTGAAACATTGAAAATTCTCATAGAACTAGACTATACGTCCTTCCAGGACTAATACTATCAACTGGAGATTTCACTGTCACATTTTTTCAAACAACATGTATGTTAGTTACATTCTATGTTTCTCTTAAATTTGTATTGTAATGCCACTTTTCACATCATTTAATGCAATTTCTGGGATATGTTCCAGTTTCCATCTCAAAATACGCTGCTCATACAGCTGAGCTCTTCAAATCGCGTCTAAACCATTGCTTCCCGTAATCCATGAACAAACATAGGTCTTAAAACTTATTGCTACCCATTTTCCTGGAAATGTTTTGTTTCTTTTTTCACCTTTTGTATCCATATAATTCGAACTGATGGGTTGACTTGTTTTTCTGGTAAGTAAAGGTCATATATAAATTGTTTTTTGAGAAATTTATAATAATTGCATATCTGCCTATCTTTTGCTACCTGTAGCATACGAATGCTGATGTGTCAGAATGATTGTTGCCCTTTTTTAGGGCAGTACCTTGGTGATCTGAAAAATTCTCGCCTCGATGGCGTTGTTATCGGTAAGCAACGAAACATTGATTTAAAAAAAATGGTTTTCCTCATATTGTACGAAAAAATACTACTATTTACAACATTGTGTTATTTATTAATATTTACTATAATAATACTGTACTATAATATACTTATACTACACTACACTACACTATACTACACTACACTATACTATAATATACTTTATTATACTATACTATTACTATAATAATATATTTTTAAGGCTGAAAATATCGGGGCTGCATTAGTTATTTATTTTGTGCACTGAACGCTATTTTATTTAGTTATGTAAGATTTTGAGTAAAATTTTAGATGCTTGTGTTTAATGATCGTGGCTGTGACATTCTTGATGACACGAGCACAATGCTCTGATGTGAGAGTGGACTTGTAACAGGGCCACGGCCAACCTCAGTCCGCTCCAATTGCCACCAGCTGTCTCCTGATGATAGTCTCAAACTGTAGCCAGATTCAAACGAAAATTATTGCTGATGTCCATATCCCGTGATACATAGTTTACCACATTTACTATTAATTCTATAGAAGAACGATTTCCCAAAAAGTTTATTCGAAACCTCCTGGACAAACTCTTCAAGAGCACGGAAGGTATTTAAATCGTAAAAACGAAATATTGTTTTCGGAATAAACCCACGGAAATACTGCAGATTAAGTATTCTAGGTACTGTTACAATGCATATACCAAACACTGTATTTTTTTCAGTTTAGTCTCCTTGCTGACATACATAGCTGTAGTACTAAGGATTACATCAACAATAGTACAGAAACGGATAACATTCTCTAAAGCTTCTTTATTCAGTGTTCTACCAGAGGGAATGAAGTGTAATCTACAAAAACCTGACGGATTTAAATCCGAACTGAAAAAAGATTTTGCTTCGGAACCCAATTTACTATGTGAAAGAATTTCCTCCTTCTAATTTGTTAACCGAAAAAGACTGAGAAAATAAATATGCTGTGGAGTAAAGAAGAGGAAGGTGAAAAGTTACTTACTGCTACTAATGTAGTAAACAGTACTCCTTTTCGTTACTGTGTACAAGGTAACAATTAAATAGAGTGTCTGTAAATCGCATTCATATATACTATAGGGCGTTCAGTTAACAGAGGCGGCTAAAGGTCACTCTTTTCTATCCGTCCTCCACTGCCCTTGCCCCTACATGTGAAGGGGAAAGAGTGCTCGCTGTCAAATTCACATCTAGGCTATCTGGAGGGGTAGGAACGGGAAGGGGTTGCGAGGAGCGAGGCAAGGCGTACATGACCTTGAACTGTCAGTAGAGGGTAAACAGATTATAACATGGGATATTGTGTATTACTAATTGACAGTAAATTGATTACAATTATGAGATGTCGAGGTCATTGGAGGCGGGAAATGACAGGTCCTATTTCTCGTCGTTAAGATGTCTGGCCTGGGAAAACCACATTAAAACTGTAAAACCATAATGAAAATGCAAGACATACACGTCATGCCTACCCATTGTATTTTGCCGCGTTGTAAATTAGTAGGTCAGTCAGATTACACCATGACATAGGGAGCGTCCATAAATCTCGTAACTCCTTTTTGGCATCCTGTGAATCACCCTCCCCCCACGAACCCCGACGTGACTATTGTCTCTACCCCCCCCCCCTCTCTCCACGTAGCTTTTTTTCCCGCTTTGATTCCAGAAGACATTTCGTGCTGTTTTCTCTTGTCAGACTATTGTAAATTACATTCGGAGATAATTAAATGAAGGAAATAAATATCACATGATGAAAGAATGTAAGCGCGTCCAACGCACATGTTGTTGTGTATTCTGTAACTCATTTTAACTGTGAAAAATGATATGAATGGCAAGATACGTGGCCTGGCTTGAAACCCGCCCCCCCTCCCCTCACGTAGCACATCGTAGCCTTCCAGCCAACCTCTCCCCCCACCCCCAGACCAAGCCACGTAGTTTATGGACGCTCCCATACTAATATGTTGAAGGTGGGAAAATCAGAGTTCCTTGTAAATTTGTAATTTAAGTTCAAATTATCTCTTGATTTGAATTCAATAAGCGCCTCGCATTGAATTGACCACCGTCACCCGATTTCATACGAAATATAAATATGCTGATACGGCTTCTTACCGATCCACCTATCGTTACATATCAGTAGAATATCATGACAAACGTGAGAACTGAAATGTTTTAGAAACTATGGAACGTTGATTTTATTTATAAATCGGGTACAATGATAACACAGCTCTCTTACTGACGAGCATTAAATAAAAAAACTGTGAAACCGTAAAAAAGATGGTTACTCTTGTTACTGGTGCATAAGGCAATGAATATTTTGCTCTTCGCAAGAGGGATAGTTAGTGAATAATCTGATCGCAGAAATACTTGCATTCGGATCATCGTTGGATGTTTCATTGCGGATTTAAAAAGTATTTCTGGGCTATCGTACCGGATTGTGACTTACCCATTATCCGACTGTAATAGCAATACTTTTACGGTGTTCTTTCAGATCTACAGCTGTTTAACCGCAGGATTCACGGAGGCAGAGCTCCGCACTCCAAATTTGGTCCTAGGAACTGAAGAAGGGAGGTGACGGGGTCATCACCACGCTTCGACTATTGTCAATAATGATGATAATACCAAGAAGAATTTTTAAAAAAAATCTGTTAAGTTAAGTACAAAAGTCAGCCATTCAGGAAAATTTGTGTGCTATGTTGTAATGTATAATTGGATAACCGAATATAAAATGATGCCATTCCTTCGGGCAGATCATCGTGTGGCCTGCATTTAAGAACTGACTAGCTTAGCACTATACCGAAAAATAGCCTCGTACCATTTAATCAGCGTTAAACGAATAGAAAACTGAAGACCTCATTATGAAGTCTTCCAGAGGTAAGTACGTGTAAGAGTAAAAACATTTTTTGGCACAACTACATGACATCAATCAGTACTTAATGTCTAGTTTCTCTTCTGAGTTTCGTTTAGTATACGGTTCGCATCTTTCATTAGTTCAATACGAAGCCCATATCGCTGAAAATTTGTGTTTGATTACTGACTTAAGAAATTTACTATTTCTTGCCCTTATGGTACTAGAACCAGATAAAAGTCCACAAAAATTATTAATTAAAAAAACAAATATGGGAAATGAGTCCCGCAACACACAAGAGATGAATCAGGGCTATGAAGACAATTTATAAATAAATAATACATGTTGAACTTAAAATGCTATCACCACTTAGCAATGATTAGTGCTAATATTTGAAGTAGTGTAGAAGAAGGGTTGTAGCCATTTTTGTATTAACATTCACGACAAGAGTTATTCAAATGGATATATTAAAATGTTATTTGCAGATCCCAGTGGTTACTATTGTCACGGAGGAAATATTAAAAAAAAAAGTGTTAGTTTGTCGTAACACCGTAATTTAAAATCAATACACACACACATAAATTACAGTTTTTTAAAAAAAAAGGTTTTACGCCTCGCGCCCAGTCGACGTCGAGGTCATTAGAGACGGGAATGGGCTGGTTGCAAGGAATGGGAAGGAATTCGCCCACCGCCTTTTGAAAGAACCATCCCAGTATTCGCCTGGAGATGGTAGGACGGGGATTCGAACCCGCATCTTCCCGAGCGCAAGCCCAGTGCTTTAACGCTCACCCACCACGCTCGTTCCATTGCTTTTGACGATGTTCACAACGAATATAGTTACTTTATTGCAGATAATATACAAGAAAGGATATGAAGACATCTCTTTTAAGACCAGAGAGTAATTATTTTTTCGTACCAGAGTCTATACGGAGAGCAGCGTTATGTTGGCCAAAGATTTTATAGAGATGGGAAAACACTGTGAGAAAATCATCACAACCGTCTATGACGGAGGCCACATTCAACCCTGTAACACTATGTATGCATGCAATGTGATTGAGTTTATCAGTAATGCAGTGTCTTCCTCTGCATCCATCACAAATATTTACCTCTAGTACAAAACTGAAATTGTATATAACAGTAAAGGGAGGGGCTAGCGAGCTGGTCTTACGTTGCCAGGGTCGCCGGTTCGATTCCGGCCGAGGGCATGGTTGGATTTAATTGAGCCTTGTGTTCGTCCTGTGTTGTCCCCACTGGAAAGTAAAACTGTAATATGGTACGTACACATTTGAAGAAACAGAAATACACTTGCAGATGGCTAGATGACCAAATGACAGCATTTTTAAGAAAGGAAGTAAAGGTACATTTTTTTAAATAATTTTCACTGCACCACATACTTTTTGGGGTGTTTAACACATGTCACTATTCAGTGTGCGGGGGGAATCTGGATGATCCTGTGTTTATGATTGTAAAGTGATGTGTACGGATCTTTTAGTATAGTCGTTACTTGAGGAGCTGCCTAAAATGGATCTAAACGATTATCTAAAATTATAATTTTGTTTACAATTTCTGATCCTGCATTCCCCATGCCTAATCGGGCCATAATTAAACAGCCTCGGTGCTTTTATTCTGTAAAATGTTTTTGTTATTTTCGCAAACGACTGAACTCAAAACATACAGCATAAAGATCAGACATCACTGTAGTACTGAAATCATATATAGGACTTTACGGATGATTTTATCCGCCTGAAATGATTGCGTAGTAGAAGGGGAAGATGGCATTGTGAGCGCGAGGAATTGTATTGAGCGGTGGAGCTGCCTGCGAATCTAATTATGTGATTGGCGTTAACAGGCGCCCTAAATGCCTTTCTGCGTTACACATTCATCCCGCATTCATTTTAGGAAGATGCTTCCACTGAAAGAATATTTACAATGCATTTTAAAATACAAATAAAGATAAATTCAATTTTCGTGAAATGTAGCAAGAACATTGTACTTTATCAGGGTGAAAGTAAGCACCACAAGCATTTTAGAAGAAAAAAAATGATCAGCGGTGCTATATGGCTCGAACAAAAATGCTGAAACCATTTGCCTTTTAGGTTTCTTTATCTCGTTATTTGGCGTATGGTTCAGATCATTCTTTGGACTGGAAATGATTTTCAGATTTATGGCAGGAATCAATTGTGTTGTAAATACTTCATGTGAATGTTGAAATGAAAAAGTAGAAGCTGATGATTGAACTATATAGTTTTTTGGAATATTGTATTTATAGAATCCCCTGAGGGCACATAAATTTTAATCTCAAGACAAACTAACTCAAGATTACTCTTTCGACACGTACGAAATAAAAGTAGTATATTTCTGCCTATATCGCGGGCTTTCTGCTGGGCCATCTCATTGAAATGGAAAATATTTAGGTCAATTAATAAATATTCTCGAGCTTCCAGCCTCGTCAAAATGACACTCTCTTATACCTTTTCTGGGGACACAACCAACTGTAGTCACTCTCGTGTAGAACGGTAGTTTTTTATTTCCGTGGCACTGTCGGAACAATCAACGATTGCTAAACCAATGTGACTTTAGTTCGTCAAAAATGAGGTCCGAGATTGCGTCCCTCGAAACATTCCAAGAGAGTGACATTTTGGCGTGGCTGGAAGCCCAATAGTACTTTTTTTTTAAATTTACAAATCCGTTAAACGCTTTGATCTCACAATATTTATGTCGAAAATCCTGTGACCACCAACACATAAAATGATAGTAGCACGATTGCCGCCCGAAATATCATTCCATTTTAACGAGCTGAACCGGCAGATACCCTGGGAAATATGTAGACATATAATACGTCCGGAAATCCTGCAATCACACAAAATTTATGTATCACTTCTATTTATGAACACACTTAATTTGAAGCTGCATTAGTCGCATTGTACTATTGGTCGTTTGAGGTCACTGAGATCCATGACAATGCCTGGCGATCGTTATGGGAATATTTGGTTCGAGTCCCGGAGGTGGATTTTTAAAATTTATTTGTATTTAACCATCAGGGTAGCAGACATACTTAGCGTTCTGGCCTCGCATTCGGGAGGACGGCGGTTCGAATCCCCGTCCGGGCATCCAGATTTGGGGATTTCCATGGTTTCCCAAATCACTCCAGGCAAATGCCGGGATGCTTCCTTCAAAAGGCCATGGCCGAATTATGTCCCATTCCTTGTCCCCATCCTTTCCCGTCTCTAAAGACCTCGCTGTTAAGAGACGTTAAACAGTTTAAAAAAAGTAGACATACTAAGTGTAGGCCTAAATGTTCTTTCACCGAGTATGACCCTCTCACATCGTCATCTCTCATGCCATGTACAATACAGTACAATTAAGACTCACTCATCTTATTAGTCTGGTGGCACGGAAGTCAACTTTATCGATCTGATTCTTGGGCTCTGAAGAAAATAAAATAATTGTAGTTATACAAGTTTTTTCCCCAGACTGTGATAGCAGCTCGAAATAAGGAAGTACACAAATGACAGGGACAGTTGTATATGCCAGAGAATGATAAGAATGAGGGTAAACATTCTCCAGCCACAGTAGCCTGATAAAGCATACTTAGAAGGTGTGTTACTGAAGACTATAGTAGTCCCCGAGATGATTTATGACGAGAGAACTTCTTGATCGTTGCGAAACATGAGCTGTCCAGATCCAGTCAAATGCAGTGGGGTATGTGCACCTAATATGACGATTCCCCCAATGAGAGCATTGGTGCGGCCATATCGGCCCTTTTCCACAGTATTGGCAGGGTTGTAATATGTCCCAAAGGCGCGCCAGGTGAAGAGAGGGCGAGAGTCACACTTCATCCCTGAACAAGACACTACCCCAGCGTTTCTGGGTCCAATCACGATGAAACGACACCTCATTCGACGAGTCACTTAGTGTCTTTGTGTAAGGGTAATGCATCTGGCAGATCGCCGAACATACGTACCAACATATCAATGCCAACGATACACTGTCTGATGGGAGATGATGCTGCGCTAGTTGGAAGCCTCCGAGCACTTAAGGCAAGACAACGATTCTTATGCTGTGTCGTAGCGCGCACTGCCGTTAAATGTTTCGTCCATCCCAGAATTTTCTCCACGGCCGTGAAATGACGCTATGAGCGAATTGCAACTTCTGGCCCACCTGGCAAAGCTGTGGCCACCCTCTAATCTGCCGATGATCTAACCACGCGTAATGTCATCCAGATGTGTTCCCTGTGCCAACCTGCTTCCCAGCGAATACAACACGCATTCGAAACCGATGCATCGCACGGACTTTCCCGGCGCACAGAGCTGCCAGATTTATCACGTGTTTGTATGTTGTGAAGCCATAGTTTACCATAGTCCTCACATTACCGCAGTGATGCAATGATTTCTCGTAGATATTGAAGGTTCCTTAACTTGTGGACATGAGTGTAACAGAATGACGGAATAAAGTGTCAGATACCTGAGTTTTTGTGATATTATGGAATTTTTGAGTCTAGGCAAGAAAATTTGCAGTAAGCTATTTATTAACTCGAAAATCTTTTCAGTGGGCTATATCCAATTAAATTGTGAAAAGTTTCAGTGCAGATGAATTTCATTTTAATAACCTCAATCTGACTCAAGTCGACGGTTAAATTTACTAGCAACGTCACTGGACGTTATGTCTGATTACGTGTTTGTTTTTAATTTACTTGGCATTTTGCCCAGAGATGATAGAAGCCATCGACAGTTTATTTACAGCAATAGTAAAATTCCAAATCTAAAATGACAATTGATATGGAGTAAAAAATGTACATCAGCAAAATATGAAAAATAAATACTTTTGACAGTAACGTAGTTAAATCAAAATGTGATACCATTCTTCCTTGCATCTTGCCAAGCTCCAAATGTCTGCCATGTGGTACAGATCTGCAACATATTAATTAGATAATTATATAGATTAGAAATTTGTTGAATCATGCAAACGAATCTGATAAAATATCTAAATCCAGTAGTTCTTTAATTACCTATATTCGCCTAAAGCAAAACTCGTACTATGGTATAAAACAATTCAAAACTGTCATGTACTAACAATGCCATCACACATTTTGGAGAAACCTACTCATTCTGTTCAATTCGCTCCTGAGGTTTAGTTTCAGAGAATTATGTTTTGCATGATTCAGAGTTGTTATGTCACCTGGATAGACATCACCTACATAGTGTAGGTGAAACGGATCTCTTAATCTCGTCTTTATAATTGCTTTTACCCGAATTCTTGATCAAATATTTTAAATAATTCTTTGCTTATTTGTTATGTTCCGTTGTATCAATACAGATACAGTTCGGCTTTTTTTCTGGTTAATCACTGTCTTGATCAAATAGTATTTGCCTCTCTACGTATGATATGTAGCAACTCTACACACGGATGATGTGCGTTCAACAATTCCCATTTGGTAGAGGAGAAGGTCCAAAGAGGGGCTAGGGTCTAAATAAGGGCTACTTGCTAAGAGTGGTGGAAGGGGGTTGTGCTCAGTCATGAGAATGGCACCAAAAGGATCATCACGTGGTAGGAAAATGGTAGTGAGCAAATCAACTTGGTCTGTGACACACGTGCGATGACACAAATTGTTTTATCAGTAAACTTGGTTTTGAAAAACTCAAAACTTTTCAAGGTATGTCAACATTAATTTTTCTCTTTCTTACTTACTCAGTAAATTAAATGGCTTCCACCTTATAACTACATGAACTGAGCTTCATGCAGGACACCTATGCCGTTCGATTTGTTTATTTTGTAATGGCTGCCGAGGCCATCAACTTGAAGTACCGCATAGTCTAAAAACGGGCTACCATTGGTGGTCCAATAACGGGCTAGCTCTTGACTTGAAAACGCGAAGATTTCAGCACCTTTAATCAACGACCAACTGCTCAGACTTGAACGTTCAAAAGGGTTAATCCATTTGATGTACCTTCGATCCCCACCATTGCAAAGAAAAAGCAATTTTGGACGCAAGTGCGCCAAGACTTGCATCATAACTTAATCACCATACAGTGAAGCCTACAGCCTTGAACAATTGTCAGAAGATTGTGAAAGTGTAATCAGTTGCCTCAGCAAAGAAAAGTAATTCAAAACTACCAAGCCAATAGCCCACTGGGTAAGCTCAGCGAAGAGTTGGACTCGGAAGAAGACCATAGGGTCTCTCCTGCTGATGACGACAATGATTTCTCAAGGGGATAAACGTGGAGACGAATTGCAACATGCAATTTCAGTGATGGACTCTTTTCAAGATGATGGCAGATTCGAAGTGTGGATTCAGTTCTACAAGTGTGAAGGTTGGGCAGATACTGAATGTGCTGGAATGGAAAAATGGAAAATGATATCTGTAACTTCTGCAAGGAAAAAAAAAAAAAAAAAAGAGGGAATGAGGAGATTGTAAAATGTCAAGTTAATAAAGTTTTTGAACAAAATTTTATTCGGAGATAAATTTCCCTTTTTATACAAGTAGCCCGTATTTGGACCACCTCTTGAAAATCAGTCATTTTGCATTTTTTTAAATCCTTTGATTTTGGGAAACTAAAATTGGTTATTGACGTTTTTAACCCTCATATCATCTTCATGATTGTTTATAGAAGCAAGTGATATCAAAATTATACATACTAAGTGACCAGGAAAATCACAAGGACCAAAATAAAAGTGGTAGCCCGTATTTGGACCTTCTCCTCTCATATTTCTTTTCGCATAGTAGTCTACAAATTTATTCCGGTGTCTGCCAGAGTGCTGTTGTTTTATTCAGTGTTAGATGCATTGTTTTTCTTCTATTTATTACCGTGGCAGTTAGTTTCAGGACATCATTAATAAACCTGATTTTTTTGAATTCTGCATCTGGTGTTGAAATTATTCAGTTTCACTGCTTGCGTCAATAATAACCAATATTTTTCAAAAATATTTACTGCCTAATGAAACTGATGTTTTTAACGTATTTCAATAAGGGTTTAAGCAGGGGTAATTAGCTTTTCCCAGCCCCTCGTACAAGTGATTAACCTTGTTTGCGCTGACGAGGCTCTGCAGAATTAAAGGAGTCACCCAACGGCCTCTTTAAAGTAGGACGAAGGAAGCGAGCAGGTTTCAGGGAACACTCTTGCCATTTGACGAACCAGAATGCTCAACGGTATGGGGATGGAAAAGGCTATGGCAAATCGCTGCTTTGAAATCACCTCAATGTACTGCGAGATGATGGCTTCTTTGTGGATAAAATATTCCGGAGGTAAACTCGATCCATAATCGGGTGTCGGGGTGGGCAATGTACAGGGAGGAGTTATCAGAAATTACAGAAACTGTCTACAAGTCATAACGTGGAATGATGAACGTCTGATGTTATGATGGAGGGTGACGAGTATAGTTAGATGTCAGTAAGTAAGATTAATTTGAAGGAAGCGCGTAATATCAGTTCTGGAGAAAATAAACTAGTAAACACACTAATTATCAACGTATTACTGGTCTGGGAATCATAATGAACAAGAGTACATGAAAAGGGTTGAGATTTTACAAACACTATAGCGACGGAATTATTTTTGTGAAAGTGGAGGTATATGCCAACTATACAAGAAGTCGTTGACGAAGTTGAGAATATTTATGTTGAACTGAAACAGCTGATTAACTTATGAGGAAAAACTAAACATCACGGATAATTGTATGGTGGCTGGAAGATTTGAATTTATGGGCACATTCTCAATAACAAAAAGGAATTTAAAAATTGAATAACGCTTAAACTGAAAAATCACACTTATTCCTTGACACTATAAATGTGAAAAAAATTATTTTCAATTAAAAAAATGACACTATTTCAATCATTAGCCAAAGAAACCACAGTTAATTAATTGAGAGCTACTCTACACAAAATTTCAAAATACAACTTGAAAACATGAGCCCCCAAATAAGTCCATAAAAAATGCATGTTACACCACCGCACCGAATAGACCTCAGTTTATGGCTTGATCTGAGAGTTATTTATTTGTTAGCGTTAGATAAAGGGCGATTTGCTGGCACAACCAGTCGCACTAATATCTTTCTGACCATTACCGTTTCTGAAGAGAAGTGTCGGGTCGCTCTGAAACCTAAAGAAAAACAGCACCACTCATTACCACTGACTTATTATTATTGTTGATTCAAGCCCACTATGGAGCTCTTATAAAGAGTTCTTGTTTGATGCACGCTTTCGTTCATAGCTAATAATTTTTTCTTTCTCTCCTGTGAGATGGGTGTCCAAGGTTTAGTAACTTTTTGTGGAGGGGACCAGGAGTTAACCATATTACAAAATATGGAGCAATATGCAACATCAATATCGGAAATCCCAAAGGAGTCAAAATCTTCCTGTACCTCATTGAGCGACATGCTTCTTGTCTAAGTGAGAAGAACTTCTTCTTAAGCCCCTTGCTGTTCATTCTCAGGAAGTGCCAGTAAAACTTCAACCACCTACGGCGCATGCTGTTGTTAGCCGTTTCCAACAGTTGGTATAATTCGGAGTTCACTTTTAGCCGGTAGGTTCCATCCGGGATCATTCTTAGCCCATGAATTTTCCACATGATACGTCTTTCAGCTTTTTTCAGATCGTCCATGGTGCCTTCCCTGTTCATCAGTAAGGTCTCCGCATCATATAAGAACTGAGGTCTGGCAACAGTTTTGTAATGAGAATTTTTTGTATTCTTCGAAATACATTTCCTGGTATAATGATTTCGTGGCAGCTGATATTCTGCGTTGAGTTTAGCACATCTATCTAAGATGAAGGTTCCATCTCGGCCAATGGGTAAGATCCATTCACCAAAGTACCAGATTCGATCGACTTTTCCAATTTTGCCATGAATGGTCATCAAAGGGGCTTTGCTGGGATGCCGACTCTCGAAGTATTTGGTCTTTCCGTATGATATCTGCAGTCCTGTCTTTTCCGCTCCCTCTTGTAGGATCTGAATAGCAATCGCAGCATCCTTAGAGTTGCGGGATAAGATTGTGATGTCATCTTGGAAAACCTGTTTCCTGATTTTGAACTTTCGTGTTCCAGCTCCAATAGTGACTGGTTTGATTCCGTGCAAGTTCCGAGGTCCTGACTGGTTTGTCAGGCACCAGACTGAACACAATGGGTGAGAGGCCATCTCCTTGTGTTATTCCAGTCGTGATCTTGAAACTCCGGGACTGTTCTCCTCTGAATTTCCCCTTGGAAGAGGTGAGAGAGTGCTCGATAAGGGTGCGTGTGCAGTACTGCGAACTTATTTATTATACTGTCTCATACAGCACCACACACGCTATCTCACAAAACGGCTAAGGTCATTAGAGGTGGGATGGGAATGGGTACAGGGAACGGGAAGGAATTAAGCCATGGCCTTTTTGAAGAAAGCATCCCGGCATTCAACTTGAGTGATTTGGGGAAACCATGGAAATCCCAAATCTGGATGCCTGGACGGGGATTCGAACCCGCGTCCTCCCGAATGCGCAACACCCTCCAATGCACCTCCTTTACTCTGGGGTTACTCCGCGGCGTGAGCCGGAGTTGAACGAAAATAAAACAGAAATTATACCAACCATTCCATATTTATCATGTTTAAAAACTCCTTCTTATTGAAGTTCACATTCGCTCAAATTGCGTAATAATTCCACTTGCACATCATATGAAAATCTTACCAACCACACCCCCCCCCTCTCCTCTCCCCTTATCATGTCGAATGATAGTTATATCAGATTCACTTTTTCAAACTCTACCCCTGCCCAACGCTGTTTGTGCATAGAAGTCCCAGGTTGTCCCTTGCGGTTCATGGAATTTCAGGGGTGTTTACTGTACGATGCCTGTCATCCCACTCGGCGAAACAATCATAGCAAAGTAAATGCAGATTGGTGCAAATACTAGCTCTCGTTGGCCGGCCAAGATGGCGGACCGGCCGACCAAGATGGCGGGGCCGTTAGTTCTTTGGGCGCTCACGAGATGGCAGTGTTACCACATTGACGGCATGACGACCACATATTTCAAAAAATAAACAGATATAACTGTTATTTAGTCTTTATTCTAGCTGTTATTTCACTTATCTCCAACAAATGTTACTCTGAAATCAGCGATATTATTTACGATTGTGTCCTATGTGATGTAGATATTCCAGCTGCACAAATGTAGCATATACACACATCCTGCCACCAGGTGTCTCCACCGAACAGCCGATGCCACGAGAAACTTCATCTGCGCATGCGCCGGCCAGAGATATTCCACTTCGCCACGAAATCTTCTATCCTTGTCTTGCGGGGGAAAACCCTACCCTAAGGCGTATTTGCACAGGTGTTGACATGTACGTACTTGCTCGGCCGCCGAGACCCTGTTGCGACATGTGCGATAACTTGCATAACTGTCGCTAGAGGTCAGCACACGGCAGAAGACATTTGTCGCTAGATGGAGCGGGTGTAGCAATATGCGTGAAATATTTCGATGTTTGCGAAGCCACTCGCGTGTTTGACCGGGAGTCCGACAGGTTACGAAATGGCTCCAAGGGAAGCACATTATTCATTCGCCATTATGAAAGCATAGCTGGGTGTCTGGCTGGCGGACAAAGAAAGTAGGGCGTCCAACACAGCGTTCGTGTGATTGCAGAATTTTGTTCAGAGTCTCAGGCTTGCAGCGAATTTCGTCTGTATTTGTTCAGGTGTCCTGCTATCGATAAGGAATTCAGGTTGCGCCATATGCCCATTGCACTGCGAAACCGCCCCAGCAGGATACATAGAAATATTTCAGCATTCACTTCGGTTCAAGAAGAAATTATTACGAGATGAGAATAATTATTATTATGTCAGTTTTCGTAGTACAAATCTAGGAAACATTTATGGTAGCCCAATCACTCGTGTTTTCAAAACGAAAATCGAAAATTTTGTTTTCATTCTGGGTGACCAGAAAAACTGCTTGAGTCTTTGTATTTAATTAAAAAAATAGACCATGTGAAAGTGTAACTTTTACGTTTAAAACGTGATAATGAACCATGGAATGTCTTGGCATAGGTCAAATTCACGTCTATACAATTCAGTTCTGATATTCGAAATTGGCAGAGGGTGCTTTGCACAAAAAATAACTCTGTGCGAATAACAAGAGGAAATAAGGGTCATTACGGTGGGATTCCAATATAATTAATCGTTAATGATAACTCGGGAATTTCTGTCACACTGCCATTATTTTAATTTATTAAATTATATGCAATGAAACAAAGCGAGAATCCAACTAATGTTTTAAACTCAAAGAAGTGATTTCCTAATGTATGTGTCTACAACCTCGATGAACTTTGTGCATTTCTATCCTATTGCTATGGCATTAACTTTCCTACCTATTTCATCTGAAATATGCCCACTAAATTATATTCACATGAATATCATTGCCTAATGCAAAGTTGCAGATGTGAAATCCAGTTTGTGAATGCCGGGATGCTTCCTTCAAAAGGACATGGCCGAATTCCTTCCCATTCCTTGCTCCCCATCCTTTCCCCGTCTCTAAAGACCACGTTGTTAGAGAGACGTTTAAAAGTTATAAAAAAATGAAATTATTGTGATAAAGTATAGCAATACCACAATTGGTATAAAATATTTCATTGCACAGAAATACCATAATACGCCGGTCTAAAAGCGCGGACCGCGATGGATTACCGGAGTTTTCCGACCGGGACCTATTACCGGTAACCGCATTTTTAGGACCGCACTGAAGACCGGAATTTCATTGCGCTCTAGGCGGTAATATGTGCCGGTATACCGACCTACTAAAACACGATGTACGCGTCCGCTGTGAGGAGAGGTGGCCACCCTTCCCCACTGCGGACAGAAATACCATAATACGCCGGTCTATAAGCGCGGACCGCGATGGATTACCGGAGTTTTCCAACCGGGACCTATTACCGGTAACCGCATTTTTAGGACCGCACTGAAGACCAGAATTTTATTGCGCTCTAGGCGGTAATATGTGCCGGTATACCGACCTACTTAAACACGATGTACGCGTCCGCTGTGAGGAAGGGTGGCCACCTCTCGCCGCGCCCGCCTGGGCAGGATCACCCAAAATTTGTCTTTGATGAGCTGCTATTAACAAATGACTTTTGGCCAAACATTGCCAAGAGTTTAGTTCCAGCCACCAGCTATACTGATGGCACATTAAAAATCAAGTATGTGTGGTGAGCACTGAGGTGTATTGTAAAGACATGCTATCTGCCTATCATGTAACACCTTAGTGTGGACGTCGTGTGTCGGGTCCCTTTCCTGCAGTTACTTGTATGTATGTGGTAACTTATGAAATTGTGGTATATGCATGGACATATTTGTGTGTACGTGTTCCTGTGTGGTTATGTGTGTAATTATGGTGGTAGGAGTCTACTTGAGATTTTTCCATCAGTGGACACCTATGTAGATGTAATCATTTGGGTATGATGAGCACCGAGGTTTGTGGCAAAGAAATGAAATATTTCGCACATCCTGTAGCTATTCAGTCTGGACCTAGGGTGTTCAGTCCTTTTCCTCCAGTTACATGTATGTGTGTGTGGTGATGTATGGTAACTGTGTGTATGCATGGACATGTGAGTGTGTGTCTTTCTATGTGGTTGTGTGTCTATCACGATAGGATTCTACTCGACTTTGAGATTTCGCAATGACTGGCTACCTATGTGTTGATGTAATTAATTGATAATGTGATAAGTACTGAGGTGTACGGCAAAAACATGTCATCCTTTGCACACACTCTAACGTCTGTCTAATGGTTGTATGTGTGTGCTTGTGTGTGGTGACATATGGATTAGTGTGTGAGACCTAGTATGAGTATGGGAGTTATGATAGTTGTCTGATGACAATGTGCCTACTGATACTCGTGGTACGTGGGGCAAATATTACTGAATAGCAGAAAAGGCTTGTGGCGTGGGATAGAGGTGGTGCTGATCATGTGAACAGCTCTGTACATATTACCAACGATACTGAATGGCAGAGAGGTCCGTAGTGTGAGTTAAATGATATGATTTTGATGTGAGGAGTTTGTTACTTGGAACACATGTTAATGATGATTTTTTTTTTGGTCAGTCTTGAGCCATGGGGTTTCTGTCCCACATTTTCTTTGCCATGATTGGGCTGGTTTTTGTGTTGAGCTCGCTGTAGGCATGGATATATGTGTCTGTGTGCGTCTTTCTCTGTGTCTGTATGCGTAAGCATGGTGATACCTTCCTTAAACTCATTTATCTGGACGTATGAATTGCTTTTCCACCCATATGTTTGTGCTTGTGTGGAGACGTATGGGTTTGTGGGTGAGACCTAGTATGAATATGGAGGTTATGATATCCGTCTGATAGACAAGTGTCCATTGTAAATCATGATACCTGGGTCACATGTTACTAAATGACAGAAAGGGTTGCGGTGTGGGCCAGACGTGGCTGTGATTTCAAACTTCACACATCCTGTAACTCTTTTAGTTGGATCTAGCATGTTCAGTCTCTTTCCTCCAGTTATGTGGTGATGAATGGAACTGTGTGAATGCATTGACATGTGTGTGTGTGTGTGTATGTGTGTCTTTCTATGATTTTTGGCCAGTCATGGGTGTTCTGTTCCACTTTTTCGTTGCCACGATTGGGCTAGTTGTTGAGTCGAGATCGCTGTAGGCATGGAAATGTACGTGTGTATGCGTCTCTATCTCTGTGTGTTTTTTTGCGTAAATGTGGAGATACCTTCCTTTATCTCGTTTGTCTGGATGTATGATGATGTGCTGTTCCTGCACTTATGCTTGTGTGAGGTGACATATGGATTTGTGGGTGAGACCTAGTATGAATATGGGAGTTATGATATCTGTCTGATGACCAAGTGTCTACTGCTACTCGTGGTACATGGGGAGCACATGTTACTGAATGGCAGAAAAAGCTTAGGTGTGGGATAGACGTGTTGGTGCTGATGTGAACAGTTTTGTACCTAGCACACATGATACTGGATGGTAGTGAGGTCTGTAGTGTGAAATAAATGAGATGATGTTGATGTGAAGAGTATGGTGCCTGAAACATATGTTACTGACGATTTTTTGGTCAGTTATGAGCCATAGGGGGTTCTACCCCACTTTTTCGTCGCCATGATTGGGGCTGGTTGTTGTGTCTAGCTCGCTGAAGGCATGGAAAAGTGAGTGTTTGTGCGTCTCTCTCTGTGTCTGTATGTGTAAATATGGTGATACCTTCTATAAACACGTCTGTCTGGACGAATGATTTTGCTGTCCCCTCCACTTATGTTTGTTTGTGCTAGTGTATTGAGATGTATAGATTTGTGGGTGAGATCTGATAGCCAAGTGTCTATAGCAACTCATGGTACCTGCGTCACTTTTTTACTGAATGGTAGAAAGGGTTGCGGTGTGGGAGAGACGTGTTGATGGTAAATATAATCAACTGGGACGCGATGAACACTATTTATGGTATAAACACTTAGGTTTATGGTGAAAACATGTCATCTTTTGCGCATCTTCTATCTCGCCAGGCTGAAGATATGTAAGGAGACTTCTGTTTTTCAGCCAGTCATGAGGCAAGAGAGTACTACACCACTTTTTTGTTTCCATGATTGGTACCGGTAGTTGTGTAGTCTTGGACATGTGTATCTGCGTCTCTCTTTGTGCATGTAAGCGTAAGTAACTCGTCTGTCTGATGATTTTTGTAGCTATAGTTCTGTCCAGTTAATCAGTTGTAACGACAATTCTGCCCCCCACTTCATCGTTTCCGTGATGCTTGCTGTTAGTTCTGTCGACCTCGCTGTATGCATGTACAAGTGTGTGCGTGTGTCATTCCTCTGTGGATTTGAGTCTAAAATATATGGTTATAGAATTATCAACGTGTGCTTCTAACCATTGTTTCAGGGCTTAGGCAATCTCCCATTTCGATGTGCTCTTTACAGTTTACTGCCGTTTGTGTTGGCATGTGAATTTTGATTCTCACTACATAAAAATCATTTAACAGAGAGGGGTGATGTACCAGAGAAGCGAAGGACTTGGGTACAAACCCACAGTCAGACCATTGCTTGTGTGGTGTAGTATGGATGTCATTGGAAGATAGGAAGAGTGTTGAGGGGCTGTAGGTGGCGTATAATGCTGTTAGAATGGATATTGGTGGAATAATTCTGAGTGGTGTATGGAGCCTAAGTTGACCATGACAACAATCTCGCACTAGACTTTAGGTGATGAGGCCTGAGTGGAAAAAATATCTAAACACCCACTTTGACCTAACAATTTACGACAGCTCAGTTGTGAGCACTATCTTAGGCGTAATAGAACCTATGGTGACGTTTTGGATACTTGTCGATGTGTGGGGATCTTCTATGAAAATGTGGGTTATGATGTCTGTTTGATGACCAAGAAACTATCAGTTAGCTAAGAGCATTATGATAACTCTATCGTGGTTACTTGAACAAAGCATGCAATTACAAACAAATGTCACACTTGGTCCTGAATCCGAAGGTTGGCGTTAGATGGGAACATTTTAAACCGAATGGAGAACTCTCCTGGGTCCTGATTTATTGAAAAATAATTTCTTGGAAAAGGGGAGAATTTACCTGGAAAACTGCAGTAGAAGCACCTTAAGTGAACATTTTGGTACCTGGCTACTGATTAGGAGAAGACTTTGCGAATTTTGAATTTTTGATTTACTTTAACGCACGAACAGAAGGTAACCCTGTCTGTAACTGATCAGGGGTTTGAATGGGAATCATTGGAAAACAGAAGGTGGTTTGATGAAGTGCTGGGCGTATGTTGGCGATGAGGCTAGGGGTGGATCTTGGTGAAAGAATTAGGAATAGTGCACTGGATTTCTTCTATAAGGAAGTGGGTAAATTTTCTATATCTCCACCTTGGTTACAGGCGATGGTCTCAGGCATGTTCTGTGCTTAGCGTGTCTCGATTTTTATCACATAGGACTGGCGTACTTCGATTCGACAGGGGTGAAATTAGTAAGATTAACAGACGTATTTCGTTCCTGGATCATACGTGCTGTGCTGTAAAATACAGTTAAAGGTGGGTATATCTCTCTGTTTCTAGTCAATCACTGATGTGTCACAAGGGATTGATTTGAATTTTAGACAAAGTACAGCTAAGGACACTCAATTTGTGATTGCTTACGAAAGCATAACAGAATTGATACATAGATTGGTCTGGATAGACAGACGACAAAGGTTTGACCTTGGTGGCAACAATTACGAGTGCAATGAAATATTTTATACCAATTGTGGTATTGCTATACTTTATCACAATAATTTCATTTTTTTTATAACTTTTAAACGTCTCTCTAACAACGTGGTCTTTAGAGACGGGGAAAGGATGGGGAGCAAGGGATGGGAAGGAATTCGGCCATGTCCTTTTGAAGGAAGCATCCCGGCATTCACAAACTGGATTTCACATCTGCAACTTTGCATTAGGCAATGATATTCATGTGAATATAATTTAGTGGGCATATTTCAGATGAAATAGGTAGGAAAGTTAATGCCATAGCAATAGGATAGAAATGCACAAAGTTCATCGAGGTTGTAGACACATACATTAGGAAATCACTTCTTTGAGTTTAAAACATTAGTTGGATTCTCGCTTTGTTTCATTGCATATAATTTAATAAATTAATGGCAGTGTGACAGAAATTCCCGAGTTATCATTAACGATTAATTATATTGGAATCCCACCGTAATGACCCTTATTTCCTCTTGTTATTCGCACAGAGTTATAAAGCACCCTCGAATATCAGAACTGAATTGTATAGACGTGAATTTGACCTATGCCAAGACATTCCATGGTTCATTATCACGTTTTAAACGTAAAAGTTACACTTTCACATGGTCTATTTTTTAATTAAATACAAAGACTCAAGCAGTTTTTCTGGTCACCCAGAATGAAAACAAAATTTTCGATTTTCGTTTTGAAAACACGAGTGATTGGGCTACCATAAATGTTTCCTAGATTTGTACTACGAAAACTGACATATAATAATTATTCTCATCTCGTAATAATTTCTTCTTGAACCGAAGTGAATGCTGAAATATTTCTATGTATCCTGCTGGGGCGGTTTCGCAGTGCAATGGGCATATGGCGCAACCTGAATTCCTTATCGATAGCAGGACACCTGAACAAATACAGACGAAATTCGCTGCAAGCCTGAGACTCTGAACAAAATTCTGCAATCACACGAACGCTGTGTTGGACGCCCTACTTTCTTTGTCCGCCAGCCAGACACCCAGCTATGCTTTCATAATGGCGAATGAATAATGTGCTTCCCTTGGAGCCATTTCGTAACCTGTCGGACTCCCGGTCAAACACGCGAGTGGCTTCGCAAACATCGAAATATTTCACGCATATTGCTACACCCGCTCCATCTAGCGACAAATGTCTTCTGCCGTGTGCTGACCTCTAGCGACAGTTATGCAAGTTATCGCACATGTCGCAACAGGGTCTCGGCGGCCGAGCAAGTACGTACATGTCAACACCTGTGCAAATACGCCTTAGGGTAGGGTTTTCCCCCGCAAGACAAGGATAGAAGATTTCGTGGCGAAGTGGAATATCTCTGGCCGGCGCATGCGCAGATGAAGTTTCTCGTGGCATCGGCTGTTCGGTGGAGACACCTGGTGGCAGGATGTGTGTATATGCTACATTTGTGCAGCTGGAATATCTACATCACATAGGACACAATCGTAAATAATATCGCTGATTTCAGAGTAACATTTGTTGGAGATAAGTGAAATAACAGCTAGAATAAAGACTAAATAACAGTTATATCTGTTTATTTTTTGAAATATGTGGTCGTCATGCCGTCAATGTGGTAACACTGCCATCTCGTGAGCGCCCAAAGAACTAACGGCCCCGCCATCTTGGTCGGCCGGTCCGCCATCTTGGCCGGCCAAAGAACTAACGGGGCGGCCATCTTGTGACGTCACGCGGTCGAGTGGAGTCTCTTTACAGTTGTCCAAGGAGCTTATCAGGCTAGCTAAGACAAACTCCTCCTACTAAGACGGTAAAAAAAACGCTCAACATGAAGCACTAGAGATTTTTAAAACCAAGGAAACCGAAGAATGATGGCTGCAAGAAAGTTGTGAAGAAGTAGGGAAGGAAATTGTAGTAGGAATATAGATGCTGTATGTTACAGGATTTAAGTCTGTGGAAATAAGAAAATAATGTTGAGATATTAAATATGCTGATGCGAAACCTCTTTTAAGGTCTTTAAGAAGAGCTTACTGATGAGCGAAATACGTCCTGTAATTGCTTGACGAGTTTGGTCTAAACAGCGGTGCTGAAAATAAAGATTTGCCGCATCTTTCAAAGCTCTGAGTAGCGGTGCCATGACCTTGCTTTGTTCACGAGTTTTTACGATGAGAACGACGTCGTATTAGTGAGAGACATTTTACAACAGCAATGACTGTGAATGCACCAAGAGACTTCTAAAATCGCTGTAGCTGAAGTAATCACAGAATCTTAAAATGTGCGTAACTTTCGATGTTATAAAAATAAATTTCATGCTCTGTTAATAGCAGAATAATTGTAAAGAAAGTCATTAAGTTGTGAATCCAATTTTATTCATCCTAATTAATTCCTAGATATATGTCATTTGAACGGATGATTATTTATGAATATTATTAAAGTAAAAAAAAAAGTTTGTTGTTCATCATCCACTAACATATAATATAAATAAGACAAAATCAATGGTCATTGGCAGAAACAACCACTCGCAATGCCATATTGTGATTAACCAGAAGACCATTGAATGTGTATCAAGATATAGGTATCTTAGCACCACAGTAAATAGCCAATGGGATCCATCTGATGAAGTAAAGTCACGTATTGGTAAAGCCAGCGCTACTTTCAATAAAATGAATAACCTTTTTAAAAGTCGTAATTTATTGATTAACACGAAGATGAGACTCCTGTGCTGCTATGTGTTCTCTGTCCTCTTGTATGGCGTTTAAACGTGGACATTAACAAAAACTCTCAGTGAAAGGTTAGAAGCTATTGAAATGTGGCTGTATCGAATAATGTTGAGAATACCATGGACAGACCACACCACAAACGCTGAAATGCTCCGCAAAATAAAAAAAGATATGGAAATAATATTGACCAAGGTAAAAACACGGAAGCTTCAGTACCTTGGCCACATCATGAGGAATAGTAGCCGTTATGAACTCCTGCAGTCTGTTCTCCAGGGAAAAATACTAGAAAAGAGAAGTGCTGGTAGAAGAAGAACGTCTTGGTCAAAAAATCAGAAAACATGGACCTCCAAGATAACTATGGAGTTAATGCGAGCAACAACCAGCAGGGACAAGACAGCCCATATGGTTGCCGACATCCGGAACCAGAACAAGAAGAAGAAGAACATATAGTTACAGCGGTTTCGTATCTCAGTGGTTAAAGCGTTTATTTTCAGAAGTTTCGTGGTGTGGTCACCTGTTCAAATCCAGGTGAGGGCAGGAATTTTTAACACTTGTATTTGATCTCATGAGCTAAGACAGGTCGTTCTGTGGTTCGGATTCCACGTTAAACTGTAGGTCCCAGAGGAAAAGAAATGGCTTACCTCTGATACAGTTGCTTCTTCAGGAGGATCCAACCAATCTTCAGGTTGAGGACTAAATTAGTTTAACATATGATCCAACAGTTACATAACCGACCACCAAGAAATTCGTTACAATTTTTGACATCCAACACTGAGGTATTAGCATCATCAAGAAGTTAGGCTCATTACACTACCTAAAGGTAGTATGCTACTGCGTCTTTTTTTTTGTATACACATATTTTGAGATCGATTATCTGGTTGAGCGATATGCTACATTATTTTTTTGTGATTATAAGCTACGTTTACACCTCAGGGTTTGGAATCATGTAAAATGCACAGTGTATTACTCAGAATGGAATCTTAAAATTATCTCATTACAATCTGCATAGAAATATTAATCATATTACGATATTCTTGCTTCGATTTTAGTTTCGTTACAGAACTTGTTAAAAGTGACCTCCCACCCTTAACACTGCAGTAGGTATATAGATGTTGAACAAATATGTTTGCTTCTCATAAATTTAACAACTTTTGGGAATATAGTGGACATAAATGTCAGATCAATGGATATTTTGCTGCACCTTAAGCTTATAATAACCTTTAAAACTGTTCGATATAAAACTACAACTGAATTTTAGAATTGTGGAAATTATAAAAAAAAAAAAAAAAACAATTTTACAACATATCGGAACGTAAGAAGACATGGTGTCAGTGGTGCCACTTTAAAGAAAATTATGTATTCAAAATAAAAATGGCATGTTTATGAATGGACGACTAAATTATTCTGTATTTGTGTCATTACTTAAAGTAAAATCGATATCTGAATGGCTGGGACGAGATTTGAATTATTATTATGAATATTGATGGAGAGTGCCGTATTATTCGACAATCTATGAATATGAGAGAATTCAGATTCTAGTTTATTGAAATATTATTCCACCCTAAAATATTTTAAAGTTTATAATGTATGAAGTTAACTTTGAATAGCGATGGTGATTTTTTCCCCGTTATTAACCACCAAAAATAAGACGATGTAATGCAGTTTAAGGTTTTGCTTTCAGGAGCCATCAGAATGCCAGGACCAAGTTTTAATCTCTTGCCTTCATGCAATGCTTAATTAATTAAAGATGGTAAGTACGCCGTATTATCTCCTTGAAATTGTTCGCGTGCAAATGAAGGGATGACCTAAATTTCTTTTCAGATAATGAAATATTCAGACGGAAATGTATTGGGGCTCTATTTACAGTAGAAAAGTCAGGAGTTTATTTTTTCAACAGTTCTAATGGTATTTATCTCATTTTCATTTTTCCAGAAACAACACAATATCCGTTCCTCAGATACAAGCACGTCATACTTATGGTTACCGACGGCTCAGGATTTCTGCTATATTTTGATCATTAATGTGTAATAACAATGTATAAAATACTGTTGCATAGTAATGCTTGTATACGTTCCTCAAATGTAATCTCTGCAGTGATGCTTGGTTTAGGTTTAGGCAATGTAGTAATGCACATGAAAAATGGTGTAAAAACGCAGTAATGTATTCTCGTTTGTAGGAACAACCACATTCTTTTCATTCCGAAAATATTTTTTTACTCTGAAATTCGGTGAATGATTAATGTAATTGGTTAGTGTTTTAAAAATTTTCTTGTTGCTGAATTTTATCTTATTTTCATGCATTTTCACACGTGTGGTTACTTAATGGATAGCAGTTTTAAGCTAGTAGAAATTTCAAACTTCAGTTTAAGTATTTTCGTTCGTTACTCTACTACTCGCATGCGTACTTATAGCTTAGGGAATTTTTCTGTGTTTTAACCAGGTATTGAGTTGGTTTCATTCAAAAACCTTCCTTACTTTTTTTTTATAAAAAATCCTTACCTATTCTGCGTTTCTTTATACTATTGATCTGTGAGATTTAAATACCGAATTAGGAGTCCAGGGGCTGACTTCATTGGAAGCAAACATTGTTCCGTTGATTCCACAGCCTTCTATGCTGAGAACACATAGCGCGTATGGACAATAGGGAGATAACGAAACGCATGTAATCCAGTAAAAACATGTCGCAATGCATACCAACTGCATCGCAGTATGTTACTTATTAGTCAGTTTATGTTACTCCTAGGTTTTGCCCGAAAAGCATATATATAAATGTGTGTGTTTTTCCGTTGTTCATCAATGCATTTGGAAAAATTAAGAAGCTGATGGCTGTTCTTAATGTACGCCATATTTCAAGAAAGTATAAAAATGATTCAAGATTGTTGTTCTTTGGTTTCATCCGTTTTTTGGATCAGATAAAATGTTTCTTCTTAAAATTGTGGAGCTGTATTATAATGTTACACATTTGTTGGATAACGGATTAAACCACTAATAAAGTATAGCTATTCCAAATTATATCTGCATTACTCTTGTAGACATTTTCAGCTGGTTAATTTTTGCCACATATTTTGTGATCTTTTTGTATTAGTGCGCCCTGCTCATTGAGAAGTTTTGTAAAACAAATATTTTTTTCTCAAAAGACTGCGAAAGAACTTCTAAATGTGCCAGCTGTTAAGAGAGTAGAGTGAAAGATGATGATTGTCACATACAGGGCGTTCGCCGGAAAACGCTACCCTCCCAGTCTGTTGCCGTCGGCAACTTGCTCGGTCAGTCGTGCCAGCAGTTTCCGCCACACGGCACCGTGAATCACCGCACTGTTTAACACCTCCGCTGCCCCAACAGTGCAGTGCAGTGACCCTTACATTGTTAAGAACGGTTTCTTTGCATTGTAGATAGTTTGTGACTTCAGTCTCTTATTAATCAGTGTTGTGAATAAACGTTTCTTTGCGGTTTGGCTGGTTTGGGGCTTCATACTCTTACTAATCTGTACCGTGTTTGAGTGTGAGTAAAATTATGGTACGTTACAGTTTGCAACAAAGAATATATCTCTACGATACATATGTGAAGAAGAAGTCGTTTAAAAAGTGTCGCAGTAAATTTCGTCGCGAATTTCCTGGCGCTTTACTGCCAGCTAAATCAACAATTCTGCGTCTGGTTAAAAACGTAAGAGAAACGGGTTCATTTTTTAACAAAAAGAGACTGTCGGTCAACCGTATTCTCACAGAGGAGAAAATTGACGATATCGCTTTTCGTCTAGAACAGTCACCCAAAAAATCATTAAGTCAGTTAGGGCAGCGTGTGTCTCGAAATATGTTCAGAAGATGTGAAATGTGCATTACACAAGAGGGTCAACACTTCCAGCATCTTTTATAAGGTAAGCTAATGAATTACGTCACATTTAAATGCTTAGCACATACAAGTTTATGAAGCGTAATTATTATGAAATAGTCCGCGGCCGACGGTCGAACAATGCCGGAAACTGACCGCTCGCTCGCCGGGAGCAGTTTCTTCCTTGTAGCGCTAACAGTGGGTTGCGTTTCCCGGCGAACGCCCTGTACTATACGTTTAGTCCTGCAATAATAGGAGGAGAACTTTTCTTCTGTGAAGATTGACAACGTTCTTGCTAACTATGGGTTTGTAATGTAATTAGTTTGCCCTTCTTAATATTACAAACTTTTGATTATTATTGTTAATCGGTAACTTGTTTTGAGATTGACGCTACTATTTGCAAACCTTTTTTTTGGGGTATCCTAACTCTAATGCATTCACATTACCAACTAATAATTGCAGTGGAGACTTAATGGTTTAATGACTGTTTGATTAATATAAGTTCCCGATTCGGGTGATCTCTCAGTTTCGTAAATTCTGGTCTCGCATTCGGGAGGATGCGGGTTCGAATCCCCGTCCCGGCATCCAGATTTGGGTTTTCCATGGTTTCCCCAAATCTCTCCAAGTGAATGCCGGGATGCTTCCTTCAAATAGGCAATCGCCGAATTCCTTCCCGTTCCTTGTCCCCAGTCCCATCCCGCCTGTAAAGACCTTAGTCGTCGACGAGGCGTAAAGCAATACGTACAAAAAAAAAGTTTCGTAAAGAATACTCTTCATCGATATTATAGTTTTGAATTTTACGGTGAATACGTTTAAAGACTCTAGCAATGACACATGAATTTCACATTTCTGGCGATCCTTCTTCTTTTTTTTTAAATAGGATTTGGTTACGAGGGCATGCAGTAAGCTTGCAGTGGCCTGTTTCTTTCCACGTTTACATGTTGAGTGTTTCACAAAGTACAGGCAACACTTAATTAAAACCACTCATGCCCGAGATCGGACTCGAAGTGACCACTGCAACGCAAAACAAGCACGTTAATCCAACGCTGCCGTGGTCGGCGAGAGTTCTTTCTTAAAGGTTGGAGTATTAAAACATTTTAAAATTCCGGCGACGCATCTGGGTGTTGAATTTGGCTTCCGCTTTTGTCCTCGGGTAGATAAATCCGTCCTGAACAATATCAACTCTTTCATAGTATATGAATTTTCTGTATTGGTATGGAGGGGCTGCCCTCATTCTATACGCGCTGGGGAGATATAAAATTGGACTTTGATACACAATCTGGTGATTAGGAATCGTGTACGACCACCTTTGTTACTGTACTAACCAAGTATTTTTATGGGTATTCGAAGTCGAGGTTATTAGAGGCGGAAAAGTACTGGGTCAATTAACAGGAAAGAATCTTGACATGGAATTTTGAAGGAAACATTCCAGCATTCTATTAGAACAATTTTGGGAAACCATGGAAAATCTAGCTGGCCGGATGATGATTCGAATCCGCGTCTCCCCGAATGAAAGGATACCGCTCAACCACCACGCTTGGTCCTGAATGAAGGAAATTTTTCCAACAACGGACTAATGACCGGGTGAATGACACTATCTTGGGGTCCGCAACGAAGTGAGCCAAACCGGGTAGGATAATTGCTGTGTAGCACAAAGTTAATAGTTGTCAGCATTTCGCCTCTGTTTTTTTGCACTGCAGCTGGAAGGTTCTGCAGAGTCTGCGGCGGGAAATTACTTTGTGGGACTTGCCGACCGTTTTAACAACATGTATATTATGTAGCAGACAAATGCAAGAAGAAGCTTACAGTCAATGTTTCAATGGATATAATGCCAAGTGTTTAGTCAGAAATTTGTATAAGTGTTACACAGTTTTCTACTTGTGAAAAAGAAGATCTGTAAAATCCATAAAGTACTGTTCCAGACCGCCATGTAAATATCATCACCCTTGCTCCACTGACGATATCCCACATCATAAGGCCGAAACGCGTATGGGAATAAAGTAACATTAACATCAATAGTTGTTTCCAGACGGATTTTTTATTTATAAGCTAAGTATAATGTTTTGCAAAACTTCCCGAGATATTTTGAAACATTTTAGCACAAAAATATTGGATAAACATAATATTTAAAGTCATTTTGGTTTACATTTTTTTTTAACCGAGCGCGGTGGGTGAGTGGATAACGTTCTGGCCTCGCATTCGGGAGGACGAGGGTTCGAATCCACGTCCGGGCATCCAGGTTTGGGTTTTCCGTGGTTTCCCAAAATCACTCTAAGCAAATGCCGGGATGCTTCCTTTAAAAGTCAATGGTTGGATTCATTCCGGTTCCTTTCCCGTCTCTAATTACCCCGACATCAACGAGGTGTAAAGCCATAAACAAAATTTTTTGTGAAATTGTGTAGTGGTATTTAGAAATCTTTTATAATTGTGATTCATAATTGAATAATAATTTAATATTATTAGTTACCGTTAATAGTTGCTTCGAGTTATGAAACCCGTAGGTTGGCTAAGCTAGACTTACCAGGAGATTATTAAAAGAGGCTTAAATATTTTAACTGCCTTCAGTAGTTGGCCATTAGGTTAGGAGAGGGAATCACAAGATTAGGTACCAAAGTGTATGAGCTGAATCCAGAAACCTCTGCACATCTTAAGGAATTAGATTATACGGCTCTATGAATCCTTATCCTTCGCTGGATGGGGACGTTTAACTCCCAGTGTTCTTGTGAAGAGTAGGCCTGAACAGGCCGAAACCAGGTTACACTCCTGTCTCCATCTCTCATGCACAAGACGGACACACACACATCATAGTCACTTACTAGAAAAATAACACTTAATGACGACACTAAATACACTTTTGGAAAAGAACGAGAGATTTCATTTAAGGTGGCTTCCCACGGCGCATGCATTTGCCGGCTGCGCCCGTCCAGCTATCAACAGCGTGCCGTGAGAAGGGAGCCGCCTCTGCTGGCTGGGACGGCACGCCTCTATCCGTCGCCCAGCCAGTAAACATCAAACGCCCGGATAGCTCAAACGGCACTAGACAACGTGGTGGGGATGTGGATGCGAGGTAGCGAGGGTTAGCCTGTTTGCGCGTGCTGATCCATACAATTCGGCTGCATGGCGCTGCCTACAATACCACCATCAGATTTCCCCGGGACGTTTGTTGTGACCTTCGACTTCTGGGAGGCAGGGTTTGACAAAGATCCTTATTTTGTAATCAACACAGCAGAATTCAAACTGACGGCTTCAAATTACAAGAACTATGTTTCACAAACCATGATTCAGCATGTCTTTTCTTCCTTCAGTAATCAGTAAAAGTAAACTTGCGCCTTCTTGCGACCTGTTGACAGTTTCGATTTGTTACGGGTTCCGGCTCTGTCATGTCTGGTCCTACAGTTCAACGTGGAATCCGAACCATGGAACGCCCTGGCATATGAAAGAAAACTGTTAAAAATATTTATCCTAACTCGGATTTGAACCCCGAGTCCGGCCTCCTAATTAATGAAAGCAAGCGCCTTAACCACTGGAGCCACCAGGCCAAATGACATTGTTATACAGCACATATACAGACAGAGATGGTATGAAAGCAGTATACAGTAAATACTGGCTACTACTGTTCTATCAAAGGTTTAGACCAAATATAAGTACGTGTTTAATATTTCTCAAGGGGGCGACGTATAGATTGAAGAATCAACTCTGTTATGCTCGCGCTCGGGAGGCGACACGTAATTGCACTTTGGGCATGCGCTTTGCATCAGTCGGCTGTATACAGGGAGTAGTGTATGCATACGTTATTATTTAAAGACATTTATCGGCTCTTAAGACAAACTATCGGATAATTATTCACAAGAACCGATAGAAGAGATAACTATCACCAGGGACGGTATCATACGAATTGAGTACTGAGAGTGTGCTGTTAACTGATAAATCATAGAAAGAAAGTTACTGACAAATGTAATCGGAGCTTCCTGAAAAATGAAAGAAGCAAGATGTTGGAACTTCTTTCGTGCGTCTAGCGAAATGGTTTTGATTTATATATCGAGAACCACTGGATGAAACTTGATGTGGTTTTCACTATGGTGTAGAACATTGCTCTTGGAAGATTTATGTGTACTGAATACTAAATAGAGTTGCACATGACATGCGTTTCCGTCAGCTGGCTTACGGAGACTATGTACAATACAGCAACGAAGTGATTACATCCGTTAAAGGTCTCATTTCTTTCTTGCGTCTCACCATACACTCTCGTTTTTTTATTAGCGTCATCTGTTTAATGTAAACGTTTTTTTTTAGAGCTTTACGCCTTGTCGACGTCGAGGTTATTAGAGGCGGGAGAGGATTAGGGACAAGGAACGGGAAGGAATTTGGTCATGAAATTTTGGAACCATTCGCTTGGAGTGACTTCAGGAAACGATTAAAACTCGAAATTATATGGCCGGCCGGGAATTAAAACTCACGTCCTCAGGAATGCGTGGCCAGAGCGTTATCGTTTACCAAACGGCGTCAGTTTTATGTAAAAGAATAACAAAATCCACATACGTAGACCAAAGCTTCTTCGCTGAGGGGGAATTCAATTTTCTGCTATATATTTGGTTAATATAGATGGGTTATTTCGATGTGTATTCTTAAATCTAGCAGTTGCCAACAACTAAGTTCGGATGGACTCTGATTTTAGACATTACAACATAGTCAAGTGCTACATGATGCGCGACACCCGTGGCTAACTGAACGCAAAATCTTTTGCATGAACGGTCTCCATGACAAGATGTAACTTCATTCCTCTGAATAATATGATGCTCGCTGAAACCGCGGCAAACATTTCGACTGCAAGAAGTAAGTTACCTTTAATTTGTGAATTCTTTTATTTTAATTCCTCAGCTACAGCATTTTACTCGCATTTTGCATGAATAGCATTCAACAAAAAATTATCCTATATTTCGACCTCAAATTCAGTTGAACAGTTGAAACATATCCTGTTTTGCCTGCGGGACCATGCGTAGTAGATTAATCGAACCCCATCAAAATCTGACCAATTGTTTTGAGTGAATAGCGTTCAATAAAAAACTAACGTTTTTTTAATCTAAATTTTCGATAGCACATCAAAATGAAACCAGTCTTATTTTACTTGCGAGACCAAAGGCCCCAGTAGTTTTTGCATGAATCATGTTCAACGTAAACTGACACAACTTTCTGATATTTTTACGTCATATCAAAATGAAATACCCTGTTTTACTCTCGAAACCATAGGATGTACATTAAACTAAACCCTGTCCATGAATCACTTTTACCCAAATTTAAGAACTAATTGATTTCATCTCTGTAGCTGATTAACACTACCCCAAACCCATTTGCTTGAAAATATCTTAAATAAATTTTTTCATTTTTACGGTTTTATTATAAGCACAAATAACGAAGTTTAAGTTTAGCAGTGGAAACAAATGAAATATAGCGTTATCGTCAAGAGGCAAGGTGCAGGGGCCTTGTTATGCATGCGTGAGGGTGTTATTAAAGAATTTTAGTCCCTCCCAGTTAGATTGTTAGTGAATTATTGTGACTGCATGACTGACGGAGTCTCATTTGTCAGAAAATTACGGTAGCCGCACACTTTTTAAAAAAATTACAAATTTACAGAAATGATGACTTCCTTCCTCAACGCAAGTGCATTGAACGCAAGAGCAAAGGAATGTAAGACAGAAATATGCGGCTTACTGACACTGCCAGAGAACTAAATTAAAACTAGTGAGAAAAGGGCAACAAATGATGGTTTACTTCGGGAGACGTTAACCGAAAATAGTTCAGCTGATATTAGTTGACACAGATCTGTAGCGTATTTTTTCAGCACACAGCTAGCGGATGAATAATCCTGTTATCTTGCTTGATTGTTCGATCCAGCAGTCAACAACCTTTATGTTTACCGGCTCGCTAGATTGGATGTATGGTGCTGAAACGGTTTAAAATCACAGCTCCTTCTTCACGGATTCTGTGCCGTCTGGTGGCTTAGCGCTTAAGGTGTCTGATTGGGGAACGGAAAGTTCCCCGTTCCATTCCGTTCTGTCTCGGCGGGGTTTTCAAAGACCCTTAACGCGACCTTTACCTCTGGCGCAGCTTGCTGTGTAATGCGCAGCACGCCCGAACACTTTTGTGGTTCGGATTCCACGTTAAACTGTAGGTCCCCAGTACCTGGTAATACTACCGAGTTAGAGTAAGGCGGCTATGACAGGACCGGAATGTGCATCTAATAGAAGCCCTGTGGAATTATTATTAAATACGGTTTCTGTATCCGCGTCATGTTTATGAAACATGTCCCCCACGAATAAGTAGCTTTCCGTCTGACATAAAAGTTTTTAACTGCTTGTTCCATGTTTAATGTACAATGCTGAAATGTTCTGCCGAGAATAAAACCGCACTGATACTAAAAAAATCATAAATTATAGTTGGTAGTATGGCCAAATAGCCGGACATAATCTATAAAAGCTTCAAGCTGATGAACGCGTTTTTATCCTTAGCTGAGTTAATTTTCAGCACTCAGCTGTCGTAAATGTGCAATGTACAATGTTTAATATTAAAAACACAACCAATGTTCCATAGCACGTTGTAGCGTCCCTCTTTCAACCTCTTCACCTGTTGTTGCTTATCGCATTCCTGCCTCGTGCTTAGCTTGTTTTAATTCTGTTTGATACTTATGTTTATTTCATCTTGCTGTCTTCAGCATATAAATAATTGAGAGATTTCCTAGGATCACTAGTGTGCAAAGTTATATCAGCACAGTACGAATCTAAAAGAAATATTTAAGATGGATGTGTGATAGTAATTGAAAATTTACAATACTGAAACAATTAAAACCAATAGCAAGCTGATTCATATGAAATTCCCAGACAGTGCTTTCTAATGGAAAGTCTAGGAATAATCAGAGTCTTTTAATGGCCACATGACGGAGCGTTCAGACGTCCGTCATGATTTCGTGGGTTTTTGGAAAAACAATCACAGTCACCTGCTAAAATTCCAAATTACAATCAGTGAACTGGTTCATTCATTTCTAAAAGATGGGAAATATGAAGATAAATCAGTTGCTCATTTTTTCAGTTCTTTTGTTAGTAATCCTCGTGTGCTGATCTTAAATGCCAAGTTGTTGCTATAAAAGTTCTCCACGCAACTTTACTCGAAAATAAATAGAAATAATTTTCTGCTATATCTTGTTCACTCTCGACTGGCGGCTCAAGGTCATCTTCCCCTTGTATTGCTCCTCACCACACCACCCCCTCTCTGAGCTGTACACAGTGTCTAGTTAGGCCCCTCCGCATTTAGCGTTAGGGGCGTGGAGTGGGCAGAGAGCAGAGTGATCTTGAGCCACCATTTCGTAGTCAACAGGGCGTAAGACAATCTTATGAGGTTGTTTTTATAATGGCTTTAGAGCGCGTCAATACAATCTTACCCTTCAGAGGATTCATGATTTAAACTCGTCAAATTGTAAGAATTGACAAAAATAATTAATTATGTCTATAGCGTTTGGGAAGCAGAGCTACCGTTCCATCCAGTGAATTATTTTGTACTGAACGATATAAATCAGGCAATGAATTATATTAACGCTAAAAAGAACTGATCACTCAGTTATCTGAAGCTGTAATACCGGATCGCGAACCAATGAATTATTAGAACAGAGTAGACTGTTGTAGTGTCCCTGTTTTCGTTAATACCAGCGCGGTCTGTGTATGTGACAATGTTTCCCAGCGACGGATTATCCTAGTACCTGGCATCACAGGTAGTTCGCGACGGCTGGCCAATACAGCAGAATCTAGTCACCCTTAAATACTACGTGCATAGAGAGAGACGAAATAAAAATCAAGAATACGGTGCAGGATGCATTTGGGAAGTAACGGCGAGGTTGTTTCGGGGTGTAGATATGAACATGGTGTAAAAGTTTTGATTTCAAACAGCGAAATTCTTTAAGGGGCTCAAATCATGTGAAAATCCCGAGGATGAGCTGAAAACCTCTTTACTTGGAGGTGAAGGTCTCGCAAATGGGCGAAATCGAGATGAGGGCTATCACCTTAGCCAATCACGGATTTGTCAACCATAACAATTGCTAATAGTTATGTAGTTTGTTGCATGAGGACGAATCGAATGAGAGATGGAGTTTCTGATGTCACTATGTTGGAGAAAGAGGTTTCTTGCACGGCTCCCCTTATAGCGGCTTAAACGATGGCAAGATGGTGCGAGTGAGAGTTTTTTTGGAGACTTCTGGTGGTACTCTGATGGTTGGTTGATCGCAAGCCGTGATCATAGGCGTTTTGCTTTTGAGACCACGCGGATAGTGGATCCAGTTCGCAATCACACATTCGCACCCGTCATATACTGGAGAGGACCAACGAGTGGAGACGGAGCTGAGTAGTCCACTGAGGGTCACCAGCAGACTCTACGGAGACGATTCCCCGAACGCAGCCTCCAAGACGTCCCAGAGTCGGAGTGAATGGTATCCCCAACAAAGCGAGATGCTGCACTGCTTGTTGAAGCAGCATTCACGAAGGTTTCACAACAGAACATGAATCATCCGTAAAATGCGCCTTGATCTATATTCATATGTTTCCAAATTTCACAACAGAGTTTGGTGGGTGAGCGGTAACGCTCTGGCCTCGCATTAGGAAGAACGCGGGTTCAAATCCCCGTCCGGCCATCCAGATTTCGATTTTCCATGGTTTCCCCAAATCACTCCAGGCGAATGCCGGGATGGTTTCTACAAAAGGCCATGGCCGAATTCCTTCCAGATCCCTGCCACAAACCTTTCCTGCCTCTAATGACGTCAACGTGATGAAAAGCTAAAAGCAAATTTCATTTTAATCCGGTTAAAATAAATCAATCATCTTGTTCTTTGGGTTAGTATCTGAATCACAAATTTTTGATCTATCCCTTATTTATTGAGAACTTTCTTATGAATCCATTCTAGCCCCTCAATTACTTTTACTAATCATTTATAAAGGTATGTCATGTTTGTGACCATTAGTTTAATAAAATATTGGATAAATTAAACCTCACTCAAAATTGCCACTAAAATTTGGCTGACCCAACGTCGATTGATTTAAAGTTCCACTTAGGTCATTATAAATGCCGCTTTGATCGCAGTGTTCAATTTAGGATTTTAACGCTCATTTCCCTGTACCTTTCACTTGCGCAGAGGTACTTTCAAAATCAGGGGAGATGTGGAATTCGTATGGGCTAATATAACAGGGATGGAATTTTTTTTTTAAAAAAAGAAGAAATACACGCACACACAAATAATGAAGTCTTACCAATGGCCTGGAAGGAATATCTAATCAAAAAGCAATAAGGCATTCGAAATGATAGCAATTTTTTGCTCGTCGACGTCAAGGTCATTAGGGCCCGCAGTTCGACGGTAGATTAAATATTAATGAGATTTTCTGAAACCTCTTCACATGTGGCAAAAAAAAGTTAAAAATCAAATAAAATAAATAAAAAATACGAAAGAAATTTTCTTAGATAGTCTCCAGTATCGCCAACATATTTCTTTCCATCACACTGCAAACTTTATTATTATTATTATTATTTTTTTTTAAAAAAAAAGATCCACCCTTCATAAAAAAAAATGGTTGAACGTGTACACATCCAACTGCCCATAAAGTTTTGTACCTCTTCGTTATTGGAAAATTTCTTTCTTCCCAAATCTTTCTTGAGAAGCCTGGGCAAATGATAGTCACATGATAACAAATCTTCACAATAGAGGTGATTGAATATTCAATGCTGTCAAAGGTATTTCTTCCAATATCTCTTGCCTGGCATCAGCAGTGTGGAGTTCAACGTTATCGTTCACAAGCTGTATGTTACGTGTTTTGAAATTATAGGTCTCTCTAATCTTGGCCAAAACCTTACAGTGGTATGTAGCGTCGACAGTTCGTCGGGCCAGCAGAAAATCGACGTACACATCTTTCGCATCCCAAAATCCAATTTTAAAAACCTTACGAATAGACAAATTCGTCTTCACGGGAATCGCTCCCCATTCTGCACGCCATTCCATACCCAGCCTCTTTCTTTCAGAAGTTAGTGCTGCACGCATGATTCCTCCAAATGAATCTCAACTATGGGAGGTTCTTTATGGTTTTCATAATCATCAGTCTTTGAGTGATAAAATCTGTGAAATTTGCGTATGAATAACTTTCAACCTAATAACAGAAACGAAACATGCCGAAGGAGCTACAAAACAATAAGCAATATTTGTGCTCCAGTGAGAGCACAACTAATTTCGCACAATGCCAACATTTTGAAACCACAAAAAAAATTCACAAATAAAAAAAAAAAGCAGAATTAGAGTAAACCTACCCCATTTAGTGATAATAAGAATTCAGATTGAATAAATGTATACATTTTTATTACAAACATTTTTTATTCATTTTTACTGCAGACATAAACACCATTTTCTTATTTCTAACTAAAAAAATACATTTAATACCAATTACATGAAAACTATTTAATTGTAATTGAAATCTGTAACATATGACTAATTTCGTGACAATTTACTTGATTTCGTGAGTCCATATTCTCAACTTCGTGATAGTCAATCTTCACTCATTTTATTCACTTTCACTGCCATTTTCGCTTTGTCTTGCACGTACATTACAATACAACTGGCGGCTGTTTTGAATCTATGGATTGACAATTTTCATGATACCACTCCAGACAGAAACAACACTGAATCCATGAGCTCCTATTTATTCTTCCCACATCAATAGCACTGGTTGCATGATTGGCAGAAATATTAATCATCTGATTTGTTTTTCTGCGCTCGTTTCAGTCCACTTGTTCCAGGCTGAGATCCCTGATACAAACTTGAAGGGGCAGATCCATTGGAGCGTTGCCGCTCCTTTGGAAGAAAAACCTGTGATTTAGGATCTCTTCTGGTCTTCGGCGGACTTTTGTTTTGCGGGAGTGTCAAGTTTGTGAATTTTAAAATATCATCTATGTCATTTGTCTGGCATGAGCCGGAGGGAATCTTTTCTTCAATAGTAGTTGAATTTCCCGTCGAATTTTCAGGAATCATCTGGGCTGTTGTGATGGCTTTATCAGACACCGCTGTACGATTCAGTGGGAATATCCCAGAGATAGTGTTTCTCCTTGAAAATGCTTCGAGAAAAGCAGGATTGAACATCCTGTGAAAATCAAAACGTCCAGGCCTTCTTAATTGATTTCCCTCTTGAAAGAGTCTTAGGTGTTTTAATGGCCTGTACACAACAACGTCCAATTACTGAAGGATGTGTTTGGTGTGAGAGGGTACTGTAAAGAATAAATTGTTTTTCTGATGCCATATCAAGCACTTCGGGTGTTAAGTGGCTTGTGTGGGAGTCCATGATCAGAAAGACTGGTCTGTCAGCTCCAAATCCCTCAAAAAACTTTTTGAACAACTGCAGAAAAAGCTCTGAATTGATCCATCCGGTCTGCTACAATGTTACACTGACATTGGAGAGTGCACCTTCTTTTAGTCCGTCGATCATACGAACCCCCTTGAATATTATCATTGTACGATCAAACTAGCCTGCTGCATTAATGCATGGCAGCACTGTATGGGTCTCAGCTTTATCGGCAATCATACCACTATAGACATACTTTTTGCCTATCTTAGTGATGATTTGGCCTGATTTCATCACGTAGCACATTCCTGTCTCATCAAAGTTCCACACTTGATGTGGCTTCACTATCACTTCACACTTAACGTAAGAAACTTTAACTTTTTCATAAAAATAGTTCAACATTTCACGGTTGGCATGGTTGCTCTGTACTGAGAAAAAGATTCTCCGGCATACGGAGGCATAAATTGTATCTATCTCAGAAATCTCTCCACCATTTCCAA
>CM061921.1:320756555-320985180 GCA_031002005.1 Vandiemenella viatica | reverse complement strand
TGGATACAGCTAGTTTCCGATACACTTATAAAAACTTATTCCAGCACTGAGTGTTGAACTTCGCTGTAAACAGGAAGACACAAGTTCACGTTCACTGCTCCGAGCTACCCGGAAGTTATCGCTTCGGTGACTGATCATGGAGATTACTCCACAAAGCATTGCCGCTAGACGAAGCAGGGAAGTTCTTTGCTTACTAAACGATGCTTTATGGTTGGATGAAGATGATGTTGACACATCGAATGTTCCCAACACTATCGAAATCAAGAATGAAATTACTATTATGCCAATATTAAACAGTATCAAGGAATGGGTTCAAAATCCAATGGACACATAATGACTCGATTTTGTATCATTAATTCGTTGTTTCTTTATGTTTTCTTAAATGTTTGATTAATTGTTGAAATGATTTTTTAAACTAGAAATACATAAATCATTTTGAAAGTGCTGTTTTAATTCATAAATTTAAAATTGCAAAATATGTGACGTCACACCAGGGGAGGGGGGGCCACAAATGTGACAACCTGTGACATGGGAGGGGGGAGGGGTCAAAAAAATCATGAAATTCGTGTGACGTAATTTGTGGATGGCCCCAACAGTTCGCGTTTAGCTACGGTCGCATACGGATCTAGTCTAGCAGCTACGAGAGTGTTTCCTTGTTTACGTGTGTGGTCGGTAGTGAAGTGAGTCTACAGCGGTGCGAGTGGCCATAGCGCCAAGTGAGTGTATCGGTGACAACTAGTTCTAGTGGGACACAACATCCGAACCCAAAAGTAGTTGTTAAAATAACTGTAAAGGAATCTAAGTGCTCGTTGGCAGCGGCAAAGCGTGTAAAGGAGCCGGAATGGTGCAATCTAGTGGTGGCATTACGGCCAAAACAACTGGTGATAATCATGAACTATTTATCTACCAATCAGAGCAGGATATGTCGGAGGCTTCAAAAAAGAAGATGGAAGAATTTACCTTGGATAGTGAAGAAGAAGGGAAATACAACCTCAGAAAGAAGTGTAGAGCCACCGATAGAAGAGGTGGATCTAAGGGAAATAAGAAGAATCAACGACGTCAGAAATATTACTAAATTCGAAGAAGGTAAAGATTATAAAACAGACGACAACATCGCAACAGCTATCATCTCACCTCGCAGAGATAGCGAGAAAGACAAGAAGTGATCAACTGAACTCCGTTATCCCAAGTCAAGGCGGGTATAAAGAAAAGCCAACTTCACCACCTCAACATATCAGACTATACGGCCGACAATCGCAGGGACCATGTGTAGTTACAATTGAGCCGAATATGAATGGCACTATGCCACATCCAATTCAACTAGGTAAAATATTCTATAACAAGGTTAACGGACTGCAGAGGATTAACCAACAGGGCAAACAGGGATGACATTGGAATTCTCAAAGGCGGAGGCAGCAAACAGCTTCGTGGGAAACAACGATTTCTTGCATTCACTGGGATTAAAAGTATATATCCCTGCCAGCTGGGTCGAATGCAAAGGTGACATTAAATACGTCGCTACAGACCTCAACGAAGAAGAGCTAAGTAGAAACATTAAATCAACTGCTCCGATAGTATGAGTAAAACGATTTATTAAAAAAATACGTCTGGATGAAAAAGTGGAAACAAAGCCTTTACAAACTGTTCTACTTACCTTCGAAAGCCAATTTTTACCGGATGAAGTGGAGCTCGTCTACCTAAGATTTAAAATAACTCCATATGTCTACCCCGTGACTCAATGTTTCGAGTGTCAAAGATATGGACACATTTCTACTAATTGTAGAAGTAAAGAGAGATGCCCCAACTGGGGTGAGGAACATAATATCTCCAGCTGTCATACTGCGGTTATCAAATGTGTGAACTGTGGAGGTGATCATAAGGCTATCGATAAGACATGCCCAATTAGAAAACAACAAGAGGAGCTGAAGCAGAAACTGGCGCTTGGTAGCAAATATTAATGGGAGCAGAATACGAACACAAGCCAACCGAATTTCCTCCCTTACAGTCTAAAACCTACAGCGTAGCAACAATTGTTGAAAAGACAGTCACTAATAGGACATTACCTAAAAAAAAAAGGATATCCCCAGAAAGAGGAGAAACAAGAGCGGTCCAGATGGCGGATTCAGCACATAAAGAACTGAATGTTGCATACATTAACACCATAGCGAAAATTGTGATTAACATAATCATGCAACAGTTAAAGGGAAACCTACCCAAGGAAGTGATACAAAAAATTCAGGAAGAAGCCACCAGCAACATCATGCAAGAAATAAAGGAAATGGGAGCGAGTGATACTAAAATGGAGATATGTAAAATAACTGCTAACAATGGATAGAAAGTCGAAATTCACAACTCTACAATTGAATGCTAGAAGTCTGCTACCAAATTGGAATGACCTTCAGAGAGTAATCGAGGAGCATGCCCCACATGTTGTGCTGATCACCGAAACATGGCTATCGAGGGACACTAATATAAATGATAGAAACTATAACATCTTCAGAAGAGACAGGAGCAATGGTTTCGGAGGAGTTGCTATATTTGTGAGAAATGATGTGATTAGCGTAATTAGAAACATAGTGGAGCCATGTGCTAATATAGAAGTTCTTTCAGTTGACCTGAAACACAGAGATCCTCCGAAGTGGCAGGCAGGACAGGCGGATCATTAGGGTGAGGAACTCATGTCAGCCATAACGTCATCCTCACTTATTGTGCTTAACAACAATCACGGCACGAGACTCGGGACTCCACATCAAGGAAACTCGTCACCTGATATTTCACTGATATCGGCATGCATGATGACCAGGACCAAGTGGGAGATTCTACAGGCCATATTAGGATGTGACCATCTAATTCTGAAAATATCAGTGGATTCCCCTACGGACCCGAAGTCAACTCCATCAAACAGGTGCTGGAATTGTAACAAAGCCAATTGGATCCAATATCAAGGAAAAATCGGTTTGCGAATGGAGCATACTTACTCAGATACTAATGACCCACGACAACGACCTGGAAAACATAATAATTAAATCTGCAGAAGAAAGCATCCCAGAATATAAAGTAAGTGAAAGAAACAATATCATCAGAAAACCCTGGTGGACTACAGAATGCTCTGCAGTAATTGAAAGGCGACGCCTGGCATCAAAAAGGTACAGAAAAGACCCGACGATACAGAACTTCATGTTACTTAGACAGACAACAGCAGTGGCCAGAAATACGATTAGAAAAACGAAAAGAGAAGGTTGGAGGGCATTCTGCCCTGCAATCAAATACGGCATTTCGTCGCAGGAAATGTGGGCGAAAATAAGATGGTTCAGCGGAAAGCGACCTTCACTTAACAACATATATACCGATGATGGATTGGCACAACAATTCTTAGAACTGATATCACCGGCAAACGTACCGACGGATATAAAACGAAACGCACATCATGAGACCAATGAAATCAGTAACCAAACGGAAGACCCATTCTTCAGCATGCCTGAACTTGAATGTGCCATAAAAAATAAAGATACGGCTCCAGGAGACGATAGGATCACATACTCCATGATTAACAACCTTCCTCAAATAACCAAACAAAAAATCTTAAATATCTTCAACGACATGATGAACACATCATACGTTCCTGAGCAGTGGAGAAACATTTTAAATGTTCCTGTTTTAAAGCCGAACAGGAGCGACGCGTCCTTTTATCGGCCTATATCTTTAATGCCTTGCTTGGCTAAAGTAATGTGCACTACGATCAAGAATAAGATGGAATGGCACAAAGAACACCGTCGAAGGCTCGATCGTCGCACTATGGGATTCCGTAAAGGCTTCAGTACAAAAGACACTGTTAGTACGCTGGTTACCGATATCCAGTTGAGCTTTGTCAGAAATAATTACCTTGTAGCAGCGTTCTTAGGCATAAAAGACGCTTATAACAATCTCCAGATTGATATCTTACGGGAAGCAATGGAAGAGATAGAGCTTCCCAACAAACTGATAACTTGATGTTGTAATATCTCACACGTAGAGTGAATATTATTCAAACAGCAGAAGGGAAGAGAATCGTCCGAATGTCCGCATTCCACAGGGAGACCCAATGAGCCCGACCCTCTTCAACATCTACACGAGCAAGGTGTGCAACGGCTTACCAGTGATGGTGACCTTCCTCCAATATGCGGACGACTTTGTCATATATGTCTCACATCCAGATAAAGAAAAAGCTAGACTAACCCTAGAATCGGCAGTAAGAGCAACCCTAGAAAAGCTGAGACAGAGAGGGCTTGAACTAACAATCCAATAAAATATGCATCTTTACTCACAGGCACTATCAAGAAAATGACTTTAAAATAACTGTAAATGGCATAGTTATAGATCTAATGAAAGAGGTAAAATTCCTCGGAATATGGCTCGACTCCAAGATCACGTGGCGGAAACACATAACAGAGATGAGGGCTTCCTCCCCACTGCGAATAAATTTGCTGAAAGCCCTTGCATCCTTGAGATGGGGAGCTGATCTGCGGCTATTATACTTCAGTATTGTGATAAGCAGACTCGACTATGGCGGGATGCTTTACGACAACGCATGTAAAACCCTACTGAAGAAACTGGACACCGTACAAGCAAGGATAATTGGTGGATTTATTAAGACCACTCCGATAGAGGCGATGGAAGAGGAAACAGTAACTCCGCCCCTAGACTTACGAAGAAAGAAGATAGGTACAAATTTTTGGCTAAATGTATGCTCCAAAAAAGGTCACATTCTGTTGAAGAAAGTACAAATGTTAGCACACGTGATGCAAAGAAAATCACCAGATCCCCATAAGACGCCAAGACTTGTAAACTACTGGGAAGTAACAAATCAATGGAATACCCACACATCAGAAATTAATTACCTATACTCTGAGGATGGACCATGGCAAAAAAGTGGACTTATCCGCTCGTGTGTATCCAGCCCTCACATTAAATCTAACAGAAAGGAAACACTGCATTCCGGAAGAAGCAATACAAAAGACGATGGAAATAATAAACACTCGGTGGAATGGCTGGCCCCAAATATTCAAAGACCGATCAAAGGCGGGGGAGGAGGCCTGTGCAGCCGCCTATGCTGACTCGGCGACATCGTCGAAGCATTCCGCTTACCAGATCAATTTTCTAGCTTCTCGGCTGAACTATTTGATATTCTTAAAGGATTACAATATATCCAAATACAGTTTTAATGAAAGTGGTCATCTGCTCTGATTCAAGAAGCGCATTACAGACAATCCTGGGGATCCCCAAAGGCAAGAGCAAAAATTATCTTGCATACGAAGTAGCTAGAGAGATAGATAAATTGACAACAAAGGAAATAAATATAAGGCTACATTGGGTGCCAAGCTACGTGGGCTTACATGGCAATGAAAGAGCTGACAGGGCAGCAATAGAACAACTAGCGGCCATTGGAAAATTTGACACAGCCACTCCATATACCGATCTTAGACACTGTACATCCAACCTGATAAGGCACGAAAGGGAAGAGAAATGGGAAAATAACAAAGGAACAAAAGGAATATGGCATCGAGCAATAAGTAATAGGATCAACAAGAAGCCATGGTATGCAACAAAAGATTTAAGCAGGAAAAAGATTACCCTGGTCAACAGATTAGGAACGGGACACGCCCTCTTAAATGATAAAAAGTACATCATGAAAATCGTTGAGTCACCAGATGTGATGCAGTAGAAGATATATACCAATACATTCTTAGATGTGACGAATACAATGAAATCAGAAAAGAACTAATAAGACAATCCCTCAAAATTTCAGACCTGATATCCCTAATGATTAATCTCTCAGATCCAGACACAAAAGTGATCAACACCATATACAAGTACTTCGCAAAGACCAAAAGTTTAATATAAAGTGATAATAATAAAATAAAACTAAAACCTAGCACCCCTACCCTCTGTTCGTTCGTGAAAGACTTCAAATCTCATACCACGGAATAAGGTATATCACGAAATGGGGTAGGTTTACCCTACTTTAACCTGTTGGTTTTCAAAAACTGCATAGGAATTACAGTCACTCTTGATCCTTATCTTTTAATGATGATATTCCGAAAAAATGTTGACAATAACGAAGCCCAACTTGACGAAGATTATATACGATAGCTGATTTAATATAATCGCTGAAGATAAAACAGTTCTTTCAAGCGTTGAATTATGTTTTATCTCCACGATTTAATGAAGGGCTCTAATGGCCTTCAGAGACCTTTTAATTTTAAATAATTTCAAGAATCATGAAAGCAGACACACTAAATCTTTACGTCAGAAAAGAATATAAAATTGATTACCCCTTTGTCTTCCCCCGTACGTAGTGTTACGATCATCATAAAATGGATTAGGGAGATCGTAAAGAGAGATTTCAATGCATTTTACGCAGATGGTTGCATTAAATAGTTCTTCGCTTTAATACCGGGCCTAGTCCGAGATGGCGGAGAGACTAGTGAGCTGGCCTCACATTGCAAGGGTCACCGGTTCGAGTGCGGCTTAGTGTTTCGTTCGTCTTGGGTTGCTCTTACCAGACATGAATAATAACGAATACCGTATGATATGTACATATCCGAAAAAGCAGAAATACATTGAGCCGGCTGCAACAAATCGAAATTTACCCTTCGGGGATATCCTGGTCAATATTGCAGTACACATATATGCATTATCATTATGAACGGCTCTCACGTCATGAGGCGAGCCCACTAGAAACTACTGATGTCTTCACTGTTTTATTTAATTGAACCGAACGTAGTGGATGAGCGGTAACACTCGAACATCTCATTCGGGAGGACGTGGTTTCGAATCCCCTTCCACAATAAAGAATTTGGTTTCCCATGGTTTCCCGAAATTATTCCAGGCGAATACCGGGATGGTTCCTTCAAAAGGCTAAGGCCAAATTCCATCTTGTTCCTAGCACACAGTACTCTCTCTCCTCTAACGACTTCGACATGGACAGGACGCAAAGCCCTAAAAAAAACTCTGGTTTGTAGTATATGGGATCGATATCTGTCAATATGCATGGATCGTAATGTTTATTTCATTTTTATAAGCAAATGGCAACAACATTCTCCTGGCATCTCTTAAAAAATCTCTATATTCGCTTGAAGCGATTTATGAAAACTATGAAGATAACTTGATTGGATGTGATGTCGGAAAGAGGTATCTCGAATTTGAGTTCTTTGAAACAGTTATCGTGCAATCTTTTTGAGTGCTCTTTTCGCCAAAATACTTAAAATGCCTGTATTTCAAATGCCATTGGAAGTTTTTTTAAAAAAATTATCCTCTTAACAAGAGTGGTAACAAGTAGGATAATTAATTACTGCAGTGTCATATTTATTTGATAACGATGAACAAATGAAACGCTGATAGTTCTAGTACTCATAAACAAGCACTAACCTCTTTGCCTTGTCAGAAATTATCTACTTTCTTAGGTGGCACCTGTCGCAGCTACGTTGCGAAGGGGTTGGGTTGTAGTTCGTGTAAGCAGTGGTTTCATTGGGCTTGTAGGGAAGAGGAAACGTGGGAAATAAATGAGGCTCTCCCATGGTTTTGTTCAATTTGTCTTAGGGATGAAAGGATGAGGGAGATGGGCGAAACATTGAGGGAGTTACGTGTTAGGATCAGGATTCTTGAGGCTCCTCTTGTGGAGGCTCAGCATGTTTGAGCTCAGCCTGTGGAGGCTCAGCCTGTTGGGGCTCAGCTGGTAGAGGCTTTACCTGTGGAGGTTCGGAATGTTGGAGCTCAGCCTGTGGAGGCTCAGCCTCTGGGGGCTCAGATTGTGGAGGCTCAGCCTATGGAGGCTCAGCCTGCAGAAGCACAGCCTGTGTGGTTAAGCATGTCGACATTCATGCTATAGAGGCAGAAAGTAGAGATAGTGGGTTGGAGAAAGTTGAGAAGGATGGTTGTGAGCTGGTAACAGGTCGTAGGAGAAATACGGTTAATAGTATGAATTATGCGAAAAGTAGGTTTGAACTGTTGCCAGAGTCAGGAGGATAAGAGCATCATGTAGATGTAGCATTAGGTTAGATGCAGCAGGCCTTTAGGAATAAGGGCGTGGAAGGCAAGAATAGGAAAAAAAGAGTTTTGCTGCTAGGTAGTAGCCATGTGTGAGGTGTAGGCCCTCTTCTGCATCATCAGTTAGGGCAACATTAGGTCAGGTAATAGAGGATAGAGGTTCACTTTGTAAGAGTTTCACTAAGGACGATAGATTAGTGATAGTGGGAGGTACGGCGAATAGTATTGATTGAAACGCGAATCATAGTATAGGGGGTGACCTGAGGAATGTGGTGAAGGAGGCGCAGCATATCAGGGTGGAACTCATGCAGGTCCTAAGTCGCCATGACCGGCCACAATTGAACTATGCTGTGATGCGGGTAAATGTGGAAACGGAAATGCTACTTGGGAAAGGCATTAGTTCCGTCTCGGGGGTTGTGCCTCTGAACACCATTGGTAGGTGGGGTTTCACCAGGCATTACCTACACCTAAATAGAAAGGGCAAGGGGGTACTTTCTGAGTTGTTAGCTAAAGCAGTAAGGAAGCCCATTTCCAGTGATGATGGGGTTAGTACTGTGCCTTTTTTAGGATAGGGGCTGCTGGTGATGGGATGGAAATAGATGATCAAAGTGATACTGATTGTAGATCCATGATGGGAACAATCACAGATGTTAAAGACATAGATGAAGTTGCTGAAACAATAACTGACTGAGGTAAAACAGGGAAGAAGGAGGTTAATGCTAAAAATATAAAGCCAGTAATAAGGGTGTTACCGGTGAACTGTAGAAGTATAATGAAGTTAATAGAGATACAGGACCCACAAGTAATAACTGAGGTGGAGAGTTGGTTAAAAGAAGAAGTACTAGACAGTGAGGTTTTTCCCGATGATTACACAGTGTATCGCAGAGATTGGGGAGCAATTGGTGGAGGAGTTTTCATACTAGTTAACAAAATCTACCACAGTTCACTGGTGTTCATAGATCATGACCTCGAGTTACTTGGGGTAGATTTCTAGGGTAATAAATAAGAAAAAAATCAGGGTGTTGGCTGCTTACCACGTGGAAGAATGACGGATGAAGATGAGGCTCTAGGCGAGAAATTAAATTCATACTCAGATTTCAGAGGTGAGAATAGAATGGTCATTATGGATGGGAATTTAAATTTACCAGTTGTAAACTGGGTAGGAAATAAGATTAATAACACAAGGGCACAGAGATTTGCAAATACCCTAATAAGGGAAGGAGGATTTACACTTATGGTAGAGCATAACACTAGGGGACAAAATATTTTTGATATTTTTCCAATATAGCCTGATGATAACCTTGTGGGGTGTCAAATAACCGAATGAATAAGTGACCATGAAGCAGTTCTGATGGATATTAGAGGATTCAGTAAACCAGCAGCGAAAATCATAGGTAAATTATAAAAAGACACAAATTTCGAATTTGAAGAGATAATTCAGAGAACGTTTCAGCAAATGTAAGGAAGGCCCAAGTACAGTAGAGTCAAGGTGGAAAAAGTTCAAGGAGATAATAAGAAAGGGGAAGAAGAATTTATTCCAAAACAGAAAATAAAGAGAAGTAGTCAACCTGTGTTCTATAATAAGGAGGTTAAAGAGGTTGGTAAGAATAGAACATAACAGAGCTAAGAGACAGCAGTAGGAAATATTTAAAGTAACTAAACAAAGACTTAATAATAGCTAAGAAGGTGGCTAAAGATGGGTTTATGAAGAGTATTGTCGGTGCAGAGGGACCATTGACTGATGCATCTAGAAATTTCTTTGACTATGTTAGAAAACTGAGGGGAAGGGAGGGTGTTGAGACGTTTATAGATAAGGATGGGAAAGAAGTTACTGAGGATTTGAAAAAGGCGGAGATTATAAGTAACTGGTTTAGTGAGAGCATTAGGGACAATGAATCAGGAGGGTTTAACTCGGATAACGAGCTTAGCAACACAATTAGAAATGATCATACCAAAAAATTTGAAATTCATCCTGATGATATCATGAAGGAGATAAGAAAGCTGAAGAAACAGAAAGGGGCTGGTGTAGATAATATTACTACAGGTATCTTTAAGATAGCCGGATGTGACATTGTACCTTATCTTGAAATATTATTTAAATTGAGTCTGGATACTTGCTGCTTACCAGAGGATTGTGTTGATTGTTTACCATCAGAAATTAGATTGTTTGCAGATGATATAATGCTATATAAAAGGATCAAAACAGCAGAGGGCTGTAAACAGCTGCAGGTTGATCGAGACAGGATATCTAGTTGGGTTGGTAAACATGAGATGAAGATAAATGCAACGAAGAGTCAGCTTATTAGATACACAAATTAAAAACTAAAGGTTGATTACGATTATAATATGGGGAAAGAATTGCTTGTTGAAGACTTGAAATGTAAATATCTTGGTATTAAATTTGATAACGAGCTTAACTGGGCAGGACACATTTGTCAGGTAGTAGGAAAAGGTTTCAAAATTCTGCACTTGTTGGAGAGATTAATGAGGAGATGTACGAGAGAAGTAAATGAATTGGGTTACAAATCTTTGGTCAGACCATTGCTTAAATATGGTAGTGTAGTATGGGACCCACATTTTGCGTTTCAAATACAGGAGTTGGAGAGGTTACCAAGAGAAATGATGAATAGTTTATCAAAATCGTTGAAAGAATTTAAAGTTAAAATTTGCAGAGGGCAAATGTAGGTGGGTGGAGGAATGGGAGAAGATGGCTGTGTAGGGAAATTGGCACCGAAGCGTTTGCTTCATTGCAATTTAATTTAATTAATTAATTTCGTTGGCCCACTCCTTCCGCCACCACAGGCAATCACCTGGAACTCCGCTACACTGGACCGGAGACGCCCGATGTTAGCCGACACCATCCGATGAAATTATAAGACATTTTCACTCTCAGACCTTTCGTTACGTTTGCTTTTCGTAGAATTTCATTTCAAATTAAATACGTCAATTGAGTTAAAAAACATGTAATAAAACTTTATGACCCAAAAAAGCGGCATTGCCATTTTTCAATCACTGTCACACTGTTCAGCCATCTTTAAGTTTTTGCGCATTTACATTGGACATCACAGCTGAGGTTATATCAGACGTGATGTTGAGACCATAAAAAGTAAAAACGTGCGAAATATTTTTAATTGCGTTTTATTTCCATTTTGTTGTGTGAGTGTAGAATGTGGCTGAATCATTACGTTGTTAAGTTTGTTTTTTAATTGCGATTATGTGTGTATATTTTTTTTGAGGTTTTTATGTGTTTATCAAACTAATAAAATTGTTAGTAATATTAGTTTTAATCGTGGTTCAGGTAGGATATATCGCGATAAATGTGGAAGTATTCTACACCAAAAACACTGTCACGGGCTCACACTTGTTGTTTAATAACATAATGTCCGCTAGTCTGGGCAGCTTTACTAGAAATATTACTCAAAGGTTCATTATCATCTATACCGTGCGATTCACAAAACTATGGGCTACGGAGGGTACTTTGCACCAAAATTAATCTGTCTTCCGTGAATTCAAATAATTAAAAGAACGAAGGGGAAGAAAAGAGTACATGTAAGCACCGGTCCCGAGTTGTCTTTATATACTGTCGTCGCCGGTTCGAATCCGGTTTCGGGTATGTGCGGTTTTAATTAATTGTTGTATGAGTCTTGTGTGGTCCTAATCTTTGATAGTAAGAAACTCGTTGAGATTATTAATACACGTATTCTGATAATCCGAATGGAAACAGGATGTTGATAAATAGACTAAAAACCAATTTTTTTTTAAATTACTTATCTGTGGTTAGCGAGACGTGAATCCACCTGCCACTGTTGATGGATCAGCCATCGCTGGTCATCGACTCCAGCGTGCAAAGCCACTTTTAGGTAAGGTTTAATAGGAAAAAATTACGCGGTATTCCCTGGAGCCGATGACGCGATCGGCAATTTCCCTCACTGGAATTTTCCAAGGCAATATACCGGGAGATTGGTTTCTTGGATCTAGCTGAGCTAGTGGCAAGATATTTAACCAATCAGAATTATTATGATTTCTCTCTAATGGATGGCAGTGATGCTGAGTAGAGGTATTACGGATTTGACATGCAGTCGCAGAAAGGTAGAAATAACTATTAACCTCTTGCAGATTTGAGAAGCTTACGCAGTTTAAAGAAGTCATGCTTACTGCGTGCTCAGTATCTGCTTCTTCTCGATGGGGATGGTTGTTGTTGAGGCTCAAAATTCAACTGTAGTGTTAATACTTACACAATGCTGTTTTGTATACGCAGTTTCGTGGTATAAACGCGTATAGTAAGACAAGTGTGAAGATAGGGGCCGTGAATTAATTACGTGAGGTGAAATAGGGGGGAGGGGGTCCAGTGAAATCACACCAAGGGGGAGGGGGGTCAAAGGAAATCTCACGTGAGGTTTTCGAAATTCTTGTTGGAGTGTAGAGCTTTTTTTTTCGATTTTAGGAGGGTATTTCGTCGAAAAGTGGGGATGTAACCGGTTCGGAAGGGTGAGACCTAAAAAAGGGGAAAAAATGTCTCAAATGGTTGCGAGGGCGATTACTAGGGGGGAGGGTCTCACCACAGGGTGGGGGGGGGGGGTCGGACCAGATCTCACGAACTCTCACCAGGGGATATGTTTGTTGTGATTTGCGCACGAGCGGTAGTGTATTATTCGGATGTATTAAATTACAGTTTTTTTTTCTCAGTTGGGATGTGTTATCTGTGATATAATCGCTTTAAAAACGAGGTCCATACATTATCAGTCCACCTGAGCGAAATGCGAGCAACTACTAGTTAGGAATAAAATTGAACAAAACTGTTTGAAATGTTTCTGAAGTATGAGGTATATCGCTTTTTACGATAAATGTGATGTTTCTTTAGTGTAAAACGAAATCATTTAATTTAAATGATGGACCTACGGATTTCTTTAAGAAAAAGATGCACATTTATTGTTTGCAGAATGTCTCGCTATGTAGATTCAACAACAGTGTAAAATTCAGTACTGCATCCTTAACTTAAGCTTCGAAATGTTGCTTAGTTAGTACTTAGCACGGGACGCAATGTGTTTGTTGACGCGTAACCTTGTTAATGGCCTTGCGGAGGTCATCCTCCCTGCGAACTTGACAACTACCGCTCTGCTGATTTTAATTAGTGTGATTATAGCCTGTTGCCGTCCACGTCAGCAAAGTGCTTCTCGTAAACTTTCACCCGTGGGCAATGCAAATTTACTGAAGTAGATTAAAACTACTGATCGAGTTGGAAATTGACGTTATTTCCATGAATGGCTGTTCATTATTAATGAAAGTGTACGCCATAGAACTGCTGTAATGTAACACTTACTTTGAAATTATTGATCTTGGATATGTGAGAGAGTAGTTGTAGTTGAGTATATGGTCTAGTTTTTCTTAGTATTTAGAAAGTTCAGAACATTGTATTTTGTTCAGAAAGATGAAAGAAGCACATCAAAAATGATGGAAAAACTTAAAAAAAAAAAAAATAGAAAACGATATTCACTGAAGGTAAAAGCTAACATACAGGGTCATGAAACACCTTAATAGCACACAAAAATTTGTTTCACATCTTAATGAAATGGATAAGGACAAATGGCTACAACATCATAAAAATTTATGGTGCAAACCTGAAAAAAATCTTGGATGATAGATGAAGAACCAATAGACGATTCCATTGCCCAATCACAATGCATGAAATGAGAGCAGTAATAAGAGAAGGGACTTCACAATCTCAATATGGAACTCAAAAGACGTGCCTTCTCACACAATTACTACATCTATACGATAAATTCTGGCAGAATGGCAAACAACTCAAGTCGTATCGTTGTTTAAAGAAGGAGATCAAAGTAAGTATAAGAACTACAAAGGTTGTTAAGTACAGCCTACAGGATCTATTGTAAAATTATTCTCATAAGGCTGAACGTAATAGCCAACACTATTTTTTCTGACGAACGAAACGTGCATACGAAAGGACGATCTTGTTTCCATGTTAAAAATTGATAATAGGAATTTAATATAGACACCTACACTGTATTTATCAATTCTGAGAAAGATTTTTATTGAAAAAATGAAGTTACTGTGGTTAATAATGAACCGAAGAGGGTATCCAAGTCATCTACTAAGAGTGACTAAAAGTACAAATATCTGTATAAAAGTTATGACCAAGATGACGACTTACATAGCAAATTAGTTAGATTTCATTGCTATTTTGGCGCAATATATAGGACACAAAAAAAACTAGGAAAGATTCTAACCCAAAATTTTAAAAGACAGCCGCAATGCTTCTACTTTTATATGACTGTGAAAACTGGATTCCATTTGGCAGAGATAAATAAATAAGTCGAAATGAAGTTTTGCCCAGAGTCAAAGGGTTCATTATACTCTAAAAAAAATAAGAAACGATGAAATAAGACAAGACAGAACATCTTACTCAATAAATGACAAAATACAACAGTACTGACAACAGTGTAGAATGGATAATGAAAGACTTACAAAACACCTGGAATCTTGTAAACCAAAAGTCAGAAGAAAGGTTGGAAGACCAAGAAGAAGATGACATGAAGTATGAAGCTGCACCCAGAAGTTGCCTGTTCCGTGATGTGCAGAAGAATATTTAGAACATTTTACAGGTTTGAGAATATCTCGCGTATTGGATGACTGAGCAGTGATAGTACAAAATGCACGAGTGAAAGGCATACACTAGCATAAATAGATATGTGGCAGTCCACTTTATCCACGAGTGGAACATTCAGAGATAAGCTTTAATTTTTGCCTCTTAATGCATTAACCATCAGACGGCAAATATTTCAAACAGAAAGGTTTCTAACACTGTGTACAGCTACTAGGATGACATTTATGTAGACTGTAGTATTCTTGTTGTCTTCAAATAACTGAGTCTGAACTGAGGTTTCTTACTGGAATTCAAAACTTATTGTTCAAAATGCTACTACTGAATACTAGCCTTCAAGTGTAAAATGTAACTTTACGTTTCTGAAAGTAAATGAATCTGAAATTTCTTACATTCAGTGATAACCATTGCTAACGATAGTTGTAATAGATGTGTAAAAACAAAACAGTAGCGGGCCTTAAAAATATTTTCGTAGTACTATGGCAAACGATTCATTTCCGTTCCTATATTTACTTGGTCTTTTATTTTTCATACATTAATGCTCAAGTATCAATTATGCATCCTTAGTGTTTGTGTAACCACTTTTAATTTAGCAAACAATCATGTATGAATATGAATTTACATATACGTGTAAAGGAATCAACACAGACTATTTACACCAATACTACATCACGAGCGGAAAAATGAAACATTTGAAATATAGACAAAATTGTAACTCTTCTAGGAAATTTGTCGGTTTGTACATATCCTCTTCAGTCCCGAGCTCATACTAAAAGCGCAAGAGAAGTACTATTGTGTTATTTACTTTGTGTTAATGCTAGTTAACAATGTATGACCATTAAAATTTTTTTTGAAACAATAATTAATTTTTTATAGATGGTATATATATGTTACTTTGGGAGTCAAGCAGGAAAATTATACACACAACTTTATTGCTTCATGTTACTTTATTTCATGGAAAAAATGTATGTCTTTACCTTTATTTCTACGAGACACGTTGTACAGTTGCAGGATCCCAAGGTTCTAATCAGGGCTGCCAAAAGCAGAAGATCGAACATATGAGCTGTGAGAAGCGCGATGTATATTGTAGATGATGCGATATTCCAGAAAAGGGTCAGCTGTGCAGTGGCCCGAGAAAAAAATAATTCCTGGAGGTATCATATATGATACCTCGGGACTGAAGAGGATATGTATACTAAACAGATATTGAATAACAGATAGCTGACGTTATGTAAACTTGTTGCTATAGGCAGTCCTGTAAAAAGAAAGGATCTAACAATATGTGGAGTGATGGTTATGGTATCAGCAATAATGGAACGCCGTATGGGCAGGACAAATGATCTAAGTGCAATTGATCGTGGGCATATCGTTGGAACCTGACGGGACACTCCATATCCGAATTCTTGTAGGCACTAGGATTTTCACGAGCAACTATGTTTATAGCGTAGCAAGACTTCGCAGATTCCAGTAAAACCTTTCCTTTCATGGCAAACTGCCGCTCAGAAGAGTGTTTGGATCAGCGTGGCAATCGCCGGTTACCTCGAATTAAAGAGATCATTCAAATTGGTGCACAGCAACGAGTAAACAGCCACTCTATTCAGAATCATCCTCGCTATGGAGTGCAGATCACATGACACATGGTCCCACGAACATCATGGGATAAAGATTAGCATGAGCCAGGTATCATCACTGCTGGACCCTAGAAATGTCGAAGAATGTTGCTTGGACTGATGAGTCCAGATTCATGTTAGCACTTGCCGATAGCAGGGACAAGTATGGCGCGAACACCACGAAGTGATCGAATCTTCTGGCCAGCAGGTACTATTCAAGCTGGTGGAGTTGATATTCTCGTCTGGGAACTGTGTACGTAGACAGAAATAGGACTTCTACTATGAGTGACACCGAGCGTGGTATGTGAGTGGTTAACGTTCTGGCCTCGCATTCGGGAGGGCGCCGGTTCGAATCCCCGTCCGGGCATCCAGATTTTGGATTTCCTTGGTTTTCTCAAATAACTCCAGGCGAACACCAGGATCCTTCCCTCAAAATGCCATGGCTGAATTCCTTCCCGTTCTTTGTCCCCAATCCCATCGCGACTCTAATGACCTCGACGTCGACGAGGCGTAAAGGCATATGAGTGACACTGTCTTTCACAGGTAAGCTTTAAAGATATATATATATATACATTTACTTATGGCTTTACGACTTGTCGACATTGAGGTCGTTAGAGGCGGTATAGGACTGGGGACAAGGAACGGGAAGGAATTCGGCCATGGGATTTTTTTTTAATGGCCTGGAGTGATTTGAGGAGACCATGGAAACCCAAATCTGGATGTCCGGACGGGGATTCGAACGATATATTCTTGACGACCATGTCCCCACTATAAATGATATATATAATGATCAGCTCTATGAAAAGATCAACTGGAAGTTGGAGGGCTGTTTCAGGAAATTTGTATCGAGTTTCATGATTCAGCTGTCAACGGAAACTGACCGGGTGTCGGCGTTCGTTTTGTCTTCCACTGCGGATTTCGATGCTCTGCAAGGCACAGGTAAAGTCGAGCAGACAATGTTACTCAATATCTTATGTTGGCCAGTCACAATTTATAAACAGCAGAGTTCAACATTCGATCGGGCATTTGTCGACATAAGAAGCAATATGTTTGAAAAAAGAGCTTTAAGCCAAGTTAGTTCGAACGTGTGCGTTGTTATTAGCGTAGTGATTTGTCTGGTGGCTCAGTGGTTAAGGCGTCTGATTGGAGATCGAAAGGTCCACGCTTTGAATCTTGATCTCTGCTGGGGCCTGATCTTCACACTCGTATAGCTTGCTGTGTAACGTGAAGTTGGCCAGAACGCTTCCGTGGTTCGGATTCGATGTTAAACTTTAGGTCCCTTATATCCAGTAGGATTACTTGGTTAAGTCGTCTACGACATCGGCGAATTTCACAGCTACTAAAAATCCTGTTACCAAGTCATTACGACCACATGACCTTTACCTTTATTAGCATAGTTGAGTATAGAAAACTAAATGCACCACATGACAAAAATTGTTTTCAGTCGTTCGCTAGTCACCGAAGCGATAACTTCCGGGTAGCTCGGAGCAGTGAACGTGAGCTTGTGTCTTCCTGTTTACAGCGAAGTTCAACACTCAGTGCTGGAATAAGTTTTATAAGTGTATCGAAAACTAGCTGTATCCACAAGCGCAGCCTGTGCAGCGAGAAGTCAACAACCACCCGAGGTCCTCCCCAGCTGCTGGGCGAGGATGTTTGGCGGCCACTACGGAGAAGGCGGAGGAACGTCTTCGTCCCCGACGGCCGCAGAAGCATCAGCAGGTGTAGCAGCAGTTGGAGCAGCAGTAGTTCAAGCTGTGAGTACTATAAGTGGAAGTGATGAAGCGGAGGTGAATATGGAATATAACTTGGAACCGGAAATTGATGATGTAGAACGTGTGTATGCTAGAAAGCGTCCTATAGAATCAAATGCAGAGGTTATGGCAGAGAAAAAGAAAATTGCTAGTGCTAGTGTATGCTATGAACCCCCCCAAATAGAGATAAACTCAGAGCTAGGACGGGAACAATTGGTACAAAATGAAAAGTCGAGTAATATACAGACCCATCCCGAGAACAACAGATCACAGCGGTTTTATAGAGGGTCGGACACTGGCCCATTCATTATATTTATTGAGAGCAGGGATAACAATATAGGAAAACTACACCCAATGTCTTTAGGGAAAATTCTCCACTCGTCAATCCCGGAAACTAAAGGAAAAATCTTAAATATTAGCTACAGTGGTAGGAATAGACTAAAGGTTGAAGTATGTGACGCAAATGCCGCCAATAATATTGTTAGATCCTCAGGGAAAATATCCAAAGACTTAGAAATATACATCCCCGCTCATTTAGTATACAAACAGGGTGTGATAAGAGGAGTCCACCAGAGTATCACGATGGAGGAGTTACTAGAGGAAATTCAATCACCGGCAAAGGTAGTTAGTGCAAGAAGAATGAGCAAAACAGTAATACAAAATAATGAAAAACTAGTAATCAATCTCCAAACATGTGTTCTAACATTTGACAGCCAGTCCATCCCACATTATATAAATATTCACGGGACTAGATGCGAAGTAACACCATTTTTCCCGTCAGTAAAAATTTGCTATCAATGTTATAGATATGGACATCTTAAAAAACAATGTCGTGGACAAGCTCGTTGTATCAAGTGTGGTGGGGCACACCCTGACAGCCAATGCACAATTCAATCTATTACATGTATCCAGTGCGGGGGAGCTCACTATGTTACGGATCGAAGGTGCCCAGAATACAATAGGCGGAAAAACATTCAGGAAATTGCAACCCGCAACAACATATCGCTAAGGGAAGCGGAATCTGCTCTTAAAAATAGATCATATGCACAAGTCGCTAATATATATGAACAAGGAAAATATCACCTTAACCCTTCTGTAGCGCCAGATATAGAGAACTACAGCCAATTTCCACCTATTAAATTAGACAATAGGGGAACCCCCCTGGCAAACATACAAGTAATCCCGCCAACTCTTCCCCTTTCTTCAACTGCAGCCTATGAGGGTACCTCAAGTCAAGCATACCAAATCAGAAGACATAATGACGCACTTCAAACAACCTTGCTCAGCAGACCAAATACAAACTCGGCTCCACCTAGAAAAATGGCAAATAAAATAACAATTCCCAACCATCTCTACTGGAGAAGCAATGGCCCGGCTAGACCAATATTTAACACCCACCGGGAGCCTATAAACACAACTCCTCCCGCAGATCCATTCCATACTCTAGAGCATTCAGATACTACAACATCAGTTAGCAAATCCTCTTCACTAGTTGAATACCTCATGACCTTCATTACCGCCATGCTTGAAGTGGTTAAATCAGGGGGCACGATCGATCCGATCTTCATCAGCAATCAGTTGCAAGAATTATTAATAAACACCGGAACATAAATCTTCAATCAATGGATAACAAACAGATTGAGCCCTTAAATCAACAGCACAAATCACTCTCAGTCAGTATCAACGAAGTAGCTCTCACGCAAACACCCTCTGACAAGAAGACGGAAATCAAGATATTGCAATGGAACGCCCGGTCACTCCGTGCAAACAGGGAATCGCTACAACGGGAATTAAGCGAAAACAATATTACTGTCGCAACGATATCAGAAACATGGCTTAATACAGAAACAGTCCTTTCCTTCAAAGGCTTCAACGTACTAAGAAAAGATAGAGTAGATGGTAAAGGTGGAGTAGCGATTCTAATACACGTTGCTATTCCATTCTCTCCAATTCACATCGACCATACCCACATAGAATCATTTCAAGCCATTGCAGCCACTATACGAAGTCACAACAAAAAATTAACTATAATTTCAGTATACTGCCCACCTAAAACAAAAATCAGTATATGTGAATGGTGTGCACTCTTCCAACAAATAGAAGAACCCTTTTTAATATGCGGAGATTTTAATGCACACCACACGTCATGGGGGTGTGAATTGAATGATGCATTTGGGGAAGCCCTATTAGAGATCATAGAAGAGTTCAACTTGTTTATACTTAACGACGGTTCTCCAACTTTGATTCCTAAGCCTGGCCAACGGAAATCCGCAATAGACTTAACAATATGCTCCCCCTTACTGGCCACCGAACTCCAATGGGAAAATCTGCGACAGTCCTGGGGGTCGGATCACTTCCCCATTATAATAACAACTAAGAAGCTGGAAGTTCTTCAGAACAGGAACCCCACTACCAAATGGAACATACAAAAAGCAAATTGGGTTAAATACAGCCAGTTAATTGAAGGAAGCATTAAAAGGGTTTCTACCGCCAATACAACCAGCCTCCAATACCAGGAATTCTTAAACGTTATAAACGAAGCGGCAGAATGATCGATACCCCGGCGCAAACCTGTAAAAATGACAAAAAGCATTCCGTCACCATGGTGGAACCAAGACTGCTCCAGATCGATAACCAAAAGGAAGCTAGCGTGTACAAGATACAAACAGGAAGCCTCATGGGAAAACTACTTAAAATACAAGAAGATAGACGCCGAAACAAAAAGGTTCCTGAAAGAAAGGAAAAAAATGTGCTGGAGAGAATTCTGTAGCAACTTAAACAGCAATACGTCTATGACCACAGTATGGCACATGATTAACGGACTTAGGAAACAACCGGCGGGAATTAAATCGCCAAAAAATTGGGTAGAAGAATTTGCACATAAAATAGCTCCACCGTCGGCATCACTCGGACCACTAATCCTTCCTAATCACGTCAAGGAAGACCACGGACATAACATTTTGGATGATGCGTTCACGCTCAATGAACTGGAATTGGCCCTGAAAACCGGATCTAACACAGCTCCCGGCATAGACAATATCCATTATTCGATGCTTCACCATCTCCCCCACTGTGCCAAAGTTATCCTACTAAAGCTGTTTACGAACATCTGGGACAAAAGCGAGATTCCGAAGGACTGGACAACTCAAATCATCATTCCTGTGTTGAAGCCTGGAAAAGATAGAAATAATGCCAACTCATACCGCCCAATAGCTCTTTCTTCATGTATAGCTAAAACTTTCGAACGGATTATAAAAACAAGACTGGAATGGTGGCTAGAACACCATTGTATGCTGCCAAAGACACAGTATGGATTTCGAAAGGGTAGGAGCACAAATGACAATCTTAGTATCCTTACCCTAGACATAGAACAGTCCTACATCAATAAAGGATACTTGACAGCCTTATTCCTGGATATAACGGGAGCATACGATAACGTCCCTATCCCAATTCTAATAGAGAAGCTCAGGAAACTACGTCTCCCAGAAAGATACATACGTGGAATTTACAATCTTCTCCATTGCAGAACTGTCTATGTTCGTCAGCAAGACAACTCTCTTTATGGACCACGCGTCGTCTCAGAGGGATTACCACAAGGGGCAATCCTTAGCCCCATCCTGTTCACCATCTTTACAACTGATTTAGAAAACTTATTTAACCCATCAATAAAGGTGCTGCAATTCGCAGATGACGTGTGCATATACACTTGGTCTCCCTCCCAGGGGATTAATTTCTGGAGATTGAATGAAGCAGCAAAGAAACTGCACGAGTGGTTACTACAACTAGGATTATCTGTATCACCATCGAAATCATCAGTTGTGATCTTCTCCCGTAAACAAAACATATTCCGAGAGACAGAGATACACTTGGGCCCATATATCTTCCCGGTTCGAGCATCGGTCAGGCATCTAGGTTTATATATGGACAGTAAACTCACTTGGAAAGGCCATATAGACTACATTATAGCCAAAACGGAACGCCACTTTAATGTTCTAAGATCCGTTACACGCATTTGGGGGGGAGCCGATCCAGTCATCCTGCTCAACTTATATAGAGCAATAATTCGACCCATCTTAGATTATGGAAGCTCCTTTTTTGGAAATGCTCCTAAGTATACCTTAAGTAAATTGGACACAGTACAACATAGAGCTATCAGATTATGCTTGGGTGCTATGAAATCCACCCCAACAAATGCCTTGCTAGTAGAAGCGAGGGAAATGCCTCTAGACATACGCCGCCAGCTCCTATCGAAACAATATTTAATGAGACGCGCGTCCATAACAAATCATCCTGTGATTCAGAAGGTCATCGAATACATAAAAACATTGGACAGAAGAGGTATACTCACCAGTCTCAGAAAGCCCATGTTAGTGCAAAGTCTTACCAAAATTAATCATCTGATACCGTTAATAATTCAAAATGACCTAATACCTATCTTCTCATTTCATTATAATCTCCTCAGATTCAAACCACATATATATTACTTACCAGATTGGATTATAAGAAGTGACTCTGCAAGTACAATGACGGATAGTTTTATAAGTCTAACTTGGCCGGATTTCATACAAATCTATACGGATGGTTCCAAAACCTCAGATGGAGTTGGCTGCGCCTATTACTGCCCATCCTCACATGAGTCAAAGAAGGTTCGCCTCCCATGTGAAACAACTACATATACAGCAGAGGCAATAGCAATTAGAGAGGCCATAAAACACGGTACTGAACGTTATGATAAAATTCTTATCCTATCGGACTCCAAAAGTGTGGCTCAAAAACTGGAAAACCCCAAACGGCAGATTGGCCTGAACAAGATATTAACAGAAATACTAAACATGATGTATTTAGCCTCCACAGAAAAGAAAGAGATCCACCTACTATGGATAAAGGGACACGCACGCATTCAACACAATGAAACGGTCGACCAGTTAGCTAAGGAAAGTACAGTAGAATGGGAGACACAGCTCACCCAGCTTCCTCATACAGACCTCACACCAATTATCAAGAAAGAGTCCTTTCGCGCCTGGTCAGAATCATGGGCTATCACACAATCCTACAGAGGAAGATATTACTCTCTAATTCAACCCCACATCCCACCCAAAGCCTGGTTCGTATCCTCCAAATTGGGAAAAAGACACAAAACGTCAATCATACGTATGAGATTGGGACACGGGTGCTACCCTAGCCACCTATACAAAATCGGAATTTTACATTCCCCATTCTGTCCGGAAGAACAAGAAGAGGTTGCCGACATTAACCACATCATCCTCGCATGCGTCCGCTATTGGGTACATCAAAACAGACTATACAAAAATCTTGTTAAGCTTAATATACCTCTGCCTACTTCGGTAACTGATTTGCTGAGGACTGAGCGACAGGATGTTTATCGGGCAATAGCCCGATTCTTAAGTGAAGCCAATATTAGTTTGTGATTGTTAAAATATATCACAAACCATCAACTAAGGAAGTTTAGTGCAAAATAAGAAGTATTAATAGGGAAAATTACGAATGTAATAGTTATTCACTATGATTCTCACCTACAAATTGTCTAAAGAAATAACTGTTCTAAATACAAGCTGTAAGATAGGAGGAAAATAAATTTAATTTAGTTCATTTTAAAAAGCAATTTTTTGTAAACTCATATGTTAATTTATTTAAGAATTACTCTGTTATGTAAAAATAGTTATCAACTAAGACTCCCTTTTACAACAGTTTTACGCTAAAACAAATATTTTATTTTATTTTAATTTTAATTAGATAATTAAAAACAAAAATTGTAGTGGAGGAGGATTCCATATTTAACCATGTTCACTTTACAAATTTCCCTCCTGTTCAAGATTGTACGTTAAATTATCTAAGAATACCAGTTACCTAGAACAAAACTGTGGAGACAAAGTTTGAGTATGATAAAACTAGTTGACATGTATCAATTTCAAAAGTTAAATGCAACACAAAGAGACCTGTAATGTAATAAGATGTACAGAAAATAACATTTAATCATATATCATAGATAAGTATGTAGAACAACTGTAATGTAAAAAGATGTACAGAAAATAACATATAAGCATGTATCATAGATAAGTAGGTAGAACAACTGTATACATTTGATGCTGGCCATATGGTCGTCAGGACCGAAGGCCAAATAAACCAAAAAAAAAAAAAAAAAATTGTTTAGATGAATTAATGCGTTTGAGAAATGTGTAACGTTGATAATAGTAAGTATACTGTACATTTAAATTACAACATCTCGTGTTCAGGCAGTAACGAAGAATAAGAAACCGACTGCAAAAATATATATATATATTAATAATAATAATAATAATAATAATAATAATAAAAGTATAAACAAGCTGTTCATCTTCGATGGTTATAATTAATGGAAGTTGTTGCGATCGATAAAAATTCCCTCCATTATTCTACAACTGGAATACTTACAGCTAGATATAAGAATAACTTCTAGTAGCCTATGGTATAAATAAAATACTGAAACCAGTGCCCGCCTGCAACATATCTTAAGCAATTGAAATAATGGCCACACAGTCTGCAGCCTGTTCAGTTAACAGGACCGTTCTGTTCTGTCCCCACCCCTACATACTTCGTGCGCAGGAGAAATTTTCACTCGCCTTCTTGGACACAGCGTTCAGCTCGGAAAGGTAGGAAGAGAGGGGGTGATGAGGTGAGGAGTGGGGACAGGGGAATACGACCTTGAGCCGCCAGTTGGGAGTGAACAGAATATAATAGCTGTAGGTATTTCTGTGGTACATAGTGGAAGGAATATTTATATATCACAACAGCTTTCAGCAATTGAAATCACTGCTGTTGAAGATTTTGTTTTAAACTATTCAGCTTCTTTTCACAGTTCGTTTTTTTTTTTTTAATCTTCGCATGTTATTGAGGGATTGTAGTGTATCAACTTAAAAGCTGTTTTTAGATAACTCAGCCAATATCTGTAGTGTTTCAGAAAGTGCTTTAACCAAACCTTGCGGTGAAAAGGAGACGCTTGGGTGTGGCATTCATATTTCTTTGTTTGTGGCTTTAGGGGGCAATAATTAATTAGGGTGGGTGTCCTTTTTTTAAATAAATTTGGACCCCTTCTCCCCATTGGTGAGATCAGGTGGAATCCCCCCCCCTCCCCCAACGTGAGACTGAACTCGTAATTCTGAAGCTCTAATGTCTGCCCTCTCACGCCTCGTTAGGACCGGGAAAGTACTGGGGGCAAGAAACGGGAAGGAATTTGGGTATGGCATTTTGTTTGATCCATCCCGGCATTCGCCTGGAATGGTTTTGCGAAGCCATGGAAAACCGAAATCTGAATGGCTGGATGGGGATTCGAACATGCGTCCTCCCGAATGCGAGGCCAGAGCGTTACCGCTCCCTCTTGCACTCAGGACACGCGTGTGATTCCCAGACAGGCCTTTCTGATTTCGGTTTTTCATAATTTCTCGAGGTGGCTCCTTCAAAAGGTTATGGCCAAATTGCTCCCCACCTCTTGAACACAATCCTCTCTTGTTCTAATGACCGTTTCGTCGAGCAGCCGTAAAGCCCTAAAACGCTTTTTCCGTTGCGAACAGTTAAGTGCTTCTTGTTACATATACGCATGCGTTTCCTGGTGACATCATCATTTATTTATTCTTTCCATCTGGTGAAGTAACTTTGGATATCAGTTTTCCTTTCCTCAAACTGTGGTTTAGTTTGTATATTTACTGATAACACGATATCGTGGTGTGTGCATTCAAAACACGAAGTATTCGATATTTGTAAACCTGCCTATGATGCATGTTTACCGTGCTGTCACCAGGGATAGCTTGGTTCTACATATTTAACAACAGATACGCGAACTTCTTTCTAGTAAGTTAATACAGTTTCGTTATTATATCATTGTTTTCTGCTGTCAGGATTTCAGCACGAATACTGCTCACACGTAGTATCCCCAAGAAAAAATAGGTTTTCTCTGGTATATCTTCCAATAAACCATTGGTCGTGGAGATAAGCCTCTAGTGCAGAGTCGATGTGTTACAAATCGAAAATCACCTGCATTTTTATCAGTTCTTTGGAAGAAGACCCATGAAGAACGCAACCGCAGTCTAAGTTTGTGGGTAGAAATCTGGTATATTACGTAATTATGCATGTTTTGCCCTCTATTCGTTATAACGTCTTGCAGTTTAGCTGACGTTAGAGCCTACTAAATTCGAGTTCATACAAGAACACAGATTCATGTTTCGATCACAATTACCTTGCTAGCGGAGGTTATGCGTTAATTCTGAATGGAGAAAATGTGAGGATCGTCCTGTAGTTGGTAGGATCTTTCCACTGCCTCCTGCGACGTTTGTTGGTTCATAATTAAAATGACTCAGCAGCCTATTTTTTGTTTGTGGCGATAAAGGACTCTGGGCGAGGAGCGGAAAGGAATTTGGCCATGGCTTTTGAAGGAACCGTCCCGGCGTTCTCGTGGGATGATTTTAGGTAGCTATGGAAAACCGAAATTTGGATGATGGTTCGGGGTTTGGAACCCACGTCCTCCCAGCTGCCTGGTTGCCAAGTTTCCACTACCGCCATCATAATTAAGCTAGCCTAGTGAGGAAACGCGAGTGTTGCCATCTGTCTTTGAACCGTGCAAGCTAAGGTCTGTATCGTACGTATCAATTTGTTTATGTGGAAACTGGAGATTCTATCAGAATTCTCCAGAATGATTATAGAAAAACCCCTAAAAACAGTAAACAGGATGACCGGTAAAGGTTGGTTATTATGGTGACTCTTCAACACTCACAAACTGGTGGGCATTTAATGTCACGAGTTTGTCATCCAATCGTATTTCCACCTACTGTATCAGAGAGTGGTATGCACGTCTATTTTTATTTTCTGTTTTATGTTTTTAGACGTTTGTCTTTAATTTTCAACCCGTTGTTTCTTAGCCATTCATGAAATTCTATTGCTATACGGCTCATTTCTGTCTTGGCTTTCAGAAGGGAAAGGCTACAAACGTACCAGCAAAGGTAGTTAGCGTACCTGGACACGCTTTTTTATGCTATAAGACCACCGACAAATATCTTACGTATACTATGAATAATACAGGTAATGTTAAAACAAATGGCATGGAGGTTGGGAAAAACTTTCTTCTCCAATCAATAACACCACAATCAAATATCGATGTATGTTATTCAGTGTGCATTGTGACTGTATAGAATTTTTTTTCTGTAATTCTGTAGTATATCTATATCCAAACCATCGTGCGCATCTCGTGCCATGTCAAAACGCGCTTTGAAATCAGAAAGCATTTTGAACTGCTCTACTAGACACTGAAGTCGTCTTTTACATATGATTTCCAGCGGTAAGAGACTACGTCTTTCTTTGGTTTGAAGCAAACGAAATCCTTAGGCGTTCCTTCAGGATCAGGACTATTGGTATCGCATTGCCACAACACAAAAATAATGGAGAATTCTAAAATCCGGTCCTGGGGGCCGAACAATTACTATTTTTGATTTTTTTTCAGCTATTCGGTATTGAAGTCTTGTAACGGGTAGTTTCATATTTAGCTATAACATTCTTTCTGCATTTAACGGCTGAGGGAAGCGTTAAGGGTTATAGTACAGCTACCGTTAAGCTCATAAACGCGTAAGCCGAACTTATCTTTTCTCCTTTGAAATATTGTTTTTCCTTTACTGAGCAGCTAGAGAACAACAAAATTTTCTTCTTCATCGAGATGTATAAACAATTGTTTATTTTCTGACAATCTGCCTTTCATTGTCATGGGCAATATGGAGTATTTACGATGAATGGTGGCAGTAAGTATGCTTGTAGGAATAAGATCAATATACTGTAATTGTCCACAACGTTGCCCAAGTTATTGAACCCTACAAACAGTTCCTATGCGGTTTGAAACGAAGTAGAGCAGTGTTTTTTTTCATTTTGCATTCTACTTACATGTTCTATTTGGATGACAATAATTACTAATATTAGCAAAATGTATCTGGATTTTAGATCAAAACCTGCACGGGCTAGTTTCACATTTTCTTTCTACGCTTTGTCGACATCGAGCTCATTAGAGCTGCGAAAGGATTGTGGGCAAGGAACGGAAAGGAATTCCACCATGGCGTTTTGAAGGAACCAACCCAGAATTTTCCTGGAGTTATTTGGGGAAACAGTGAAAAGCCGAGATCTGGATACCCGGATGGGAATTCGAACCAGCGTCCTGCAGAACGCGAGGCCAGAGCGTTACCTCTCACCCACCAGACTTGGCGCTGATATTCCTAATACGTGTCACAAGGGATATCTGTTGCAGTGGTGTTGTCATTGCAATGCCACAGGGATCATGATCTTTTATATTTTAATTCCGCTGCCTCACACATTTATTGTGACGGGGCTTAATAGGGTTTGCTTACAAGTCCGTACCTTCAATAATTAAAGAGAATGACGACACATAACGCACAACAGCATCAGGAATTTTTTTGGATGTACTTTTACTTAGGTTGCCTGTATGCCCAGAAAATAGCTTTTGGCCACTTTCCTGACATGCTGTATTTGCTTCCATCCTCCAGCAACGTTGTTACGAAAATTTACTATCTTGTACACTTTTTTCTTCTGAAATACTAGTACTTACTCTAACGCATCATGACGGCAAAAGCTGTTGAAGTTTTTTTTATTATTATTTTATTGGCTTTGGGTTTCATGACCATACAGCCAAATCATGTATACATTTACATTTTGGACTTACAGATGTGGCTCTAATACTATAGAGAGTTGTCTTTACAAGGAGCATATATAATTACAGACTTTAATACATATTACATGACAAGTTTGTATCTATGATTCTTCTTCCATACCATACTGCGTTAGACAAGATTCACATATGAATCTGCTTATAGATATACAATTTATATACATTAATTCTACAATCCTGTTTCCATGTCCCATATTAAGGTTAAAATTAATATCAAAATTCAATCTATTTTGTAATACCCATCTTGTAAGGGATTCATACTTTTCAGATGTAGCATAAATACTACGTGGCTTAGGTTTAAGTTATAGCATATACTATTACCGGCTTTCAATACTTATTACCTATCCAGTTAATAGCTACGATACTTCTACCATAACATTCTGTCTTGGTCATAATTCTCATATAAAATTGCATATAAATATATATTTTGCATAGATTGATTCCACAATCCTTTTCCATGTTCCATATTAGCATTAATAAAAGAAGGAACAATATACACGATGAATCGGAAATCACCTCTATCTTGTAATAACCATCGTTATAAAAAATTCATATTGTAACGTCTGGTTTTTAAGACGTATTTAAAATTGAAAATTAATTAGATGCATTCATTAGTAAGTTAATTTGCAAAATTAATCCCGGGTAGGCTCCAAGAATGGAAGTGTTCTCTATCCGAGAGAAGCGACATTCCAATTCTGAAATACTTTTTATCGAAGCAATTATACTTTTAAAATTACCAATAAAATCACATATCTTCATCTAATCAAATGATATACTGGTACATTGGAAATGAAGTTATTGAAAGCAGGGTTTACAACACCTATTATTTTCTTTGAATATAAAATTGATTGGTTTATTGAACAGAACTGAATATTAAAAGTTTCTTTTGAACAATTTAGAGCATGATTCTCATCTCAGAGCGTTGCCTAGGGTTGAATGACGCAAGAGTGTCTATACATCGTCGGCGTTCTTTACCGTAGCAGATGAGTTGCGGAGAAATCAGACGGACCCTGTTGATCAGCTGGGCGCAAGGTCACTTGGCTAGCTAGCTCCCTGCAGGTAGTCACATCTCCGGCAACCTCCCGTGGTGCGCCGGTGCGGATTGTTTGCTGGCCAGAAACAGAATGTCTTCCTTCCCGCTTGTTCGCCCCGTTGAAAACTTGCAGGCTCCGGAGTTTTAGCAGACGCGGGAAATTTCAGCGAGTCGCAGCGTTTGGCGAGTCGTCCACGATCTCCATTGGCGCTCCTCATGCAACATAAAAAACTTATGGTTTCTAAAAGTTCTTAACACACTGTTTGATTCGCTGGTTCCCAATAGAGGTGTTCCGCAACCTGACTTTTTCTCCGAAGCATCGTTTCTCTAGTTTCAACTTTCTACTGTATCAGGAAATCCTCATTTCGGCACAGTCCCTATACTGTCCTTTGAGTTTCATTGAATGCGTAAAGCTTTTAATTTTACGGCCTGCCATAAACCGTTCGGTCTTTCAGCGCAGGTATGAGTCACCTGGCTCTCGCCGATGCCAAAGAAACGTGGAATTCACACGCATAAATTTCCCGTCACCAAGGGACTTTACAATATATTAACTTATACGCTCTTATGTCCTCGGTCGCCAGAAGAGTGGTTACACTAGTTTTGCCTACATGACCCAGGTCGCTTAGTTTCTTGAGGAGCTTGACTGTTGCTGTTCTTCTCCTTGGGCAACCTAATCACAAATGGTTGGTGTTCTCCTCCTCTCCACAATCACAAACAGGTGTGTCATGGGCTCCGATGAGGTGTAGGTGTTTCTTGTAGGCTCCGTGGTTGGTTTTCAGGCGCATAATTGTTACATAGAATTTTCTGTTTACTATCCATTTTTTATACCAATATGCTTTAGGTATTTGCGGGTGGATTTCTCTGTAATGACTTCCTTTGTATTGTGCTGTGCGTGTCCACTCATCTTCCCATCTGGTTCGTAGTGCTTCTTTGAATTTCCTCGCGTGATCCGACGCAGGTATCTTGTTCTGGCATCTTACTCCATCCGTGATGGCTTTCTTGGCTAGGTTGTCTGCCATTACGTTGCCTCGCATACCACAGTGGCCTTTGACCCATACTATTGTTACTACCTTCTCCCTGTTTTGTAGCTTCTCTACTTCCTGCATTATATCATAGACTAGTTGGTTGTTGTGTCGCTGTGTGCTGTGGTTTTTCAATATCATTACTGCTGAGTGACAGTCCGTTAGTATGTTGACCTTTTCTTCCTTACTTCCTCCCGCATATTTTAAGGCCTCTAGGATTGCTGTAAGTTCAGCTATCATTACGGATGCTTGGTGGTCGAGTCTGTAGCAACCGGAGTCTCCGCTTTTGGGGTCTATGAAAGCGCAGCCTGGTCTCCATTTCGTTCTTCGCTCCGTCTGTGTAGATGGTATTTGCTGGCGACGTTTCTCGCAGAAATTCCTGTACTTGTGCGATATGGTCCATGGCATATTCGCACTGGCCTGAATCGTCTTTTGTTTTACCAACAACGAGGGAGAGCCTGTAACTATTTTCATACAGGGGTGGTTTCCCTGACACCCGTACCTCTTTTTGTAGGTCGCTGACTTTGAAATATTCCATTGCTAGAGGAGGTGCCTGTTTCAGTTTCCAATACTTTTCTGCGTGATAGGCTATAGCAATTTTCTTAACCTTCTCCATAATTGGTGTATGGTTGTACTGTGTTTGGTTGAGCATGAATTTTGCAGCTAAGTAGTGCCTTCGAAATTGTAATAGTGCTTCCACCAACAGCGCGTTATTTGGTGTCGTCTTCATCGCTCCTAAGCATGCCCTCAAGGCTTTGTATTGTATCCTATCCAGTTTAATTAGATTATATCTACTCGCCGATCCATAGCAGATACATCCGTAGTCCTGCTGAGAGCGTACCAAGGCTCGGTATATGTTCAGTATAACAGTAGGATATGACTACCAAGTCGTACCACAGTCTGCTCTTATTACGTTTATAGCTGCTTCACATTTATTCCCTATATGTTTTATATGTTCCAATCATGACAACTTACTGTCTACGGTCATGCCCAGATATTTAACCTTCGTTCTTATTGGAACTGTGTACGGTCCCAGAGTCACTTCGGTCCCTTGGGGCTGTCTGTGCCTCGTTTATACTGACACTACTGGTTTTTGTACTGATATTTGTAGACCATTGTTTATTAGCCAGTGCCGAAGTTTCCATATAATTTGGTTGGGCGATGCGATGCAGTTGCTCAGTAGCCGATATACCACGTACAAGCACAGATCGTCCGCGTACTGGAGTGACCGGATATTTTGTGGTATCAACTCGTGTAAGTCCATGGTATATATGTTGAATAATAGCGGGGAGAGGATTGATCCTTGTGGTAGTCCATCACTAGTTGTCCTTGGGTCAATTATCTTCCCTCTATTGTTAATGATTATTCGTCTGTTTGATTTTAGACACTGCAATCTTTGTGTGAAGTTTCCAGGTATGCCCATATTCATCATTTTCCATAGTAGTACTGCTATTGATACATTAGTCAAGTCCGTAAACAGCGCTAGAAGGTAGTCATTATTTCCAAGGCATATCTGGATGTTGGTTGTCAAGTTTTCTAGGACCTCTGTGGTTCCCATTCCTCTCCTGAAGTCTAACTGTGGTTGACAGTCAGTTATTGTGTTCCACCCACCATTCCAATCTATGCTTGCCATTATTTCAAGTACCTTGTATATGCAAGAGATGAGGGTGATCGGTCGATATGATTCTGCTTCATTAACCTTTTTCCCCGCTTTCTTCACTGGTACTATTCTTGCCGTCTTCACTGTTGGAATGTCGATTCGCTTCTCCCATACCTTGTTCAGTATATTTAACAATCACCTTTTCCCTGTCACTGGTAGTCTCCTGATCATAATATAGTGGATGTTGTCTGGTCCTGGAGCGGTGACTTTGCCAAACAATAATGCTTTTTCGAGTTGTTGTACGCTGAATGTGGTTTGTGTCTCCCCCCGTCCACAGTTGTTCTGGATTCGCTGAGGGAGGTGTCATATTTGTTACGATCTCCTCCGCTAGTTTTTCGGGCAAGGGTTCTCCATACCTCTCATTCGTTTCTTTTTATGTTTTAGTTTTTTAATTGTATTCCACACTTCTGGAATTGGTGTGTCCTTATTTAGAGTTGCGCAGTAATTTTCCCAGTTTCTCCTATTCTTTTGCTTAGGCAGCTTCTTTGCCTTAGCTGATGTCTGTTTAACATGGAGATAATTCTCCAAGGTTGGCCTTTCATTGTATTTTTAAAAGGCTTCCTTTTGCAAGAGGATTCCTTTTTGGCACTCTATGTCCCTCCATGCCTTAGCTGCATTATGTCGTACATACGTTGGTTTCTGGTGTGGAATTGATTTCATTGCTGCGTTTCCTATAGCTGCTATCAGCTTACGATAGTCTTCTTTAACTTTGCCACATTTCTCATACGAGTCAATATTTTTCCTTACATACTTGTTAGCACCCCAGTCTGATTGTAGGGTGATTGGATCACTGCTGGTGATATTTTTGCTGTCGGCAAGGAAATTAAAATTGGTAGGGGGTCTGATCCCAGTGACTCCTGCATTACTCTCCAGTTCGCCTCCAGTGCTAGGTTTATCGACGCCACTGACGCATCTACTGCTGAGCTTACTTGGCTAGATGAGCCAATTCGAGTGGATGCACCGTCATTCAAACGGATCAGGTTTTGAAATAAATAACTCTCGGGTTTTCTGCCGGTTAATATATTTATTTGGATCTTTTAACGACGTTTCGGCAACTGCCATCGTTGCCTTCATCAGGTTAAATCTCACTTGCAAGGACAAGACACGACTTGCAAGTGAGATTTGGATCTTTTAACGACGTTTCGACAACTGCCATCGTTGCCTTCATCAGGTTAAATCTCACTTGCAAGGACAAGACACGACTTGCAAGTGAGATTTAACCTGATGAAGGCAACGATGGCAGTTGCCGAAACGTCGTTAAAAGATCCAAATAAATATATTAACCGGCAGAAAACCCGAGAGTTATTTATTTCAACAATACGCCGGGAAAAACTAAAATGTCGGATCAGGTTTTCTTCACCGATCATTTCCATGAGGAATTGTCCAGCAGTGTCTTTCTACAGGCATCCCCATAACTGGTGATGTGCGTTTAGATCCCTAAGACTAATTTCGGTTACAAATCAGCGGTGGTCAACAACGCCTATCAGCAATGGTTCACGCTTTGGGAAGAAACTAAAAGACATAAAGGACGGAAGTACGCGACGATACAAACCCATCCAGCACGACGACCTTGGTTCACAGACTGGAAAACTCAACGAAGGTACATTGCAACCATCATACGAATGAGACTCAACCATGAGGCCTTCCGCAACACCTTTACCGTATACACGCAGCAGACTCACCGCATTGCCAATGTGATGGGAAAACTCCTCAAGACTTGAATCACATATTCTTCGAGTGCTCCATTTATCGACGGCAGAAGCATACATTCATCAATGCTTTGGTGCGGGCGCAGCACCCGCTGCCAACAAGCATCGTAGGTCTACTTGCAACCAGCAACAGGAGAATCTACACTATCATTAGAGAGTTTGTTAAAAATTCAGATGTACATATATAAATATAAAGTAATGTTTAAACATACTATCATAGACGAAACAACATAGTCACATAAATATAATAAGACATTGGCAATATGTAACCACATACCCTTACAAATGCATAAACATAACTTACTTAAATATAGCAATGCACTTACATGAATGTAACAACGCATCTCAGAAATGTAACAACATATGTTTATAAAAGCAACAAAGATTATTACTAATAATATTACAATGTATGCGAAACTGGCTGTATGGTACTTAAAACCTAAGGCCAATAAATAAATAAATAACAGAAAAAAGCTGCCGTCAAATAGCTATTCACCGTACTCACTGCTTCCGTAATAGATTCCGCCACCGCTGCCAGTGTTGTTGCTCCATCGGTGAGGTCCGGTGGTCCGCCCCCCTCACCGTAGTGGCCACCATACATCTGGCCGTCGCACTATTAAAAACTCACGTATTAATCGCTGGTTTAATCAAACACGACTCACAGATTTCACACTACCAGTCATGTCCGATACGAGGAAGTTTACTTCACACAACTGCTCTCCGGAACGAGGAAGTTGTCGTTACGAAAGCTCAAGCTAGACTGTTGTTGAAGTTTAAAATCTCAACTAGCTTGTTGGAGGATTTGTCTCGTCCGGTTTTTAATTCTCTCGTTTGAAATATTGAGTATATGGTTCATTATCTCTCTTATCAATTGCAGTATAATTTTTATACGTAGCACGTGGATGTAATGACCGCTTATTTCAATCTTCAGCTCCTTGAGTACACAGGCTAAACACAATTAAAAGATCACAACAACACGGTCGAAACAAAATTTTAGCGCTGCTACTCGCTGATGCTCTGTGAGATACTATTTTTTGAGCTGATAAGCTCCTTTAAGAGTTTGTTGGTCGTGTACCTCCAGTATCAGAGTACATGTTTTCCATTTTCACTTATGTGATGACGAACGTATTTTGTCATTTCCTCCAATTCTTGACTTGGAGTTTGAATAGGATTAGAAATTAATATATTGTCAATTATCCCCCAACTTTCAAGACCAAAAAACTCAGGCATAAACGAAACATTAATTAAATATTTTGTTGTTCAGGCTCTAGCATCGACCCCGGCAGCGTAGGGGATACCGTGCTAGCCTCGCGTTGTGGAGATTGCCGGTTCTAGTCCAACCGCCTGCATGCGTGGTTTTAATTAAGTATTGTGTTTGTCTTGGGCCGTCTATGCTATGCTAAGACTAGCATACATTGGTTACGCCGATAAATAGTTGCGAATTACATAAATACATAGTGCTGGCTATGTGGCCTCTAAGCCAAATGTCATTCTTTTTTTTTTTTTTTTTTTTTTTTTTTTTTTTTTTTTTTTTTTATTTTTAAGGGCTTACTTTGTTGATTACTTTTGCTCTCCCACGTTGTTCTCAGTTTCGCTGATATTGTCCCTTTTTGATTCACTCTGAAAAGCAAAAGGATGTTTTATTAACACTACTGATTTATTAATTTGCGGTATATGGATTCTTAATTTATCTTCCACATATTACGAACTTGCAGCTCGCAATTAGTCGTTGCAAACGTTTAATTCACTTGGTATCAAACCACTTATTTCTCTGTTTACTCATCTCAATTATCATCCACTACATGCGATGAGCGTGGGGCAGAAATTGTTGATGTTGCTATACATTTTAGTTTCAAATATTGATCTAAGACTCAGAAACAACTAAAACTCTATTCTCGAGCGTTTTATGGTAGCGAAGCATAGACTTTATAAATACCAGAAAAAATAAGGAAAATTGAAGCATTTGGTGCTATAGAAGTTTGCAGGAAATAAAGTGGACAGATGAAATACGAAATGAACGTGGTTTAGGAATGATGAGTAAGAAGAGAAGCATGTGGAAAAGTCTTTCAGAAAGAAGCGACGGAACGGTGGGTCACATTTTAAGGCATACGGGATTGTTTAATTTGTTAGTAGAGGTTACAGTCAAAGGAAAGAACTGTAGAGGTAGATTAAGATTAGAATATATGAAGCAGATAATTGAAAATTTAGGTTTGAAGCGTTATGTTGAGATGACTAGGTTAGCGCAAGATGGGAAGAGATGGAGGATTGCATCAAACCAGTCCAGAGATTGATGATATAAAAAAGAGACTTGATATGTTAATATCACTCCATGTCCGTTGTTATCCGGCTGTTGTGCATATTGCTTGTGAGACAGTTTTTACGTAAAATTCTATGTAAACTGTGAAATTTTCATTTTCACATTGGCAGGGCGGTATCAAACCTTAACACCGAAGAAACAAAATGTTAACTGGTTAATGCATTGTAGTTACTTTCTATTACCTCTGGTGAAATTCTTGTTAGACATTTATGAGCTATGTCATAAACCTGTAATTATCTCAGTTCTTAAGGAACTAAATGCTCAAACTCACCTACGCGCTGATCTCAAGTCAGAGACATGCTTCATTACTTTAAGATATATCATCAGTGAGTAAGAAATCTTCTGCCCTATACATTGTGTTGAAGCTATATAAATCCATTTTTGGATACGGGAAATAGTTTTTATGGTGCGTTTTAGTGAATTTTGCACAAATCTGACAGTGTAGATCATCGTTTATAAGCTATTTGTGTCATGATTATACAAGAGCACTTTTGAGTACACATGTCGAGTTCTTGTATCGAGCGTGATGGGTGAACGCTAACGCTCGGGCCTCACATTCGGTAGGACAAGGGTTCGAATCCCCGTCTGGCCATCCAGAATTCTGTTTTGCATGGTTTCCCATAATAATTACAGGTGAATAGCTCCTTCAAAAAGGCCAAGGCCAAATCCCGTCCCTTATCCCTATCCTCTCCCGGCCCTAATGACTTTGACGAGCAGCAAAACCCGAAAGGGTACCTGTAACAGTTTTGTTTACTATTCGATAATACATAACGGTAGATATATTTCGAAAGAGGTTGTGTAGTACTGTATTGTGGCTGGTAAATAAATTAAAAAAAGCCCTTAAGTCTGCAGTGCTGAGAACAGCGAAATTTCTTGATGTTTACAGTCTGAGACGATGTAATTTGCAGCGTGGACTGGTTGTTTGCTAGGTGATGACGTACATAAAAAGCGAATCGCAGAATCCTAAAAGTTTTCCACTGGCACGTGTGTTATCCAGCAGCTGCACAAACAGAAGGCGTCGTTTAATTTAACAGATAAGATTCAACAGGCTGTGGCCCCTGTGTTACTAAAGAGGAATTGCCAAGAGATTCGTACACACTTCCAACACATCGACTCACAGTTGACTTATGGTGGTATATTAAAGGGCCAGTTTTTCTCCTTCAACATGACGGGCAGCAGTAGGAGAGGCATATAAGATAACCGTGGACTTTCTCCTGATATTTAATCCTTGTGATCCACAGAACATCTTCGGTTTCGCAAGTTGTTTCCACCGTGGTAACACTCTGGCCTCGCATTTGGGAAGACGCGGGTTCAAAACCCCGTCCGGCTATCCAGATTTAGGTTTTCCATGGTTTCCCGATATCACTCCAAGCGAATGCTGGGTTGTTTCCTTCAAAATACCACGGTAGAATTCTTACCGTTCCTAGTCTCCAATCCTATCCTGCTTCTAATGATTTCGACTTCGACGAGGTGTAACGCCAGAAGGAAAAACAATACTTTTTCATTAATTTGTCTTTTGAGAAATTTTATGGCACCCATGGTTCAAGTTATTAATATCAATATATTATCGATCTCTACTAATGGCATTAAGTATCTAATTAGAGTTAACAGACTGAGATTCATTAAAACATGATTGCTTTGCTTCTTCAGTTCAAGCCTGACTAATAGACCTACTGCAGTTAACGACCCCTGGAGTGGTACAGCAATTTAAGGATAATTTGCTGGAATGGTAACATACTGAGCAACACTTCCTGAACGGTACAAATTTCACAGTGTATACACTGTAATTTGTGCTTTCAAATAGTTTTCAGATACGATCCAGATAAAGATTTTTTGTTTGTAAGAACGATGAAATTCTGTGCTTATGGTTTCTATGACATTGCCACTGTTGTACCGCCGGCTTGTATCGCAAAAACATGATATTTCGGAAGCTAGCTGCATAGTATTCTTCTGGAATCAACCCATCTGTTATGGTCAATTATATTTTTACAACACAATCCGGTGGTTTAATACAACCGTGAAGATTTGATTGGAAACCCGCCTCTAATTACCTTGACGTCAACGACGCGTGATGTGAAAGATTTTTTTTTCTTCCTTGTGGCAAAATAGGCAAAGATTGTCAGACAGCACACAAATACTGCAATGGTCCGTATTTTACCACTCCATTTTAAAGGAATAATAATGCAACAATTATTAATTAAAAATTAAATTACTTCACAACCCGAAGGTTGGCATACAAGGGAGGCATTGTGTCAGAGGTAGGATGGCCATTTCCTCTCCTCTGGGACCTACAGTTTAACGTGGAATCCGAACCACAGAACGACGTGGCGTAGCCCATGTGATCAAACACAACTCTTAAAAACCCCTGCTCCCGCCGGGATTTGAACCCGGGAGCGGGGCGATGAACTGTTGAAATCAAGTGCCTTAACCACTAGGCTACCATACCGCTCAAGTGTTAATTATTGAGAAATAATTAAATCATGGAGGAGACAAGGGTAATAACATTCCAAACCATGCTGATTAATAAAATACATGTAGAAACTCATATATTTGAGTATAGATGTAATAAGAATAAAATTAAATAGTTCTGCCTTCTTCTCGAGATTTTTGGCTGCCAGTGACGATACCAAAAGCCTGCCGCAAGAAAGCGATTATCCATTCAGTTTTGATGGAGATTAGCAGGCAGAAAATATGAGGGGATGGGGAGACAGCCATCTTGATACATTTTGGTACAGGCTGTCAAGTATAGAGCACGCAAGAGATTCTGCTGTTGCGCCTGATATAATACAGTTTATATATCAGGAGTGGGGTGCAGAATGCAACAAAGTAGATTATTTTGTTCCGTAGATAGCAAGAGATATTCTGTTGCTCTATTTTCTTGCTAAGGATACCAGTGCTGACGAATGTAGGGAGAAAGGCTATAGTAATGTTTAATCCCGATTAAGAAACATCAGTTGAAACATTTTACAGTGTACCAGACGGAAGACAACGCATTGCGTAAGATGTTTGTGACCTGTGCATATTACCTGCTTAGGCCGTTGCGAGACCTTGAGGCCCAGCTGTTTTCAGAAGGGGTTACTGGTGCTGAATACAGAAAGATAACAGACTACTGGTTACCTAAGACACCTGGCCGTGCGACGAACCGTTTTGTGGTAAAATACTTTATTTTCCTTGCTACGAACGTGCTATCCCTGTTCAATGGCATTTTTTAGGAAACCATGAAACCGTAAAACGCACAGAAAGATGTTAAGTATTCTCATTACTCAAATCAGTAATCCCTAAGTAATGCGTGCATTATTGATTTAAGTAGCTAGCCGGTATACTCATATTATTTAATATATTTCTATGTGTAAATGCTTTAACGGAGTCGTGTGAGTGCGCAAATGTAATAGTGTTTTATTATTTAATTTTAACGTAACGAAAGATGCTATTTCATGTTCTGTTACATTAAAATGTTCAGGCGAAATAAATAGAGCCATGACTGGGAAAGGTAAGCTCACTATTTTGATCATTTTTTAAATATGCAAATTAAATATTTTTGTTACGTAATTACAAATATGTCATTTAAACCCTTATTCAAATATAATCGAAAAAACAAAAACAAAAAAAACATGATTTCATTTTATTTAAACGTTAAATGATTATTTATTGCAATAAATTTCATCAAACGAAATAAGTTTTCAACTATTGGTTTATTTAATACGGTAAAAATAAAAATATGTTTCTTTTTGTTGTTTTTCTTTTTTCGTGCTGAGATTTAAGGAATATCTGAGTGGTATCCCATGAAATCATTGTTACCTCAAACAGTAGGCTGGGTGAACATACGTTGTTTCATAGGATTGATACGATTATCTGGTCTCTTATAAAAAAATGTGGACAAGAAGAACACCTTTTACAATAGTTAAACAAGATACCGAATATTAAGGAAGTAATTTATGATTAATGACATATTTTGTGAATCCAGATTTTGTTTTCCATGGTTTTCCTAAATAACCTCAAGTAAATGTCGGGATGGTTCCTTCAAATAGCCATATATCTTCCCATTCCTTACTCCTTATTGTCTCCCGCCTTTAATGACCTCAATGTTGACGAACCAGAACCATTAAAACTGAAAACGTTTCAAACGGCTCTAGCAGTAATAATAGGGGCAGAACCAAAACTAAAAATGCGCTTAAACAAAAACTGACGTTTGTAAAATAATTTTTCTTCCATAAAAACGTGACTACTAAATACTGGTAACAGACAGATAATAAATTTCTCTTAGCCTCTTCTAATTTGCTTCGAAAAATGAAAAAGTGCAATATTAACCAAGTTTTTCCATCGTTTAAAGATGTTATGGAATAAATATTTAAAAAAAGAAAATTCAGCTATGAACATCTTCCTCATACATTACTTAGAAATAAAATTGGAGCACGAATAATTTTAATTTGTATCAGCTCATGATTCATCCATCTAATTAAGATAATGATTTAGATCTTTAAAACGTCTAATCTTCTGTATTGTTTTCTTATCGCGTTTGATCTCTGTGACCATTTGTTTATTTTGTATTATGGTTTCCTCATGAAATTTTGGGACACTAAAATGGCGACAACACAAGACGAGTGGAACACTTCATTAAAACCACCCATGCCCTAGACTGAACTCGTACAGGTGATTCTTGCAATTCGGGGTCAGCATGTTAGAGCCAGCTCACCGCATGCATGTGCTCTCCTTGGACGGAACTTGCTAGCTTGATACTGAGAATTAATTGTAGACTAAATTTATCTGTGAATGAGTTACTAATAAACAACTCTAATATAATAGTTTGGCCTAACTCAACACATAAACTATAACGTAGTATATTCCTACCAACTTATACAACAGCTACGGTATTGCGATATAGAGAAAAATTACATTTCTGTTAGATATAGAAAAAGTTGACGCAAGAATCAGAGATCAGAAATTTTGAAAAATTTTCACAGTGTGAATCACAGCTGTCTGTGTTGCATAAGAAAATGAAATTACCATTCAGGGTTCTCTTGACGTTTTCCCAAGTTTTTGATACTTCTCCAACTTTAAATCAATCAACCAAGAACTTCAACCCTGGTTTTATAGGACGTATTATGGTTAATTTACTGGATGATTTGTATAGATTTCATTATAAGAGGGTCTTACGGCGTTTCGTCACACTGAAATTCTACCTTGATACTGTTTTCCACCCATCTGTACAATTATACCAAAGATTCCGTGTTCTTGTGTACATGACGCCGTCTTTACTAGTACGAGATGTATGAAGAATTAGTTCGCTTTGTGATCCCACAGCCTATTCAGTACGTGGTGAGAGAGCGGTTACGGTTGGGCCTCGCATTCGGGACGACGCGGGTTCGAATCCTCGCTCGACCATTCAGATTTCGGTTTTCCATTGTTTACCAAAATCACTCCCGGTAAATGTTGGTATGGTTTATTCAAAAGGCCTTGGCCGAATTCCATCGCGCTCATTACCTTTACCGCATCTAAAGACCTCGATGGCAAAGAAGCGTAAAGCCCTAAGAAAAAAAACCTTAACGTACTTTAATGTTATTATATTTTTATTTGGATTAGCTGTTGCCTAAAAAGTGTCGTTTTTGTACATCAATTTATTGAATCTGGCTTTCGCTTTGTGCTTTTGGAACATTACACTGTCGTGGGTTGTTTGACATCATCATTAGCATTCACATTCAATATTTTGTAGACCATTACCAAAATGCATCAATGATCAAGCAGTTTTCGACCATCAGGTGCTTAGATCACCAAATCGCTATAGAGAATGAAAACAACTATTTAAGTAATAATCGTAACATTTTCTAAGTCCTTGGAGATGACCATCAATAACTTCTGTCAGAAAGTCAAAGCCCCAGTCGATGTTACTACTGGGAAATGTTGCTAGCCCCCTGGAAAATGTGATGGCTTATATCCAGAGTTAAACACTCAACTGAAAAAACTGCATAAGAAAAGTAGAAAATTTGAGATTACCGGCGAAAAAGCGGTGAATAATTCAAATATCTTTTCACGGTTGTATAAACACAACAGAAACACTTTATTTTTTTTAACAAAAAAATTATACCTGGATGGGACAACTTTTCGGGGGGGGGGGGGGCAGGGGGAAAATGGCCAGTAAAATTTAAAAAAAACCTTAGAAAATGCTGGAATGCAATGTAGAAACCTATGATTTTTGGCAATGGTTGATATGAAATCTATACAGAAGGGTTAACTTTTGTGGCACACAACTATGATGGAGAGAATGCCACCAGGTCTTATGTGAAAATAGTAGAAGGAAACTCAAAAGATATTTTTCTGTCGGAGAAAGGTGAACAGTAGCGGAGAAGTTCCCTACAAACACTGCATACTTTACCTTTTCGTTTTAAGCGTTTTTCCCAGTGTTGGACAAAGTTGTCAATATCTCTCCCTGTCCATTGGTCGCCGAATGTTGAAAATTGGTATTACGTGCAAGCATACAGATGATTCTCCACATTCAAATCGATCGTCTGTTGTCAGACGCCTGCTTATACATGCTAGCTGTAACTGGAGCCACTCCTGTTTTAATACGGTTGGGAGTTCTAAATTTTACCCAGTCCAGTTTGACGGCAGAAGGTTCTTCCTCCGAGACTGGAGTATCGACATTTGTGAAATTTAGAAAGGGGGTCCTAGAGAGTAGCCTTCTAGGTGGAGTGGGATATCCCAAAAAACACTACATGACACTGAGCCATAATAGCCGCAAGCCTTTAATCATTAAAATCATCTACTGCTGTCCGTAACCTTGCAGTAACATTATAGGAAAATAGCAACGTTTAAATTGCTGGTAACAGAATGTGCTGCATTTCCACCTTTATCGCTAAGATTTGTGCAACACTTAGCATAAACGATAAGAATGTAGTTTGCAGTTACAAGAAATTCTTTGAAATCGTTTCTGTTTGCTATACTCGTATTCTTATTTTTTAAGTGAAACAAACGTATTTTTTATGTAATTATCGTGTGTAAACACAATTTAAATAGAAAAATATTAATTAATGTAATAAAATTAATGTATGCATCATTTTTAAACACTCAAAGAACTGTCACACTTTCAGTTTTTTTTTTAACAGATGACAGAAGACAGAGCTAACTGATGGAATTAATACATAGAGGAATTTGAATACCGGTCTACTGGAAAAAAAGAGGAAAATTTTGAAACCGATGATTTAGGAAGTCCTGTTATAAGGACAGAATTAGACAGCTTTGAAAGATATGAAATCAAATATGACCGTTGGAACTTATAAGATTCCTGTAGAACATCTAAAATCTCTAGAAGTAGAAGAAAACCCAAAGATTTTCGAGATTGATAGAAAAACGTTACGAAAAAGGAAAGATTCTAAATGGTTTTAATAAAAACATCATCTTCACACTTCCGAAGAATGCACAAGCTGACAAATGTGAATCAACGCACTACGTCTAAAATTACAGGCTTCAAAATTAGTGTCTAGGATTATGTACAGAAGAATAAAAATTATAGTAGAAGAGAGAGTAGATAAAAATCAGTTTGGCCTAAGGAAAAACCGGGGTACATGAGAAGTAATTCTGGCTTTATGATTAATACTTGAAGGACTGATCAAGAAAAACAAGGATACTTCTACGGCCTTCGTTAATTTAGAAAAAGCTTTTAATAATGTCAGGTGGCACAAGATGTACAACGTTTTAAAGATTTCATCTAAAATATCAAAATAGAAGGATTCGTTGTAATATATTCATGAATCAAATGGCTATAATAAAAGTAGAAATCAATTAAAAAAGGGTGTGAGACAAGGTTGTAGTCTATCCCCATTAATGTTCAACTTTTATGCAGAGGAAATAAAAAATAAAAAAATTGAATTTGGCATAATGTTCAAAGAGAAAAAATCAGTATGCTACGATTTGTTGATGACATTTTCCTGTTATCAGAACAGACTGAGTGAGAAATTACTGAATCAAGAGAAAATTTTGGTCTAAATATAAACCAAAGCAAAATTAAAGTGATGAAATGTAGCAGAAATTATAGCAATAATAGTATATTCAATATAATGATATAATCAGACATAATAGAAGAACCAAAAAGTTCATCCCTGTGTTACGAAAATAAGATACAAATTACTTGTGCAGAAGATAACCGTAACATTGAAAAATTTCTCATATGTGACGAACAGAAGCGCCAGAGGATTTGGGCCAAGCCCCTTGGTGAGTTTTTGCAGGATGTAATGCAATGAAACTCGAGAACGGTGGTTTTTCCTGGCGCATCCTACCAGTTGCAGACGGAGAACCGCTAGGAGAAGATACAGAGGTTAGTATGAGATACGGAAACTAGTCTTCTGTAGTTCGAGAACGAACTAGCTCGGGAGAGTGCTCCTACCGACGAACTACGTGAACTAGTTCCCAGATCTCTAGCTCCTTGGCTCGTTAGTTGGTTTGATCATTTTCCGAAGACCGACCTGTAACAGCGTGTGTGAGCACCGCCCTTGCTATTCACCCCACATGAGCTTCTCATCGTTCAGTTAGTCCATGGTTAGTGGTAAGACTGTCAAGTTTGGCGTGACGTAGCGAATGTTGGCTTACATGGCTTAGAATAATAATATACTAACAGGAACTACCTTATATTTGTAACGTAAAATGACTATCAAAATATGAAGTAATGCGATGATGTGAAGTGGTGTAAGATATGTCTGTTTGACTATAAGGTTAATGTATTTTGTTTTAGGATATTTATTATGATGTCATCAAAAAGGAAACAAATTTCCCTGTGGACACATTTCATTGAAGACACAGATAAAAAAAAAGCAACTGTTGAACATTATAACTATTGCAGGAGGATCAAATTGAAATTTAACCGGCAATATGAAAACAAAATACGCTTTGCTCCCATTAACAATTAAAAGACAACCACCGATAGTCACAACTGCCATAACAAACAGAAGAGCTCGTGCAATATCATTAGCAAAGCGAGCGAATGATCTGTCTTTCTGGAATTCTGATGAGATCTAACGAAGTAAAAGAGTGACCTATCTCGCTGAGGAGTGCGAACTAAACTTAACGCTCCCAGTCGCGAACTTTTATGCGCAAGACTAATGGAAATTTCTACGCTTGCTTCGTTGACGCCCGAGTGGGTCGCTGTAGCGATTACATGGAACTAAGAACTTGTATTTACGGAGCCGTGGTAATCATAGACCTGTGGCCTAACAGCTGAGAAGAATATAAAGAAACTTAGTTGTTCGCACTTCTGCAAATCGTTCCTCCATATCTGGACAGTTTCTTCCTTAGTCAGTCATTGGATGAACACTGAGAGCTTCGCCTCTGCGGAGTCAAAGCACACGAGACGCTGGTGTGGTAACGTAACAGATCCTCTATTTAAAGATTTTATGTTCTCTCAGCAAAGTTAACTGACCCCTGATACTCTAATAAGAGTCTAGTATTAGACATCCAGTACTAAAATAGCAAAACTGTGACACGGTACAAACGAGGACCCTTAGCATCAGATATAAACCCATGAATAAATTACTGAGTCTTCAGGTATGTAGGTTTTGTCGTTGGGAGCTCCGCTACTGTAACTTCATGATAAACGAAAATAAGACGTTTAACTGAGTAAACAACAGTTAACGCTCTGGCCTCGCATTCGGTAGGACGTTGGTTCGAATCCCCGTCCGGGAATCCAGATTTGGGTTATCCATGGTTTTCCCAAATCACTCCAGGCGAATGCCGGGATGCTTCCTTCTAAAAGGCCATGGCCGAATTCCTTCCCGTTCCTTTCCCCAGTCCCATCCCGTCTCTAATGACATAGACGTCGACGAGACGTAAAGCCATAAGTAAAAGAAAAAATTACAATCTGTCATACAATTCCCGTAAATTACAGGCTGGTGGTTTGTAAACGTGAACTTGGCACCCGATAGCGTCCCAGATGTATTCTGTCGTGTTGAGATCAGGCAAATTTGGTGCACAAGTTTATTATCCTGCTCCTGAAACCACTGCACCACGATTCTGGCTTCGTAATGGTGACTCTCCCGGGCCCGTGGTTTTGTAGGACGCGCTATGCAGCCAAATTGTACCGATCAACACGCGTTAGAGGCTAGCCCTCACCACCTCTCCACCACGTTGCCTAGTGTCGTTTCAGCTACCCGGGCGTTTGATGTTTACCAACTGGGCGACGGATAGACGCGCGCCATCCCTGCCAGCAGAGGCGGCTCCCTTCCCACGGCACGCTGTTGATAGCTGGACCTGCGCGGCCGGCAAATGCATGGGCCGTCGGAAGCTACCTAACACGGATGCTTATCCTGCTGGAAGATTCCATCGCCGTAGTGCAAGACATGAAAAGAGAAGGGATGCAGGTGGTAGGTAATTTTAACGTAGTACACAGCTGTCAAGATGCCTTCGCTTATTAAAACTTGTCTGATGGAAGCCCAGGTGAATATACCCCATAGCATGATATTGTCGCCACCGGTCTGCATCCTTGGCGTGTTGCATATCTGGAGCAGCCATTCCTTTGCTAGATGGCGTAGATGGATACGACAATCGACCTGGTGTAGCAAGAAAAGGAATTCATACGACCAGGTGATACGCTTCCGTTGATCAACGGTCCAATCTTGATAATATCGTTCTCACTGCAATCGTAATTGACGTCGTTGGGCCAACATGGGAACACGTAGGGGCCATCTGCAGTGGATCCCCATGGTTAACAGTGTGCCCTAAACGGTGTTTTTCGGAATCCCTGCACCAGCATTATACTCTGCCGTCAGAACTGCCACTTCACCACCTATTCCACTTTACAGAGCGGGCAAGACCCTGACCTCTAACTTCTGTGATGAGGTGTGGACGTCCACCACCTTGTCTTCTTGATGATTTTACCTATTCGGAGATGCTCGTTCCCAGGTGCCGGATCATAACAGTCTGCCCTTTGTAGAAGTCACTTGTGTCAGTGTATTTCCCCATTTGCCACACGTATCGTCCCTAGAGTAACTCCTCACGTGTTTCTGCCTCGCTTATTCAGGGTGTTAAAAGAAAAGTGTAAATAGTATGCATCAAAATAAGACAAAAATGTCTAACAAACGTAGGGTCACAACCACATACTTTCTGAGTTAATAACAGGTCCATAATGTGACGCCCATCCACGGCAATGCATGCCTAAGCCCGTCGGAGTAAAGGAATCACGCACACTTTGAAACTATCTTGGTTGTTCCTATACGCGATTAAAGTAAGCGTTTGCGACCCAATGTTTATTAGATATTTTTGTTTTATTTTGATGCATACTATCACCTCCGAAAATATTCTACACTTTTTTTTAACACTTTGTGTACTTTACTTACATACGACGTTCCCCCAACGTCATCAGACGGTATTCAGTTTTCCGATGGGCAGTGGTCATAATGTTTTGTTTCATTAAGCTATCATTGCTTAAAATTTTCGTTAAATGCGTTCGTTGGTTTTTAGTTGATCCGTGCTCAAAATTTACTGACTTCGAGTCTGTTTCATAGAAAAATATGATTCTAATCTGAATAAATGTTGCCTCTATGCATGTATCGTTGAAATGTGTTGATTAGGTTTTGCGTGAATTAGTTTATGGGGTCGGTCCCTGTATCATGTTATTAATCTAGATCAGAAATATCTTACATTCTACCGGAGACATAAGCTACCACTTTGTGCACTTTCGACAAAATCCATTCAATAGTTTTTGCGTGATGCACGGATAGACAGACAGAAATAAAATCTAAATTTTATGGATTTCATCTCACTATCACCTGTTGCGTATACTGAAATTAAGCTTTTTGAAATAAATTTCACGTGCAGAGACCAATTTTCTACAATTTTATTACATATGTATGTTTGTCGGTTTCAGAGTGCCAGAAGATGAGATGTCGATATTCGTCATGGTGAAAGATTATATCCTGTTCACTCCGAACTGGCGGTTCAAGGTCATATTACCCTGGTCCCGCTCCTCATCTCATCATTCCACCCCTCCTATTTCTCCGAGATGAACGCTGTGTTTCAGATAGATAGTGGTAAATTTCCTCTTCGCAATTAGGGGTAAAGGCGGTGGAATGGGGATTGTGTTGACTGACCTTCAATCACCTCTGTAATTGAACAGACTATAGGCTACTCTGAGCCAAAAAGTACAGCATATATAGAATGTACTATTCCGCATAATTTCTGAGATAGTCCCATGTTTATATTGTGTTTGGCGTGGGATAATTTACCGTAAATATTTCAGTTGTAATTTCAATGCGTTTATCTTCTTTCACGATAAATATGGCGAGTTACATTATGTTCCCTGATTTGATAAGTAACGTCTATTATGTTAGCTAGTAATTTATTCTTTTTTACTAGATATTAATAAAAATGGTTGAGAAGTAAATCTTGTGGTTCTTAAAGTTTTAGGTTCTAGTACGTTATTTCTATTTAATATTTTTTTTGCATGCAGTTTGTCATTATCACTTAAAACTACATGGCCGTCTGAAATTTAATTAGATACAAGTGCGACAGATAAAGTAATATATACGTTTCTTACAAATACAAAGAGCAAGCAGCAAAAGAGAACTATTCAGGAATCAGTTATTAGAGTGCTTTAACGTTGGTAAAATCTGTGGTAATACTTACAGGACAGATATAGTTGACCAACTCAGGGAACATGAAGATATACTTAGGCCAGCAAAACGTCATTTCCTGGATAGATCAGATAACTGAACTGAATTAAAGAAACATTTTTTTTTATGACTTTACGCCTCGTCGAAGTCATTAGAGCTGGGAAAGACTGGTGGCAAGGAGCCGGAAGGAATTCGGTCATTGTCTTTTAAAGGAATCATTCCGGCAGAAATATCTTCACGACGCTATTACACAAATTTAATTATCTGGTATTTTTTTTTCAGGATCTTGAGGAAGCGAATCTAGTGGTCACGCCAGAGAGAGAGAACATTCATAGCTGCGGTCTCTCTTGCCCCTTGTCAAGAAGAACAAGAAAATGAAATCAGTAACAGTAACGAATCAGGCTAAGGCAGGAAAGAAAACAACGGACAGACGTTGAACGAGCTCCAAGAGATGATTGTGCCGTTTTTGTCATTATCTAGTTTCGGAAAGAAGACGAAGAGTTAAACGTAAAATTCAGTGAGCTAAAATGAAAATAGGATAAATGAAAGACAGTTGTTGGCTTTTCTCTCAGCTGCAGTCATCTTCAAACAAACAACTTTCAGTTCATGAATTTATTTCTAACAATGCATTAAAAAAATTATTACATTCGTCTGATGTGTTAGTGACAACTCCAATATCATTGCTGCTGGTCATTGTGAAACATAATAAGCATGTGGTTGGAATAAAGACGGACAACTGATCCACGACCTGTGATTGTCAATGGAGTGTCGTATGATACACACAGTATCCCGGATATTGCGTGATCTAAACATATGCTGCCGTTTCATTGCGTGGTGAACACAGATGTGTGCAAGTATTCTGTGACCTATTAATAGCAGACAGTTTTACGTGTATTTAACTCAACATAGTTTTAAGCGTATTTTCTTTTTATGGTCATCTGTATATTAATTCCTGTTGAAAATTATAGGTACGATCATTTATTATGTGCTTAATTGGAATATTCCAGTCTTTTCCTGATCCCATTTTGTTCGTACGAAAATTGTTTCCGTCCTGAGCACACGTAAACGTCTACCTTTGTACCCTTACTCTTATGATATTAATACTAAGTACGTTATTATTTTAAAAATATTTTCCAAATCCGTTGCTGAATGGAATAAAAGTGAAATGTATTCAATAAATTGTAGCATATTAATTACTCTATTTTTGTTCCTCTGATAATCTTTAATTATTTTCATATATTTTTTTGCTTTCTTTGAATTGTTTATGGGATGGATTACAACACTTTGGCCACCATTCTTTTTAACAACCGCATTGTCTTTTTTCCTTCAACAATTGTCGCATGCTTTTTCTAATATGTTCTCTATGCATAGCACTGAAACTAGTAAATAAAGTTTTGGGAACATTTATACTGGATAACACCCTTATTTTACCTGTCACAAACACGCTGATGCGTCTTCTACAATCAGCTTTAGTCCAATGATCCAGGTTATCAAATGTAACTCTTTAAAAAAAAAAAAAATTATCTTCCTCCATAGATTTATCCTTCGACTGGTTCCTTCACTAATTACGGACCAGCCGCTCTGTTTCCTCTTTCTGTGAAACACTTCACACAAATTTACTTCCTCACACATTATATCCAGAAAACGTTCATCTCAGTTTTATCCGTCCACTTTATACTCTGGATCCTTCTATAGTACAACGTTTACGTTTCAGATGCTTCAATTTTGTTCCTTTCTGGAATTTCAAGCTTCTCTTGTGGCCTTGTAATCTGCTTCTGACATTGTTGTTTCTTCGGGCATCAGTTGCAATTATACTTCATAAATAAGAGAATTCTATTACCCTTTTCTCCGAAATCTGTTAATGTTTCTGTATTCACACTTTTCGTGTAGTCATTTCTTTTCCTATTTATCCGATGTCTTCAATATCTATACTGCTTTTCGTTTGCTTCATCTTAAGCATTTTAGTGCCTTCTCATCTGATCTAGCAACCCAAAGCTTTCAACTTCATTAAAGTTTGCTTCTTTAAAACATTTGATCAACTTTCTCATCAGTGTTTTCCATTACTCTTCAGTAGAATTTTTCGTAGTTAGAACCTCATTATAGAATCGTCAATTATTTTTCAAGAACGATTCTTGTAGTTTGCTCACTTGCCTCTGGTGCCTCCTTACTTTCTAGATTTACAATCTACATTTCATTAGCATCAGATTATCGCCTTATTTTAGTTCCCTGGGTAAGCTTTATGATCTAAGACTTTGTTTTTGAAACTCTATTTAACCATGACAGCTCAAATCTACCTGTATCTCCTGAACGTTACAACGTGTATATCTTTGTTGCAAAATTCTTCCGGTGTGCTATGATCATTTCATAGTTTTTGAAAAAATTCTTATGGAGTACTTCCTACCTCATTTCTTTCTCCTACCTCTTACATTCCCTTCTCTTTCTTCACCTACTACCTCATTCTAATCACGCACTGTTATTTGATTCCTGCCCCCTCTCTTTACGGATTGAATTAAATCCACACTTTCAGAATATATTTTCTCTACTTCGTCATCCCATCTTTGTGGTCACATAGGGACAACGTACCATTTCAGTAGTGTAGTTGGCGCAGGCATAGTTCTATTCTAATCAAAATAATTCCGTCACTAATCTCTTCAGTAGAAACTCGATCATTCTGCTACTATAGTGTTCGATATAAATCCTACAGTAGTAACCGCGGAGGCAGCTCGGTTCCGATTAGTATATGAAATATGCCCTAGATCAGAAATACGCGTCTTTCTAGTTAATCTCACTAATCCTAACAACATCTAACTACAGTCGTTCTATCTTTTTTAAGTTCTCTAATCTACATGAACTATTCAGATTTCTAACACTACACGCTCTGCATAGTAGTATGTTTTCATCATTTCTAATGCCCACAAATTTTGTCTCCTACACTTCTTTAATGCCATCAAATTCGCGAAGAAACGATAATCGGCAGTGTTTTTCATTTAAAACCTAGTCCAAGTTTTAAGAAGAAAGGTTTCGTATATGAAGTAATCAAATTGATCGCTTTTATCTAAACAAACGATACTTGCCTGCACTAGTAATTAAATAAAAAGTAAGTATTTCCTCAAAGGTATGTATTTTTCGGGATAACACTCTGGCTTCGCATTCGGGAGGACGTGGGAGTGATACTCCGTCCCCGGTCCGGATTTCGGTTATCCATGGTTTCGCAAAATCACTCCAGACGAATATCTGGATGGTTCCTTCAAAAGGCCATTACCGGTTTCCTTCCACTTCCTTGACACTATTTCTTTCCCGTCTCCTAGTGACCTCTACGTCACAGGGCATAAAGCCATAAGAAAAAAAATGTACTTTAAGGTAATATTCTTGTTGATATTCGTTGAAAGATGAGACGCTTGACTGGTCAACTGAACAGGTAGCAGTTTCCAGTGTTAAATCTAAGTACAAAATGCCGCATTACTTGTAATTTGAAACCTGTCTGTTGGTCAAAATCCTGTAGTGAAGTAACGTTAGCACCCGATGTTTATCTTATCGTTCAGGATTTGTTTCCATTTTTCTTAATTCATTTAATGTATTGTCACGAAATTTTTCCGTCATATAACACTAATTTCCTGTAGCGAAAAAATCAACCGGCTGAGAAATGTCGTATTTGTGTACAATCTCCACATTTGTGGGTGCTGTCTGAATTCTGTACTTACATTTATCTGGGATCTTATAAAGCGTTGTAATCACTTCAAGATACTCGTGAAATATGTGATGACATTTCTCTGTAGTTACTGTATTAACGAAGCATTACTCTTTCAACGGGATTTTATGCTGAGACGAACGACAAAAATTATTTCTTTCTTTTTAAAGATATTTCAAATCTCACACGAGTTCACAAGACGACATCTCTTTCTAGTGTTACAGTCTCGCAGATCTCATGTCGTAACTTGGTTGGACACTGCCTAAAAATACTGTAGGGTGGCTTACGACACACACACCTACACGCTCTAGCGCTGCACCTCGTAGTCAACAGCTAACATACATAATATAAATTTAATCACTGAAACAAGTGTGCTAGGTATGCTGTTTATGAAATTAGACTTGAGTTTCAAAATGTACAACGTAGTATTTAAACAAGATTTTGTCTTCGCTTTAGTGCAAAAAAATACTAAATTTATACAGTTTTTTTCTGTGAAGCATTTTTCTTGAAATTCACTGCTCCAGTTTCAATAGACAGCAAACTGAGTTATTAAATAACGATTCACTTAAAACGGTATTTCTCGTGTTTAGGAATATTATGAAGGAAAATCTGTTTAAATACATTCTTGCCTTTACGATCCAGACGCTCATCCTTATTATCATCCTTGCTGCACATAGTTCGGCAATGTCATTTTCTTTACCCGGTACAAACAGTAACAAATTCCATCACTGCTGCAATTATTTCCGTAGGTCCATATTCTATTTTTGGTAACCACATGTAAACAATTTTCCAAGTAACTTGCAGGAGTTTAAGATTGATAGAGGGTTATTTGTTTACACTAACCTTGGTTGAACAATATACACTCACATTTAAGAATGTAAGGTGAAAATTTCTCTGCCTGACAGTGAAAGAGTATGCGTTTTAGCTGTAAAATGCTTTTAATTTTCTACATAGCCCTAATTTAGTACAATAATTTTGTTCAACTTTTTTCAAATGAATGGATTCCATTCCTGAATCGTGATTCTGAAAGGACCGAAAAATGCCTGTTTACTACTGCTGTCACCTCATCATTGGACACAATACGTTTTCCAGATATCAATTTCTTTACATTTGGATGTAAATTGAAGTCAGATGGAGAAAAATCTGATGAACAGGGTGGATTTGCCAACAATTCCTACTTCAGATCTTGCGTGTTTTAAAGTAAACTCATTCCACTAATAATACCACAAATTATTATACAAATTCACTCTACAATATTGTAAATGTTTTTGTAACTGACAAAATATTATACACTCGAATGTACTGTAATGCATGTATAATTGAAATTTATTGTTCAGATTCACTTTACTAAATAAAATGTACGTAGCGTTATTATAATAACTGTGTAACTACAAAATAGTAGATTCACTCTACTGTAGAACATGGCCAATAACCAAATTATTATTCAGATCTAGCAGTTTTTCCCATTGCTAAAGCATATTTGTGGTCTGGTGCAATAACCTGTAGAAAGAAGATTTATATCCCTTTTTTTTATCATTCTCACGTTTTGTTTTCATCCAGTCGGTCCCAAAGAATTGCGTTATTGTTCGTCAGTTATTATTTTACCATTTTCAGGGTAATCAATAAAAATAATCCCTTTGCGTGCCAGAAAACATTGGCCTGATACAACCTTTCTGGCTGTGCGGTCGGGTGCCTCAGAGGTTAAGGCGTCTGAAAAGAGATCAGAAAGTCTCCAGATCGAATCTCGGATAGGATTTTGAAAAGCCCTTAACTCGACCTCTGCCTCTGGCACGGTTTGCTGTATTATGTGAAGTACATTATAACGCGTGCATTGTTTCGGTTCCATGTTAAACTGTAGGTCCCGTATACCCGGTGTGATTACCGGGTTAGGCTAGGCGGCTAGGATAGTGGAGAATAAGCACCCATGTCACCAAGTCATTATGTCCGCAGATGTTTACTAGCTTATGAAATCGACTTGGCTTATTTTTTAGATGAAGAATCTCTGGCTTCGCCAACCGCTTTGATTATTGTTTTGCTTCTTCGTGCAATGGTGGACCCACGTCTCATCCATAGTATCAAACTACGCACAGAATTAATAGAATGCTTTCTAAAATGGTTCAAACACTAAAGAGAAATTCGCTGTCCCATTCATTTTTACAAGAATCTAGCAAATGCGGTACCCATCTCGCAGAAAGCTTTCTCGTATTTAATTCTACATGTAAAATTTACCGTACGATTTCTTTTAATATGCCTTCGGCTGTACAGGGTGATTCAGGAGGAATGGTAAACACTGAAGGAGGTGGTAGTATGAACAATATTGAGTAAAAAAGTTCATATAAACCTGTGTCCGATTCTTATTCGTTTTGAAGATACAGGTGATGGAATTTTATGCATAAAATAAACCTCAGAAAATGATCAAGGGCAAACAAATAACTTATTGAAATACTTTATTCATGCAAAAACACACTCATATTTTATAACGGTTTAAATTAGATGTTCTAAAATCCCACCATCAACTTCAACAGACAAATTGAAGCACTTTATTGAAGCTTGAAGTCGACACGTACAGTCCCGATGCGCCTACCAAATAAATTAACTGAAACTTACCGATAGCTAACCAAAAGGTGTCCTAAGAATTGAAGAATTGTTGCTTTAAGTGGGTAACAAATACCTTTGAATCTTTCAATAAGCTGGCTAGTCATGGGTTAATGTAAATAAATTTTATATTCATGAAAGTGCATGTAGAGTATTCCTGGTACTTACCACACATGTAGATTGATTACTAAGTAGCTACTTTGGAGTCATGATTCAAGTAGGTGTTCAAAGATCTTTTGGTTTTTTGATAACAAAAGGATGGATCTATGCCAGAGTACACCTCGTGGTTTTATGATTGGTTGCTTTATGTAAACTACGTTTGTAGTGAACATTGTTTTCACTTCGAGCCGTTCTTCTTTCATGAAATGAGCGATGAATAAGTCGATCAGTATTGTAGTTAAGACACCATATGTAATAACTAGTATTCGGATCTTTATGACCAAAAAAATAAAGAAATGTGCAGGAGAATATGACCTTAAAAATGGGTAAATATGACCTACAAATGACAAAATATTACCAAACATTTAAATTTACTATGCATTATAAAATGCTCAATTATACATCATTTATTTCATCTAGTATTGTCGGTTTCATGCAGACAGCATAATTTGCTTCCATGCACTCGCAGCACCATTGGTAAATTAAATTTTAAATCGTTTTGGTGAAGTCACTTTAATTTCAGATAATTTACAGAATAGAACTCTTTCATCTGTACATAATAAAATACTGCCCTCTAAATCCCCTTAAGTGACTTTTCCCTTTCAGAAAATTTTATTATCGGCATGGCGGTAGGTCTACTCACTGATCCACTGCAGATTTAACGATGACAGGATATTTCATTGAGATACTGATTATCTCGGATCGACACAGGCATGCTCCTGCTTCATTCACGAGATTAAAAGGCGGGCGGAACACTACGTTTAGAGAGTGACAATAATATATAACTTTAATTCTTGATTGGTGAATTCTGACCACAGTGAAAAATTAGTCTTTTTCTCCTGCCACCTGTATAGCAGAGGTACAATTATATGAATAATATCTTAATTTCTTCTCACCTATATCTAGTGAATTCTCGGTACTATCAAAAAACTACCAGATTTGTCTTCAAAATATGATCATATGACCATAAATAATATCGAAATAGGACCAAAACTAGGAAAATGGTCTGAATATGCATTTATGCTATATAAAATACATTTAAATACAATCAGAAACGTTGAATCAGTGTTTAATTCAGCATTTAAGCTCAAAAAGAAGGCAAGAAAAAAATATCACTTGTCCTAAAGATCGGAACCCTACTAATAACGAACCTGGCGGATGAGCAGTAACATTCCTCAGGACCCTGATTCAAAACCCAGTCAGGCCAACCAGATTTCGGTTTTTCATGCTTTCGCATAATCACTGCAGCCGAATGCCGGTATGGTTCCTTCAAAGGCCAAGGCTGAATTCCTTCTAATCAGTCCTTTCCCGCTTTTATTGACTTTGATGTTGATCATTCATAACCCTTCAAAAATAAGAAAAAAATATGTAGCAAAGATTATCCGCCACAATCGGGAGATGTTAGTAAGAACTAGTTTAATCACCCTTACGGGTCGTACTGTTATGTTTACTAATGTCTGCAAGGGTCTTACATAACCTTATTTTGTCTCATAACCTTTAATTTGGTATATAGAATAACATTGCTGTTAACTGAATCAGTTTTACTGTATGCGTTCGGAACACTCCTGCTATCTTCTAATTGCTGTTTTATTTCCTTAAACTGCTAATGTGACTTAATGGAAGCTTTGGTCGCAATACACTTTCAAAATGTGATTGATGTAGGTGCAAATCCTGCAATCATCACGACAGTGATAATGAGCTCTCACAGAAGAAATAAAACTTCCGAATTTAGGAAATTATTGTATAGTGGATACATTTTATCCTACAATTACTACGCTCTTATCAATAAGCCATAAAGAATGTCATTTCAGTACGTCTATAAGTTATCATGCAATCACGCACGTAGCTCATGTGAGCCTTTGATATACAGGGTGTTAAAAAAAGGGTAAAAATGTTTTAGGAAGTGAGAGTATGCATCAAAATAAAACAAAAATGTCCATTAAACATAGGGTCGCAAACACACAGTTTTGGAGTTAATAACAGGTCCGCAATGTAACGCCCGCTCACGGCATTTGGACCACAGCACCACGGGTTGCTCACGACCGCGTGATGTCACGTCAACGTGTGCAAACTGTGGTGCTGACCACGCAGCCTGCTACGGAGGCTGTCCTGAGAGGAAGCGTCTTCGAGCCGAGGGAGAGAGACGAACGCCCCAACCCTACCACATCACACCAGCAACAAGAGAGGAGGGCAGGACAGCCCGCCAAGCAAGAAGGACCACGCAAGGACGTCAGACGAACCAGCAACCCATGACAACCAGCTGGTTCTCACTACAGCCGCCGACAACAGCAACGAGCCACCCACAGCTCTGCGGCTGCAACCACGCAGATCAACGAGAAAGCCAGCTGGGGAAAATCGTCCAGCTGCTAACGCAGCTGATCACGACGATGATCCCCGGCTGAAGCAAGAAACCTGAGGGGGTTGTGACATAAGGGCGCCCAAGGCGCGCCCACAGCCCTTTTTCCCCCCAAGAAGCATTAAAAAATGTCCCCAAAATTACCCACAATCCCAACATAGCGACACGTAGTAGTAGGGCAACCAAGGTTGCGGGACTACACAAACATGGCCGTTGAGGCCGCGACACATAAAAAAATAAAAAAAACGTAAGAAATCACACAATCTTTGAAACAACTGTCTTGGTTGGTTGTGAACGCGAAGACAACCATTGAAGACGCACAGGACCAACCAAGACAGTTTCAAAGACTGATTCCTTACGTCGAAGGGCTGAGGCATGAAATGTCATTGGTGGCGTTACATTGCGGACCTGTTAGTAGCTCCGAAACTATGCGTTTGCGACTCAATGTTTATTATACATATTTGTCTTATTTTGATGGATGCTATCACCTAAAATAGTTTACACTTTTTTTTTTTGACACTCTGTAGAAAAGGAATTTACGTTCGTAATCTTTGCACGATGCAGTTACTAACAGCGTATGAGTTTTCACTTTTCTAAGTCATTGAATGACTCGATGTCAGATTCTGGGCGTATTTTTCATCTATAACTCAAGTACATTTAGCTGTAAGCTTTTTATCTCATCGGTTTCCTTTTCGTAACTAGATAATTGTATCGGTCAACTAGCTGACTCACTACTTCGAGCATCCGCTTCTTTAATCTTCCGTTTTATTTCTTTCTAACAAATTTCCTTTAAAATGAAAGGTACCAGAAATTGCTGTCTCTTTTCTTTATTTATAATAAGCGCTGCTTTATTTTTTTATGGTTTTCAAGTCGCTGGGTTCTTCATATTCTTGGCTATAAAAGGTGTGGAGTCTAAGCAGCTACGTCGTCGTACTCGCATTGATTTTAATCCGGTAATCTTCAATAGTTTCTCAAGTCAATTTAGAGACGGTTCTTTACTGTAGGTAACGACCAATATATCTGTTCATGGTAAATGTCTTTTGTTAAAAATACTTGCTATCCACTACAACTATGTGGATGAATAAAACAGTTAAAGTATGAAATTACTCAGCTTTGTAAGTTCACCTTCTTCTTTAATTTAGGTAATTTGCCTTAGCTCCTCTTGATATGTATAATCAAGCCGGCAGGTTATTTCAATGCACAGCTCAGAAAAAATAAAATAATATATAGGCCTATATATCGCGACATGAATTCTTTGAAGAAACACTCGAAAACACTTTTTATTTATAATCTCTTGGTACAAAACACACTTCTTCACATTCCGTTTTATTCAACTACGTGCCAGCTATATCTTATATTCTCGTCCATACACTCACCACATTCCCTTCTCTCCTCTGTCCAAAGATATACATTATCATAGATGACCACTGTCCATAGATATTCTGGCACTTTACTGTACGCTTATCTTTTTCTTTCTTTCATACCAATTTAACACATTTGTATACACAACACAAGCAAGACTAAAGGTGGACTTCCTATGCAGTGGCGGCGGCCAGCGGCTGACTCGCCAGCGGCAGACTCCGGGCGTCAGCCGCGCAGTGGGGCGCTTCCTATGCCGCGGCGGCCGCCCAGCGGTCCTGCTACTGGAAGGTCATCAGCGAACTCGATATGATGTTTCGTTTAAGGTTAGGAGGTCGGTATAAAGCCAAAAACAACTTATCATTTGGTTACTGTTGCTTTCTGTTTGCATAGTTCACTTATAAATGAATTTCTCAAAAAAAAAAAAAAAAAAAAAAAAAAAAAAAAAAAAAAAAAAAAAAAAAAAAAGTACTCGTCTCATTATAAAATAAACAAAAAAGAACAACTACCAACCGAAAAACTTGGATAATTAACAATGGGATTACGTACATGCTAATGCGTCTTCTGTGTGAGACTCATTCACAGAATACTTTAACAGCTGTGCAGGTGTAGGGTTAACACCCTGGCAAGGCAATCACGTTGCAGAACTCATTACAGCTACTTTTTAATTGTATTATTTTAAAAATATGTACGTATTTTATTAAAAAATTTCACTTGAATTCATAATATTAATTTTATGTATGATTTAATACGAATAGTGGTAACTTTCAGAAAATTTTACATCTTTCTGTATCCATTAGAATCAGTAATACAATAAAAATACTAAATTGAAGTTTTAATTGCAATCACACAACGCGAAGTACATTGTATTTTTTGAAGGCTTCTGTAATAGTAAATTCTATATGACACGTGCGAAAATTTCGCGAATACAATGAATAGCAAGGTAATAGGATTAAAGAAGAACCGTCTCATTTGTTTCAATTGTTTACTTCTTTATTGTAATAGGTACATAACAAAAGTCGACGCCAGTGAAGCACTTTATTAATGTCTATATGTGCTACTGCTATCTAGCGGCTTGGCTCCGAACTGCCTCATACACGCGACATTTACAGTTATTACTTTTGCCATTCAAAGGTCAAATTCCGAAAATTTCGTTGACCAAACCAGAGACCTTATTTTATAATATCTATTTCGGATATCAAGGGAGAGCAGTAGCTCATGATAAAAAAAAACTTTACGGAAATAATGATAATTTTGCCCTTTAAGGGTCGAATTCCGAAAAATTCTTTTCTTAAAATAAGATGTGATCACGGCGGAGACCTTAATCTTTCAATTGATACCTCCTTCATGTTTATCGGTTTGACATCAAGGAAGATAAATGGCTCGTGACCTAAAAACGCGTTGTGGAAATAGTGATACTTTTGCCCTTTAAGGGTAAAATTTGAAAAAAAATCTACTTTCTTAAAAAAATATGATCAAATCGCATACCTTAATCTTTAGAATGATACTACATTTATCGATTTCGGTTAGATATGAAAGGCTTGTGACAAAAAAAAAAAATACCTTATAGAAGTAATATGTATGACATAACAACAAATTACGCGAAGGCAATAAACAATATTAATAAAGTTGTTAGATTATATTGTATATTTATTACCTGATATTTCAGGGAATACCGCTATTTTTTTTCCAAATATTGTTCTTCACAGACTGGTACAGTGGTGAAGAAACATCATATATACAAGGTCATTTACACTCTAATTCCACCAATTTTTCATCCTCCCCCGCGGTAAATAACAGCTTTCGGTTTGACACAATTGGAATGTTTCGCTAGTGGCTGCGTCTAGACTGCTCTCGGACCGGAGCAGTCGCGCGGCTCAAGCGGCTGTTTTCGAGAACGCGTCGCCGCTGCTTCATAGGAAGCGCTCCCGTTGCTTTCCATTGTAGCAGTCATTAGCGGCGGCAGCCGCCAGCGACTGACGCTGCATAGGAAGCCCACCTTAATATCTAATTAATTTTTTAACAAAAATTATTCACAAAAAAAAAAATGTAAAAGACCTTGTCACCTTACAGCTTATGGTATATTGCTACACATTAAAATGTATATGATGTTCGTTTCTTTATCTGTTTACAATGGTTAGATTTAGTTATTTTTTCTTCTAATGGCATAACGCCTAGTTCATTTAAGGAAACTAGGAAGTTAGTCATGCCTCGAACCGTGTTAAGCCTATATTTAGATTTTTTTTTACTTATTGCTTCAAAATGTCATGCCCGAATTCCTTCATCGCTGATATCTTCCCCCGGCTCTAATGATCTCAACGTCGACAAGCCGTAACGCCAGAAGCAATAAATAAACAAATCCTTACGATCATTTTCACTCTGGGGTATGCAAGGTGAAACCACCACAGTGAAATCTCCCTGGAAGGGTTAACGCCTTTCACTGTAACAGCCTACGTCTTGATGGGAAGCCTCCCTCCTTCCAAGTAGAAATTAATTAACAGGCTGAATGGCTCTGGTGAACGTACCCGGAAGTTCAGATCAGCTTCGTGTTGATTTTCCCTTGAGCATTTTATTTACTTAATTCAGTGCCGTGATCTTTTCACCAGAAAACATTGAACGTGTAAATTAAGAAGAAAGAAAGATGGCTCATTGAAGTCTATTGGTCTAAGTTTTGCATATGCTGTTTTTTGATATGTCGTAAGTATAATTCATCATGATTTCTTTAAACTGAGTGTTATTCCTGTGTTGCACTTCAGTTGCCACGGATATAGTTTCTTAATAATTGTTTTGTAAGTAACTTGTTCATGCCATCAGTGTCCACAGATACAATCTTTTTTTTAATCAAGTGTGATCCTTTACGTCATATGACCAGTTCTTCGGATATGTAGTGACTAGTATAAACGGTGGATATTTGTAGAAATTAGTCGTGGAGGTGAAAGTTGAGAGCAGAAAACCACGAGAAAACACATCAAGCATAGGGATGGTTCATATCAAGGTAACTGTAAAACCTTTAGAAATTTGTGAACGTTTTAACAATACGATGAGGGAAATCTGGTTTTCTTAATGGCGGAGAACGTGTCGATAATAAACCGCACTTCGGTAGCTCGAAAACACTGTCAACGGAAGAAATTGATGACAGGATTAATACGTACGGTACTGGAAGAGGGCGCAAGTCTATTAAATAAGGAGGAGAATACACTGAAAAACAACAGTATGAAAATTACTTGTTTTAAGTAGTTTTTGAATGGTAAATAAATTATAACTTAAATTTGAAGCCGTAAGTTTGGCCATACTGGTACTGGATGATAGGATGGTGCCGAATTCAATCATCGTTCCTGACGTCATGGTTACGGTTTTTAGGGAGAATATGATCTTCACTGTCGGCTTCAATAAAATTCTGAAACATAATAACACTAATTACATTGAATACGAGTATCACAGCGAGAGGCTGTGAAAACCTGGTAAACAGAGTTCTAAATATATCTTTAATGCTGACCCTTCAGAAAATCTGGAAGTGGATGTTTGTGCTTTATAGTAGTTTGTCGATAGGATCGCCTTGAAATTCAAGGTCACGAACTTCAGATCATCGGCGTAAACAAGGCTTCTCGCAGTATCATTGACCTCTGCTACACCATCGCTGTTGTAACCTTATGCATGCATAATAACAACATTTTGGTGCATCTGAGAAATGTGATCATGAATTTCATTGTGTATTGATCTATGATTCTGCTAGCTTTTTCATCTTGATGACAATTAATTAATGTTAGTTATTACCAGGATAATTACAAATAAATATTCTGAATGCAACAGGCTTGACGAGAAGAATTTTTTTCGATTAATTGTCTGAGATTTTTATAAAAATCTTCTCTGACTTAAACACAAAGACAAACCGATTTTTAGAATGAAGTGTCAACCATTTTTCGTGAAGGTCCAGGAGAGTGGAACCATCAACTCTGTATATAGTAACTTGGGTAGCTTAAATATTTGACGCTGGCAGGTAAAGTTTAAAGCGCGTACCATGTCTTGTTTCCGGAGGTTATCGTAAAGGATGTTACTCCTCAATAGCAAATCAATAGGGAAGACTGTTGTTGGGATTGTTACTTGTAAGTAACTTCGTAACAAGCACCACGCACAGTTTTACATCCTGCACAATATCTCACATGTAATCAACTTAAGAAACTAACTATGATTTCCATTATACCCAAAAATATATGTGTATGCACTACACAAGGATAAATTTTTTTAACAATGGACAATTATTTCTACACTACAGTTTGTGAAAATAGTAACACCTCCCAGAATGAATGGACTGAATCAGTCCAAAATGGGAGAAACTGTGGAAGCGCATTGATTAAGTGATTAAGATTGCAGAGACCGACCGTGGTGGGTGAGCGGTTAACACTCTGTCCTCGCATTCGGGAGGACGGTGGTTCGAATCCCTGTCCGAGTATCAAGATTTGGGTTTTCCATAGTTTTCCCAAATCACTCTAGGAGGATGCCAGAATGCTTCATTGAAAAGGTCATGGCCGAATTCCTTCCCGTTCATTGTCCAAAGTCCCATCCCAACTCTAATGACCTCGACGTCGGTGAGGCTTGGAATTAAAAAAAAGACTGTAGACAGTTGGCTTGCTCGTAGATACGGCAGCGCCCTCTTTTGTATGACCGGTCAGGTTAGCATTACGACACGCTCAGTTGGATCAGAGCTATCAAATGAAGTGGAAACGTGCAAGAAGGTATCAATATGCCTCGTCGACGCCAAAGGATGCAATATCAGTGAGTCCGTTAGAACGATGCAGAATGATTGGTTTCCGGGAAACGTTTGTCGTACCGTGACATTGCAGCTCGTACAGGGAACACTGCTACGACTGTGATGCATGTGTGGTACCAGTGGATAGAAGAGGGTCGCACTCAGCGACGAGTGCGTAATGGAACACACAATATGACCCCACAACCGGATGTCTACCATCTTGTCCGCATGGCCGTAACCGATAGAACAGTTTCGTCCACTGCGTTGGAGCACTGCAACGGCTGTGGACATGTCTGAGTCGACGGTTCGACGCTGTCTGCTAAGGGTTGGACTGGTGTCATTGTGTCGGCTTCTATTGACCAGAAACCACCAACAACTCTGACAGTAATGGGCACGTGAACACCGTCACTGGCGTGCTGAGTAGCCACATGTAGTTTTTTCGGGCGATTCCCGCTTCAATTTGTCTTACAGCGTACTTGATAGATGCTACAGAGGTAAACACAATAGGGATGGCTGCATTGTTGAGCAGCATACCGGACAAACGCCAAGTGTGATGGTTTGGGCCACTATTGGATACAACATGCGGTCTAGATTCCTAGGGATTGGGGCAATCTGAACAGTAACCTCTACATCAGGGAGGTTTTAGGGTCCGAGGCACTGACCCTCATGCAGGCAGCTCCACGTGACATATTTCAGCAGGACATTGCCCAACTACATGTGGCGAGGAATATAGCAGTCTTCTTCGAAGAACGACGGGTACTACTGCTTAACTTGCCTGTACGTTCGCATGATATCTTGCCAATAGAACATGTTTGGGATATAGTCTGTCGGCAACTTGTTCATTATGCCCCTCCTGAAACGACTGTCACTGCTTTGGGGACGCACCTACAAACCGTCTGGCAGTGAGTTCTCCAGCAGCATATGCAGGATCTCTTTGGTTCCATGCCACAACGTCGAGTGACTCTGAGTGCTGCACGTATTGTCTTCACACCATACTGAATTCTCTACATGTACAGTTCTGATATTTAAATCATTTACCTATTGTCATGTCCGTAATATATGGATTAAATTTCGTTGTAATCACAAATCTCCTACTCGTTTTTTTTTAATTATGGCTTTACGCCTCGTCGACGTCGAGGTCATTAGAGGCGGGATGGGACTGGGGTCAAGGAACTGGAACGAATATGGAAATGGCCTTTTTGAAGGAAGCATCCCGGCATTCACCTGGAGTTATTTGGGGAAACCATGTAAAACCCAAATCAGGATGCCCAGACGGGGATTCGAACCGCTGTCCTTTCGAATGCGAGGCCAGAGCGTCCTTCTTGGTGTTGCAATTTTCGCTAACAGTAGCGTACATGTTGCGTTATAATCCTGTTACTTTAAAACATATTCCAGTGTAAGAATATGCTGAATTTAACTTCTTCTTTTTGCTCGTGGCTTTACGCCTCGTCGACATCGAGGTAATTAGAGGCGGGAAAGGACTGAGACAAGGAATTCGGCCATTGCCTTATTAAAGGAACCATCCCGGTATTTGCACCGAGCGTGGTGGGTGAACGGTTAGCGTTCTGGCCTCGCATTCGGGAGGACGTGGGTTCGAATCCTCGTCCGGGCATCCAGATTTGGGTTTTCCATGGTTACCCCAAATCACTCCAGGCGAATGCCTGGATGCTTCCTTCAAAAAGGCCATGGCCGAATTCCTTCCCGTTCCTTGCCCCTGTCCCTACCCGCCTCTAATGACCTCGCTGTCAACGAGGCGTAAAGCCCGAGGAAAAAAAAAAGTTATTCGCCTGGAGTGATTTGAGGAAAACAAGGGAAACCAAATCTGGTCGGGGATACGCACCAACGTCCTCCCGAATGTAAGTCAGAGCGTTACGATGCACTCGCCACGCTCGGTAAAATTATACGAAATCCCTTCAAGATCAAGTTTCGCTTACACGAAGTAAGCAACAAATGAAGTAATCAGGAAGTTTCTGTTCTTTTCGTAATTCACAAATGCTAAGTGTATATCTCCAAATTATCGTTAAACAGCCAAGCATATGGAATATAAGTAGCAAATACATTTAATCAAACCATTTTTAACGAACTGTTACTTTTAAATGATTCCTCCGTCGAGATAGAATCTTATTTTCACTGTGGTATATCCTTCTTTCTGTGTTACAGCAAGCTGATTTCGGCGTGCGTGCATTGGGCCGTTATGGAAATGTTGGCGAGGTTGTTTCGGAGCAGCCCGCGGGGCTCGTGTCTCATATATAGCGGGGACAAAGACAAATAGCGTCACACAATGGAGGATATATATAGACACGAGGCTGACGTTCCTCCTGGATATGATTCGCGGCGCTCGCAGAAATATGACTGTTTGATCAAGCGACGACGCAAACAAACTACGTCTGCACGCCCTCAACACAATTCTAAACTTTGTTTACTTATTTATTACTATAATTTCTACAAGAACTTTCCTGTAAATTTAGGATTACCTGATAGCCAGATGTACCGAATTGTTATTATAGTCGTTATTAACATATAAAACTTCACAGCGGATTATCGATTATGAATTCGTTATGGTTGAGACGATGTTTCTTGTACGAAACATGTTATCTTATATAAATGCATTTTTTCTAATGGATTTACATCTCGACGATATTGAGGTCATTAGAGGCGGGAAAGGACTGGGACAAAGAGTGGTAAGGAATTCGGTTATGAAATTTTAAAGTAATCATCCCGGGAATCGCCTTGAGTGATTTCGGAAAACCATGGAACACTAAAATCTGGATCGCCGGATGGGGATTCGAACCAATGCCCTCCCGAATGTGAAACTAGAACGTTAGCGCTACCCACCACACTCGGTACATAAATACAGCTCTTATAATTAGAAGACTTGGGTGTAAGGGGATATTGTCCACCGGCCCGAAACTGGTACTGAACTGTTGAAATTTGTTTTAACTGCTTCGTTATAATGTCCTCTTCACGTTTTGCATTCTCCTTTCTCGGAAAAATCGCCACGAATTAAATTAAAAATGCCGAAATGTGGGTGTGACGCGCATATGTTAGATACCGTCGGCGCTGCAAAAACAATGACAATTTTTTTGAAATGATGGTTAAATCCTTTGGTGTAATATTTTCTTACCGTTTTAGCTTCACTACGTTGTAAAACGTCGCACGAAATTAACGGATAGAAAATATTTATCCGAGATGCAGTACAACAAGGTTCGCCATCTAAGATTCGATACAAGTGGTCAGAAATAATTTGCTTCCATTGTAAACAAATGCGCCGTTTCTGAGATGGATGTCACAGAATAAATTTCCCTTAAACTTTTTACTATTGGTCCAGGTCGAATTTCAACCTAACCACGATCACTATGACAAAACCCTGTACCGATAATTTTTTTGTCATTTTTGCAGTGTTGCTAACATTTCGCGGCGTCTCACATTTCGGCATTTTTAATTTAATTCGTGGCGACTTTTCCGAGAATGGAGTGTGTAAAACGTGAAGAGGACATTATAACGAAGCAGTCAAAATAAAGTTCAACAGGTCAGTACCAGTTTCGGGCCGGTGGAGAATATCCCCTTCTACCCAAAGACATATTATTCTGTGACCATTCAGCACCTGTCTTGTTGTAATCATTTTGCTGTAATTTGTTTCCTTTTCACATGCTACAGAGTCAGTCTCTTATGTTAGGATCTGTGTAAAATGATTATATTGTTTTGTGTCTTAGCAATTATAGGCTCTGAATTTTGGTTTATATGCTGGATAAAAATTTCATAAAATATGTGATACATACTGGTGCAGATAAACCTAAGTAGCAACTATTAAAGTGAAATGCTGCTTGAAATATATGCAATATACGAAATGCGCTCAACAGTAAATTTATCAGACATTTTGTCGCCTAATTAAAGTTTATAGAAGCATTGTCAGTGTTTTATACGGCTTTCGAACTTGGTCTGCTAGAAGAATAACAAAATAGATAATATAAATTCTGGAAAGGAAAGCTTGCGAGATAGATTACACTAGGAATCACTACCTACATGGCAAAGCCTTAGATAGGTACAATTTAATACAATAAATATTAATCCACCTCGTCTCCGAGGTTGGTAGGGCACTGTGATGGAGTCCCGTAGATGTAAGACGTTTTCATCTTTTGGGACTGGGCTGGCAAGTCCTCGTGGCGGCGAACAATTCCTAAACACCAGATTGTGTACCAAACACCTGAGTTAGATCCCAAACCTTTCAGACTTGTTTATGGTGTGAGATCATACACCTCTGATAAAGACGAAACGTCTGATTCTTGGATGCATTCAACTTGCCATCCGACACGTTTCCTTATACTCACATCAGGTAATTGTGTCAGTTCATTCTATAATAAAGTTTAGAACCACGGGAGCTAGCTCCGCGTGCCGAAGGTCGCCGGTTCGAATCCGGCCGCGGGCATGGATGTTGTGTGTCTGTGTGAATGTCCTGTCCGTCCTGTGGTGTCTATACTTAGTAATCATAACATAACATACTGGAGAAACTATATCAGTGGATGAGATATCATAAACACATCGAGCTGGCTGAATGGCTTAGTTGCCGAAAGCAAAAAAAAAAAAAAAAAAAAAAAAAAAAAAAAAAAAAAAAAAAAACACGGGAGCAGTTAGGAAGGAAACCAACTGGACAATGACTTGAAAGAACGACATTAAACTCAGTTTATTGGCAGCTCAACACTGATAACAGTACTAGAAGGCTGCTCAAAAGCCTAGAACTACCCAATCACTTGTTCAAATAAATGTAAGCGTGATTGGAATTTGTTTGATTCTCTGTATGATCGGTGTTACGGAGCCCTGTGGGTTAGCCGTGACTCTCGGGCCTGGCATTCTGGAGGCTGCGAGATCGAATCCCCGTCCAGCCATCCTGATTTCGGTTTTCCATGATTTCTTGAAATCACTCCAGGCAAATGTTACGGTGGTTCCTACAAAAGGCGGTCACCGAATTTCTTCGTCTTCCTTGCCACCCTTCCTTTTCCACCTTTAATCACTTCAACGACGACGAGGCGTAAAGAATATTTGCAGTATCAGTTATTGAATCCAACTACAAGTCGACTTTTTCACTTCTCCTCATATTTCTTGGACCGTAAGTGAAAGGCTAAATTGAAATTATCTAAAGTCACCTTTAATACACCTCTCACACTTTATTAGCTGCCTAGTTTGATTTTCACGCTTCGCGCATGAGCGCCTTTCATAACAGGTCCATAATTCATTACTTAGTGACTCAGTGTTATTTTTCGGTATAATGAAAATATTTATTTTCTTTATTTTAATTTTATTCCAAATTATGAGTATAATGAGCGGACCAATACTACATCTGCGAACGTCACAAAATCCGCCTCAGAATATTGTGTTGTTTTGCAGCAGTCTGGATAATGTTATGTGATCAAGAATTTGTTGTATTTAAGTACGCTGCGTTCTACTTTCACTTATCGTCTTGTTAATGACGATCCAAGCAATAAGAAACAAGAAATGTAACGCTGAATACGAAGAATCAGAATATGAAGAATTCGAAAGCCTCTTGAAATCTTTTAACTGTATCAATATGAAAAGTACTGAAATTTAGAACTTTTAAAGAGATTAATTGACCCTCAAACCAACTGAAACCTTCGCCATCCTGATGACAATATTATATGACTGGAAATATGAAAATTCAGGAATAAACTGGTGGATTCCTCTTCATATAAGTACCTTAACGTTACGATGTTATTTTGCTGTGATTCTCATGAAATTTGAGGAAACTGCAGCAAAAATTTCAATTTTTCTTTTAAATGTGATTCCGTCTGTAAGACTTTTAGCTTTAAATAAAATAAATTAACGACCGGTTTTCGGAATTATCAGCTGACGTTTTCGTATGCACCATCTGATTTTACGCAAAGCAGTTAATTCAAATATTTGGACATTTGTTGACACGGTTCCTAGCACTACGGATCTGTATGTAGTTAGCTGCCACTCTCCATTATAACTTGTCATGGAATAAAAATTTTGAGATTACAGTATGCTCTGCCTCCAGTGACGAGATTTCAAATACTCGTTAATCTGGCGGTAGGCCTTTTTCTCGTGTTTGCTGAACAGTAGAGTTTATAAATAAAATGCAATTTACGAACGACTGTTGTGGTGAATGCATATTTTTTTGCTCTGTTTAACATACATGTTTAAACAGCAACAATTTAGACTTGTAAATAACAGTTGGCTGAATGTTCGACTGCAACATTAAAACAAAGGTCTGTAAAAGGGTACGAAGTATTTCTATAACGTCATTCGAAGAGCATCACCATATTTTCCACTGATGAAGCCCCACTAAATAAGGGCAAAACGAGTCTGTGGTTAAAAAAAAAACCATTCAGTACAATTGTTGTTTGTAGATGGAAGTTAATTTCTAAAATCTATTCAGATACTTTATTTACGATAACCAATCCGATATTCTACAAGAAGCTGGGCCTCGCCGTGTCTAATGCTCGGAGTAAATATTCTCGTATGTCATTATTGGAAACATTTGCTGACAACGGGTGCAGGCTTTCGTTACTAGGAAATTTTTTTGGGGGCAATAATGTACAGGAGTGGGTGATTCTTTCCTGCACGCCGAAAAATTCCTTCTGAAAATGTTTTACATTTGTTGAAATACATACTCTGCCACCCGCTTAGCAATGAATAGTGAAGTTATGATCAGCAGTGAAGGAAAAATAACAAAATTTTTGTAAACGGGAATCTTCATTCGCTGTATAAATTTATGTTTTCAGCATGTTTAAAAATATAGATTATTTGCTTATTGAATTAACATTTGTTTATTATTAAATTCATATTCATGTTTGTAATTTGTTTCTAGCAATTACACTTGTGTTATTTGAGAAATCATTGGTAAGTTAATTATTATCTAAAAGAATGTTTCACTACTGACTTTCAAAAACCTCAGTTCTTTGATGTACGCTATAAGTTGGTTAAGCGTTATTTGCATTGTTTGTCACGTAAAAATGGCTAGAAACTATACTGTTAACCTTTCCGTGTCAATGTGACAGTAACTTAGCCCCTAACACTTGGATCCTGTTATGATTCATTCATCAGCTATGGAACCTGAGAGACAATGGTATTGTTTCTTGTAGCGCTTGCTCAGTACTCTGTTTACTGGGTCAATAGTTTTCTTCGTACTCAGCGCACTGAGTCACCAGCACGAGTTGTTGTTGATATCAATGAATGGTTATCGAGCCAACCAGTCGAGAAAATTGCGAGGCCTTGATCTATGCCGTATCTCAGATATTAAAGTACTAGCTATGTTCTGTGTATCCATTTGCTTGGGACTGCTGACAGTATAGAACCAGTGTTTCCTTTTCTATTTAGGCCATGGGTCCGAGCGATTCACCCATCATATACTTTAAGTTATGCGCTTTCATTTTGTCTTTGAGTAATTTTGTAAGTAAATATATATAGCACTGTTGGATTGGGTTAAAAGACTTTAAGCTATAATAGAAGTTTTATCTTATTGATCAAAGTCAATTTCATACATGCATCTGTATTCATCGATTTCAGAAATCTGATTTTCATAGGTACAGGCATGTTTAAAAGAGCAGTAGTAAAGTGTGCTGTAGATATACACAGTCCAGTCACATTAATGTGACCACCTCTCAAAAACCAGAATAACAACCTTTGGCAGAACGGATCGCTGCGAGGCGTGCAGGAACAGAGTCAATTAGGTTTCTGAAGGTGTTCACTGGGATGTTGAGCCATGCCGACTCCAGTGCCGTGGCCAGCTGCGCTAGATTGCGCGGTTGAGGATCCATGGCGCGAACAACCCGATCGAGGTGGTCCCACAGATTCTCGATTGGGTTTAAATCCGGTGAGTTTGCTGGCCAGGGGAGTAAGGTAAACTCATCCTGGTGCTCTTTAAACCACTTACATACACTGCGAGCTGCATGACACCTCGCATTGTCCTGCTGGTAGATGCCATCATTCTGAGGAAAAATTATTCTCATGTAGGGGTGGATATGGTCCGCAAGGACAGATATGTACTTGTGCTGATCCATCGTGCCTTCCACAATGATGAGTTCACCCAGTGAATGCCAGGAAAACATTCCCCAGACCATAATGCTCTCTCCTCCACCCTGGGTGTTTGCCTTCAGACGTTTCACGCCGTATGTGCCAACGTCCATCTGTCCGATGGAGCATAAAACGTGGTTCATCGGTAAAAGCCACCTGTCGCCATTCTTTGGACGTCCAGTTGCTGTACTGGCGTGCAAATTCCAGCCTTCGTCGCCGATGAACAACAGTTAGCGTAGGTGCATTAACTAGGCGTCTGCTGTGGAGGCCCAAGCACAGCAACGTTCGCTGAACCGTTGTTGAGGATACACTCTTGGTAATCCCTTGGTTCATCTGGGTGGTCAGTTGCTCAACAGTTGAAGGTCTATTTACCGGAACGCATCTCCGTAGCCTTCGTTCGGCTCTGTCATCTATCGCCCGTGGTGCACCACATATTCCACGCCGCTGATTTTGAATAGTGCCATTTTGCCATGCACGGTATACTTTTACCACGGCGACACGTGAACAGTTCACAAAATTAGCCGTTTCCGAAATGATTCCACCCTTGGTCCTAAAGCCAATAATCATGTCCTTTTGGACGTCGGATAAATCGCTACATTTCTGCATTACGCCAACGATTGAAATGCTTTCCGATGCCCTAGGACATCCTTTATATACACTCCACTGTATTGTGCTGCCACCTGCCTTCTGTGATTGGTTATCTCACGTTGACGTCGAAAGAAGGTGGTGGTCACATTAATGTGACTGGACTGTGTATTTTGTTTCAAGACAAACGGTAGGGCAAAGAAAAAGAAATCAGCTTGAGGAATCACAGAGTAAAAGATGTTACTAAAGCTCGAAATGTAATAAAAAAAGCACAGATGTGGAGAAACAAAATCAAATCCAGGCTAAAATGTTCGAGGGATGGCACAGCTGGCGCAAACATACATAGACTAGAAACTACTGGCAAAAATAGTCAAATGGCGAAAAGCTAATAGTTCGGAAATACTTACTTAGAAACTTGTGCAGGATTGCAAATCAAATAAAAAAAAAAAGGCTGTACGGTCTACAGAAGAGTACAAGAACAGAAAGAGAAGGCTTTAAAGCAATTGGGAGAGAGGAAAAAAGTGAGAGATAAGGAAGGTGTCAGAGAGGAGGAAATATTTCGACAAGGTGTCCAGTGGGCAAGACGAGGAAAGATATGAACCTTTGAAAATCGTTACGGATATAGAACAACCATCTATTACGTGGGCAGAAACGACTGGAGACAGATGAATAGTACAAAGTCAACGGGATTGAATGAATTGGCAAGAAGTAGATATGATAATGGCATCAAGAATACAAGGAACAGAGTGGCTACGCCGAATACTGAAAATAATTTGGAAGGAGAATAAGATTTCAGATGACTGGGAAAAATGAGTAATAATATGATTGTTAAAGGAAGCAAGTAGCGAAAAGTGTTCCAACCACAGTGGAAAAAATCTACTCTGCTATTACCTTAACACAATGGAAAAGACAGAGAACAATACTCGAACACTAGTTTGAAGAGGAGAAACACGGATTCAGACCATGGATTATTTTTTTTTTTTTTTTTGCACTCAGACAGATAATGGAAAAAAATTGTGAAAAACGGAAAGACCTGATAAAATGTTTTTGGACTATGAAAATGCTTACAAAAATGTGCCAGAACATAAAATTTGAGACCATTCACAAAAACTGAATTCCAGGCTCACTGCTTAAAAAGATTTGAATGTTATAAGAAGGATATGAGAGAAGTGTACGAGTTAAAAACGGTAGATCAGAATGGCTCCCTTTCCACATTGCTCTTCACCACATTGCCCTTCACAGAAGGTACAGAGTAGTTTGGATTGCTGAAACACAAAATTTAAAGAGTGCAGTTTGCTGTGAGCAAGAGTAAGACAGTAGAAGTAAAGATGAGTAAGACGCATACACAGTGCAACCTCGCATTGGGGAGAGGATTATATCTGTGTAAATATTTAGGTTTGGTAACTTTGGGTCAAGGAGTGGAAGAACGAGGCTAGAAGTGCAGTACATGGCCACGAAAGCATATAGATTCGTCCAACGTGTGCGTAATCTAATTTGGAATAAAGGAGCCGCTCAGTTAACAGAGGCGGCTCAAGGTCAGTCTGCATTATCTGCACTCCGCTGCCTTTAGCCCTAAATCCGAAAGGGAAATTTAGCACTCGCCTTCGTGGACGCAACAGTCAGTTCGGAGACATTGGAAGGGAGGGGGTGGTGAGATTAGGAGCGAGGTCATTGGAACATGACTTTGAGCCGCAAGTTTGGAGTGAACAGGGTATAGTCAGCTCATAGATAGTACGCTAGTACCTAGCAGTGGATCTCCGCTTCGATTAAAACCTTGGTTGTGGGTGTTTTTGATAAGGAGTTTTGCCTGCACTATGTTTCCTGAAAACTTTATTACATTATTTAATAAGTAATTTTTCATATACGAAGATAATACAAATATGTGGATGGAAAAATTAGCACACAACGAATTTATGCGATGTTACAATAGTTTTCTCGCAGTCGGGATTTCTCGAATTCAGTGATATCGTGATATTGGCGTGTAGGACAAACAAACGTATCAGAACCTAACGAGTCTGGTGGGTGAGCGGTCACGTTAGGGCTTGGGAGGAAGCTGTATCCCGGCCGTTCAGATTTCAGTTCTCCACAGTTTTCAGAAATTATATGAGTCGTTCAGAAATAGCAAGGTTTCCTTACCAACTCCCTTCCAAAAATATTATCCCGGGTGGCTATAAATCGTATCAACTATCAGTGCCCCCAGCTTTGTCCGCGTGCACACCACTCCCCTAAACTAAGATGATCAAGGACTACATGAACAACGACACCTGGGGTTCACTGAACGCTAATTATTTTTACTTGAAGAGAGTCCACAACAACTTCATTCCTCCGAATAATACGATGCCACTCATACACTGAAATTCACCTTTAGAAGGACACTAATTTGTGGACACTTCTATTTTAATTCCTTAACTTCTCGACGTCACATCATACAGTAACATACCTTATTTTACTCATCGGAGCACGGGCAGTTCATTAAACGAAACCCCTTTAAAATCCGACATGCTATTTTTACTTAAATCGCGTTCACGAAAAACAATATTTTAAATTTCTCAGCTTTACTATGTCACATTAAAACGTAGCACACTAATTTACCCAAGGAACTATTTATTGAAACTCCATATAAATCCGACCAGTAATTTTTTCGTGAATCGCATTCAAATAAAATTTATATTAAATGTATCAATTTAACAACTTTACATAATAAGAAACGTACACTTTTTACCCACGAGACCACGGGCATTAACTGAATCCCCGTTAAAATCCGATCATTAATTTTTACGTTAACTGCGATCAGATAAAAAAAAATCTTAAATTTATTGTCTTTGCTATTAAAATGGAACGTAACCTGCTCTAACCACGGGATAACCGACTATGCGTGAATTTAAATTCCATTTAAAACCAACCAGTAATTTTTACGTGAATCGCGTTAAGTGAAAAATTGTCTAAAATCGCTCAGCTGTTCCACGTAATACTGAAAGAAAAATGCGCTATTTTGCCCACGAAATGAAGGGCTGTACGAGTGTATTGATACCTCATCAAAATCAGACCATTAATTTTTGCGTGGTTCTCGTTCAACAAAAACTAATACTAAGTCGTTAAACTCCTTCGATAATACATAAAAATGAAACGCACCCTGTTTCATCTGCGGGTTCAGGGGTGTGCATTTATCGAAACTCTATGTGAATTCGATTAGCAGTTTCTGTGTGAATCGGATACAAATAAAATTTATCTTAACTGTATCATCTTTACGACTTTACATAAAAAAGAAATATACATTAGTTTACCCGTGTGATCACGGGTTATACATTGATTAAAACCTCATCAAAATTAAATCAGTAGTTTTTACGTAAATCGTGTTAAGTGAAAAATTATCTTAAATCTTTCGCCTTTTAGGTCACATCACATGCTGGACTGCGGATGTACGATAACTGACTGAAACCGTATAAATTCGGACCAATAGTTTTTGAATGAATTGCATTCAAGGAAAAATTATATTAAATTTCTCAGCTTTTCCATGTAGTATTGAAAGGTATTTGGTTGTATGAAGTAATTAGTACCAAGAATCACTTTTCACTTTGTTTATTCTGCCGTGCGCACTATAATAACATTATACAACAAGCGTCGTTTCGATCCAAAGATATTAAGTACAAATGTAAACAGCGATTAAGCTCACACACTTCCAGAACTACTGACTGACAACCTACTTTCAACTAACAAACTTTGCCGTTCATTTATATAAACGTTACAGAAAATTCCAAAATAATTCCACCTGATGTTTCTCGATTTCTAACAATACCTTAACAATCAAACCCATACAAAACAATCAGAATAAATACAAAACCATTCACAGTCTTCAAGAAACACACAGAAATGAAAATTAAAGATATTTACAGGCATTTATATACAAAGTTATCTACATAAATCAATCCAAACCGTCGCAAATTGTCCTCCAATAACGTAACTCATATTAATGCTTAGAATTACAAACTTTTGATTAATGTTGCATGCATAATACTGTTCTTGAACATATTACATAGCATTTCACATAGTTTCCTTCCATAAAAAAGTTCATTTACAATAATTCACAATTAATTATCCGAAAACTATATAAAAACCATAATTAATCAACTTCCAGCTAGCTATACACAATTCTTAAAATACAATTACATGAAGATCTGGGTGAAACGGCCGTTATAATATCCACATGAAGCAAACACTATATTAATCAAGGGACCACGGGCTGTACATTAATCGAAACCCTGTCAAAATCCGACCAGTAACTTTCGTGTGAATCCTATTTTTCGCGACTTTTATACAGAGACAGACAAATAGATACATTTAAAAAAGAAATTAGTGCACCTTTTGCAACTAATTAATGGTACCCTCAACTCATTTTTTTTAATATCTCAAATTTACAGACTTTTTTCCGATTACAGTTTTATTATATGTATAGGGTAAGTTGAATTGTTAATAAATAAACCACCAATGTAACTGTTATTAATTTTTTAGAGTCGTACACTTTTCGGCTCTTTTCGAGGCAACATCAGCGACCATTCTGTATTTAAATGTTCACATGGTTTTACATCTTTGGTTAATTTAACAGATGCAGTTATCTGATTGATTTCTACTTATTATTTGCATTGGTGTTAGTAGGTTTTGTAGTAGCCATTTCTACTTTTCTCACAAATCATGTTTCTTTTGTAGACATCTGTCAAATTAGTATCAGTTTTATTTAGTACATTGCTCGTTCTCGTTATTCTTATATCGGCCGTTGCCTTCTAATCTGATTTTGTCAAGGGTGTTGTGACAGCGCCAGTTTTAAAGCCTGTCAATTGATAATGTTTTCGTGGTCTGTTTACAATTTATGCACAGTGCATGCTTGAGTTTGCGTGTGTATGTGTGTGTGGAAGGAAAGATAAGTATGTGAGCTTAGTGTAGTTTTGTATTGGTTCTAATTCGTAGATTGGGCTGGGATACTCTGGTAGACAGATGACGTAGGTTTCGTTTGAACGTATTGGTAAAGATGCGGTACGCCCACATTCATTTACGAGTTCCATGAAATACTTTGTCTACCAGCCTATTCGGGCCACAATGACAGGAGTGATAAGATTAGAAAAAAAAGGTGCCGCACTGACGCTTTCATGAATTCTTTCTTCCCTCGTGCTATTTGGGATCGGAATGCACGGAGTAGAGATTAATTTTGACGCAAAGCACCCTCTGCCACCCACAATTTTGTGGATTGCAGAGTTTATTTGTAGATGTGTGTTTTCATGTCTGTCGGGTTAGGGTATGTGCGTTCGTTTGAATAAAGCTTGGTTGGTTTCATTTATGTTGTATTTAGTGCCTGTTTGCCGTTGTTTATTGCTTCCTGTAGTTGGTAGTTTTCTTGTAGAGTGAGGGTGTTATGTTTTTAGCTGTTAAATGTGCGCATTTTCAAATCTGTACTTATATCTGCCGGTATGTGAGTTTTTTTTTTCGAAGATATGTTCACCGATTGTGGAATGGTTACTGTTCTTACTTGTTCTTCGTATCTGATTAGGAACTGTCTCCTTACGTATTAGTTGGCAAATTCCTAAGTTGCCTCCGATTACAGTACATGTTAGGCAGTATGCTCTTAATGAAACCGAATTAAATTAATTGAATGTCGTCTGGTGACGTTGCGGCTAAGGAAAGTATGTAAGCGGAAGCAGACACGCATGGGGAGTTATTCTAGCTACGATATGTGTGGCAAATGATGAAATCCACTGACATAGGTAACTCTAACAAATGGCAGATATTTATGGCTTGGCGCCTGGGATCGAGCATCTCGAAACGGCGAGGCTGGTCGGTTGTTCGCGTGCTGCTAAAGATAGCATCTATGGAAAACGGATGGTGAAACCACGACTAGGCGACCAGGTGGTAGACGTTCACGCCTCGCATAACCTGAAGGTCGGAGGCTTTCTCGATCTGTCAAGTAGCACAGAGGGCGATCTACAGCAGTTCTGACGGCAGAGTACAATGCTGGTTCAGGCACAAGTGTTTCGGAACAGTGCACATTGTTGGAGATGGGGTGCCACCGCACATGGCTCCTAAGTGTTCCCATTTTGATCCAACGGAATCGTAAATTACGATTTCAGTGGGATCGAGATAATCGAGATTGGACCGTAGATCTATGGGAACGTGTTGCCTGGTCGGATGAATCACGTTTCTTGCTATACTAGGTCGATGGTCGTATCCGGACACGCCGTCATCCAGGCTGCTCGAAAGTCGAAACATGCATCGTGTCTTGGAGGCAGGCTGGTAGGGGGAGTATGATGCTATGGGGGACATTCACCTGCCCTTCTATGGGACCTGTGGTTGTGATCAAAGGCAACATAACAGCTGAGGACTGCGTGAAATTTATTGTGGGCCACCTGCATCCCTTCATGCTTCATGTCTTCCACGATGGCTATTGCATCTTTTAGTAACATAATTGCCCCTATCATAAGGACAGAATCGTGGTGCAGTGGTTTGAGGAGCATTATATGGAACTCTCGGACACAAAATTCACCAACAAATCTATGATATTATCGAACGCTAACTCCGCGCCCACAAACCACGTGTTGTCAGACATCTCCGGAATCCTATCTAGGACTAGATGAATCCAAGCCACGCCGAACCGCTTTTGTATTGAGTTAGGGGTGGACCAACACGCTATTTGTCAGATGGTCACAATGTTTTGGCATATTATTATTGTATTTACAAATATTACAAAGAAAGAATTTAGGTTAAGTATCGTGAAACTTAATGCACAGTTTGCTCTGAATCTGATTTCTTCTTTTTTCTGGTGTTTAAACATCAGTATTAATTTTATTGTAAACCTGAATTACGTTATATTACAGTATTTTTATCATATTGTTAGCACTTCAAAAACTAGTTGCTCATTCTGTATACACGTTTTTTTGCTCTCCATACCATCCGACATTTTTCTCGGATGGTAGGTCCGAAAACGAAATGACGTAACTAATGTGGGATGCTGTTTATTGGCTACTTGCCATCTTTTAACGGCCATCTGGCAATATGACCAGAAAGGCTTCGTTCGTGTTTGAGGAATGAGTAGTCAGTCTTAATCTAAGGTGATAGTGTCACACTGCACAGCGTGCTTACTATATTAGTACGTGTTGCGGCGTTTTTAATTGCAAACTATTACGCAGATAACTCTTGGCCAAACTTTACCTTGAAACTGAGAGGAAATATAGGAAAAGAATTTAATAGAATGAATATTTTCTTTTTATCCGCAGATAAAATTTAGACCGGTGTTCGGTGATTCGTAACCTAGGGCCATTACTGCCAATTAAAACATCCGGTGTTTCGTAACCGACGTACCTGAAGTCGATATCGGTGTTTCATAAACTGTGAAGTAGGTAAAATAAAACAAACTTTTTGTGATTTCCTGAAAAATTTATTTAGTTATCGAGACCACGCGAACAGTCAACAAAGCATCATCATATAAAACATCGTCATATAAAATACAGATTTGATATTACCGCAGGTTGACCCCTACTTTTTGGTCGAAATACCCATTTCTTTTACGAAATTTTCAGTCAAACGGTCTTTGAGCATTTTAATTAATTCGGAATTTTCGTCGGTTACTGTCATGCGTGGGCAATAATGTAACTGCGTTGTGCAATTAATTTTTACCTTGTTTCCCCCTGGATGTCTCGCAGTACTTCTAGTACTAGCCAAACTTTAGGGTGGAAGTGATAAAATTGGGAATTATAATGTGCATGGAACGATTCAGAACCATTGGATGTGCTGGGAGATTGCACTTCACATGAAGTCCACATTTCAGGAGGAAAGGGGCTCAACAGTATATAACATTGTAATAAGTAGTTGGTGAATTACACACACTCTGTTTACCAGCATAGAAAATTTTTAAGGAACATCACAAGATGCTGTAAACCGAAAAACCATTTCAACCATTCTCCCATCTTAGAATCCTTGCTCAAATATTCACGGCGGACTCTTCACATTTTTTTTTTATTTTTTGGTACCACGACTATCCTAAATAAAAGGAACGAATATAAAGGAAAAACGGTTCTGACTGGGTTCTGCATTGCAAGTTCGAAGTGATGCAATGAGCTACCCCACTTTCTTCACACAAACCTATGACACATCCACAATACGTTACCATTAAAGTAGGTTTTTTGTTTTAAAAAATAACACTTTTCCACCAGTGTCGCCGTTGATCGTTTGCTCGACTCATGTACTATTGGAGACGACATGGTGAAAACTAATAACTTACGTTTTATGATAATGTGATGAAGAGTAGACAGATGATCCCGTGTTTACCTTTTCCGGGTTACGAATCACGGTACGACTCCTTGATTACTTCGATTGCGAAACACCAGATCAATCTGACCGCCGGTTGCGAGTAACCGCACATCCATTTAGACATAAGACGGTGAACTGCCCTAATGTGGTTGCTAGAATCCTAAGCTGTTGTGATCAATCATAAAGCACAGCCAGAATAATCAGTTCGTGACCTCCACGTGTGCTTAGACCGCCTGGTTAACAGGGGCAGCCCAAGGTCATTCTGCTATATCCCCACTCCATTGCCCTTGTCACTGCAAGCGAAGGGGAAATTTATCACTGAACTCAGCGATCAGTTCGGAGAGGTAAGAAGGGAGGGGATGGTGAGGTGAGGCGTGGGGCCAGGGGAATGTGACCTTGAGTCGCCAGTTGGGAGTGAACAGGTTGTAATTGTTCTTGTGTACCGAGCGTGGTGGGTGAACGGTAATGCTCGGGTCTAGCATTCGAAAATAAGCGGCTTCGAATTTTTGTTTATCCATCCAGATTTTGGTTTCCCAAACCACACAAGGTGAATGCCGCGATGGTTGCTTCAAAAGACCATGGCCAACTTACTTCCATTTCCTTACCCCCAGTCCTTTCCCGCCTCTAACGACCTCAACGTCGACGTTGTGTTCGTCTTACGTTGTCCGTTCTATAAAGTACGTAGATCTAGAGATGAGATCATATACACTCAGTGGAATAAGTAGAGACACTATTGCGCTGGCTGCTGAGATAAAGTAACCCACAACAGTGGTATTGATCCAGTAGTAATACAGAGGAAAGTGAAACATCGGTACTTAAACTCTTCGACGTGCAAATCAGAGTTGAAATTGGGGGAAAGTATGTTTCACAGGTACTTGTATTGCCTTTCCAAGGAGAGAATCATAAAACTCGAAATGTAATGGAAATTGATTTATTCCGGTTGGTAATGTGTGCTAACTCCAGTAGTAAGGACAGGCTCTATTGTTGTAAAAATGAAACAGCTGGTATAATTAAGACAAGAATGAATAATCCAGTTGTTGGATAGTTGTATATAACAGTTAAAAATACATAAGCCAGCTTCTGAAATTTATACTGCTTATGCCCTTCATGGGCGTTGCAGTTATATTTTGAACAGTCTATTGAAAAAGCTACTGAAATATCGCAGGGACTTCCATTCTATGAATCGTGGCAAAAGAGTTAGTCTTGTAATAAGTTAGGTGATTTGAACTGAAGAAAATTTAAGAGAAACATTACATAACGCCAGGTTGTATCAGGACGACAGGCTTCGAACATTGACCATGTCTCAGATTCACTGGAATACTTCATTTGTCTTTTTTATTTTTTTCTGTTTTATGCACGAAAATACTATGTGATTAAAGTCGCCTCTTATCAGTCCAGAACAGATGAAACGTTGTTTTCTTGCACTGATTACACAGAGGTGATTCAGTAAATTACCACAGTTGATTTAGAGTATAGTTATCATCACTATTCTGCGACCGTTTATGTTGAACTTCTACGGAAATCATCAGTGGGGGAATCTGATCAATATTCTCACAGGTAGATAGACGACACACGTTTCGTTTGAACTTATTGGAAAACATGCGTACTCCAACTTTCACTCATGAGTGTAGTGAAATACTTCTTCCACCAACCTATTTGAGTCGGAAGGACAGGAAAGATAAAATTAGAGAAATAAGGTGCCGGACTGATTCTTATATGAATTCTTTTTTCCCTCGTACCATTAGGGATTGGAATGCACAGCAAAGAGATTAGCTTTGGTGCTGAGCACCCTCTGCCACCCACAATTTTGTGAATTGCAGAGTATATATGTAGATAGATGTAGATGAGGTGAAGTAACTATTGACCATGTTACTTCTTTCTCATCGTGGCTCTTACTAGTAACTTAGTAACACTAAGGGTAACTATGTAGCTTAGTAAACGCGTACATACTAGCTCAGGCAGAGTGGCATACATTATACATTTCGTTGCTTCTGACGGTGTTACAAAGGAACTGTTATTGTCCTCATTTCGCCACACATTTCTTATTTTCAATACATAAATTGCTATCAAAACCGGTAGCTAATTGAAACAGATGGAACTAAAAACAAGAAATACAGTTTAAAAATTGCTGATACTGCAAGTGTCAAATGAATGAATAATCAACTGGTATATAATTTTGATGTATTCGAAGAATCCATATATTCAGTAACTTCACGTAAAGAACGCATTACAACTTATGCTTCTATTTTTTCCAAAATTAATACTATTATAAAACAAGTAATATTATATATTGTATTTGATATGTGTTAAAATGCTTTACACAGTTATGTAGACAAGATGCCACTAAGATCAAGGATCTTCCCAATACTAAATTTTCCGTGAAATACATTGGCTCCAAGATTAATTACTGATTACGAACACATTTAAATGTGGTATAAAAATTTACATAACATAATGTAAATGCTTCTGCCGACTAATACATTTTTCTAGTAATTAGTTTGATGCAGAACCAAATATGATTCGTACATCGTTCATTGAGTTAAGTTATTTAGATTTTTAAGATAGAGAAAGTTATTATTTTATTAGCCTCAAAATTATTTTTGATCTGGTTAGTAACAATAAAGATCATGGCACGACCTAAGGTGTTAATTATAAGCTGTAGCTAGTTAAAAGTCAAATCATGATTTCATGTTAAACGAAATAAATGAAAAATTAGGATGTTAAATTATCGTTGTAGTTAATTTGTTTTGTCTTAGGGCTTTAAGGCTCGTCAAAGTCAAGGTCATTAGAGATGTCTCTTTGGGGGGTGGGGGGATGGAGGCCAGGAACGAGAATATATCCGGCCACAAATTTTTAAGGAACCATTCCCTCATTCGCCTGAACTGATTTAAGGAAAAACAATTCAACTGTTTCCGTAAAGAAATCTTAGTACTTCAAAAGTTTGAACTTTAATCAATATATCCAATTGTTTCCAGTTTCTAGATGAGATGTTACAACAATAGAAGGAAAAATGTGAAAAAATTCTTTATGAGCTCTTGGTGTTTTTGCGTTTCTTTCTACAACCAAAGAAAATTTGCTTCATGTCATGAACGTTCGTTTCAGCGCATTCAGAGAAGGATTTTACATAACTTTTGTACTGCTCTCCTAAGGAAAAACCACGACTGAATTGAGTCTTGAGGCAGTTATAATCACTTCTGCAGAACGTTATGAATTATGGAACCAAAGTTGTTCTGAGATATGTGGGTGAATACTTCCTTGTTATCACCATTTACTAGCAATCCACGTCAATTATTCTCTATTCGAAGCTTCTAGTATTTGCACTCTTATGGACAATGTAAGGTGCCACCAAGAATGGAGGATGAGCAGTGGCGCTCTGGCCTCTTATTCGGAACTACGCGGGTTCAAAACCCCGTCAGGCCATACAAGTTTTAGCTTTCCATTGTTTCCCGAAGTCACTACAGGCGAACACCGGGATGATTCGTTCAAAATCCCATGACTGAATTCCTTCCCATTCCTTGCCTCCAGTTTTTCCCACCTCTAATAACCTGAACGTCGACGAGGCGTAAAACCTTAGGGAAAAAAATGATCAGAGTTCAGTTTCTATGGTTTGTGTTATTTGTTGACGTTATCAGTATTGAATTGTAGATCGTTTGTCGAGGATTGGGAGTCCGATATAATAATAGATGTTCATAGTTCATTTAAGCTCTTTGTATTCTCCTCTGTCCTCTTGATTGGTACCATTTCAGCTGTGTAAATCGATGCTTAATTACGAAGTCTGAATACATCAAATAGCGCTCGCTTCAAATCCATGTACGATCAGCCAACTAATGTCTTTGTTTTAAATCAAATAGTGCAAATGCGTGCCGCATTTACAATTCAGAGACTTTGATGAGCTTTCCACGCCAGGAACTGTTGGATTAGCGTTCTGGCCTCGCATTCGGGAGGACGGCGGTTCGAATCCCCGTGCGGGCATCCAGATTTGGGTTTTCCATGGTTTCCCCAAATCACTACAGGTGAATGCCGGGATGCTTCCTTCAAAAGGCCATGGCCGAATTCCTTCCCATTCTTGCCCTCCCCCCCCATCCTTTCCCGTCTCTAAAGACCTCGCTGTTAAGAGACGTTAAGCAGTTAAAAACAAAAAAAGGAACTGTTGGAATTGAGTATATAAATGAAGCCATCCACAAGAACAGTTTTAAAAAACAGCAGTGATGCTTTTAAATTTAAATCCTGTATAAACAATTGTGGAAGACTGGTCATTACTCAAGACTTGCTGAAATTAATGTTCCTTCTCATGTTTCGTATTGTAAACAAAAGTTTTTACGCTACATCTGCGTATTTCAGTGCTTACCACTGTCCATTCTTCTTTTTCTTATGATGTCATGCAGGATGTTACGTGGAGGATGTACCCGTGCGCGGCAACTATCTTGGGGAGATGAACTTCCCCAGCATGTGTTCGTGTGTTCGTACGTGTTGATGACAGCATAGAATGTTGCTTGAAATGGGAGATGAGGATTTGAGAGGGTGAAAATCGGTGCTGGCCCAATCAGACCTACTCTTCCGAAATACAGAGAAAGGAACCGCCAGGCATAATGTCCCTATCCACGGGAACTCACCATTAACAGTACCCTCACACCACAACCACAACGGAGAGGTTTGGGATTTAACGCAGGAGATAGCGCGCAAGCTGGTGTTAGGAATTGTGCACCACCACCTCTTCTACCCTGCCGGCCAAGACCTGATGAAATTTCTTTTTACATCAGGGCTCCAACCAGCTGACCCGACGTCAGCGCCGGGCACCATCACTGTGCCGCACTTTTTTTTTTTTTTAAATGCCTCGTCGACGGCTAAGGTCATTAGAGGCGGGATGGGACTGGGGACAAGGAACGGGAAGGAATTCGGCCATGACCTTTTTGAAGGAAGCATCCCGGCATTCGCCAGGAGTGATTTGGGGAAACCATGGAAAACCCAAATCTGGACTCTCAGGCGGGGATTCGAACCCGCGTCCTCCCGAATGCGAGGCCAGAACGTTAACCGTTTACCCACCACGCTCGGTACTGTGCCGCAACCAACTAAGCCATCGGGATGATTGGAAGGACGATCATCTAAAGTTTCAATTTTGTGTTAAGCATCATTTGTTTGAATGGGAATTGTCTTCATAACGTCACCCGTCGAATGTGTAGCGGTCGTTTTGCCGGTTTAGCTAATTTGTCGTTGACAGCAACTGAAGACATAGCACCAGTTCATATTCTTAGGGCATTGTACTGAACTTCGTCGAAATTTCGAAGGGCGCTATCTGACTTGCTTCCATAGAAGATGGATGTATAATAGGGGTGTGGCTTGATGAGAAATCAATACACGTACATGAGGCCACTTTCGAGTCTCTGGTCTTAGGGTCTCTCTCCCGAGATTCAGATCCATTTCTCACTTGTTATTAATTTGCCATGTCCAACTAGGCTTGTAGTTGATTGTGACAGCACAATAATATGGGAAGAAGTGTGAGGTGATCGTTATTTTATGAGATTGGGTAGAAAATTCTCGACCACGATCATCGAAAGCTATGCATGTTATTATGTCTTGTAATATAAATGTAAGGTATTCGAATCCCCGTCCGGGATCCGGAATTGGGTTTCCCGTATTTCCTCAAATCACTCCAGGCGAATGCCGGGATTGTTCCTTCTAAAGGCAATGGCCGAATTCCTTACCGTTTTTTCCCCAGTCCTTTTCCGCCTTTAATGACCTGGGCGTCGATGGTGCGTAAAGCCATAAGAAAAAATGTAAAGCATCTCATAAAAATCATTAACTTTTTAACATCATAACTACCTTTGGTCATGGCAGAGATCTTTCCAGATAGCTTTTCACTTTCGTGAATTCCGTGGTTGTTATACAGAAATACAGCTTATTTGCCAAGCTGCCATTTGTTAGCAAGTTCTGAAAATTTCAAGCCATGAACCCAAGTATATTTTGACATTGGTCAAACTCAATGATCTCGAACCTACCGATATCTAGTCTGTCCTAGTTAGTCCTACCCAAATAACGAAATGTAACCATTTTCCACGATTTCTGAGAATACAACGAAATTTTCCAGAATTTTTTCCCGATTTTAAATTTTTAGGTTCGCAATTATTCGGTCAATTACATGAAAGGTAGTTAGTTACCTTTTACAAAATTTTCCGTGTATCTTTGTGGCACTACCCCTGTGCGTTTGTGCCATACATTATCGACGTTTATAGGGAATTCCCGAGCTAGTTCGCTTGTCTATATTACACTGGTAACCATTACCATAAAACCGTATTGTTAGTAAAATGTACATACACATTATTAAAGACAATGTGACGGGCAGTGCGGTAAAACTTAATAAACGAATTGCTAATTACTAAGTCTGTTGTTTTTTGTCATTTTGAATATGTTTTACTAATATTGACATCAAGTAGTATTGATATTAAATTGTTACTAGAAAAATCTGTTATTAGTTTTAAATTTACAATATACCCTGTAATTTCCCTATTGTTTAACAAACATAAAAATGTTTAAAATAAAATAATGTAGTAATGTAATGAAGTTTTAAATAAACTTAAATAACTCACATTTCACACTTTAACTTAAAAAAAAAATACTCCCACTGCCATCTTTTGACTTCAACTTTGCGAAGTTTAATATGAAAATCAAGCCCATCTTTGAATGCAAGTTGAAACCACAATTTTCTTTCCACCTTTGGATGACTAATTTGTCGTTCAGTAGCGGCAGCAGATTGGCATCAATTTGCTGCATAGTTTGACTTCTTGAAGAACCAAGTCTGGTACAGTAAAATTGGCGTCAAACTGATAGCTATTCTTCGACAGCACATCTTTCCCAGCAAACTGTGCTTATTTGGGTAGTATTTTTTTCATATGCCGAATTTGGGTACAGATATACCGATATCAGCGGACAGATCTACCGATTTCGCATTTTGACTCGATATCACTGGTCAAACTTGCTCTTAGCAATATTTATTCCACGCAGTGTCTTCTAGTTCCTCCTGATCACGCCTCGTTCTAGCTTTTTTCCTCCGTTCCCTATTTACATAACGGCGACAGCTTGGTTTACGGTTGGCTACTTGCTGGAGGAGAAGGGATGGAGGAAACTTCAATGTCGTTTTCCGTCTGCGAAACGTACAGTCTCCGTCTGTGAAATGTGTAGCTTATGACCTGGAAACTGGAGACCGTCCAGGAAACCCTCCAGAAAACTTCATGGAAAACAACGTAATCAGGATGACTTGTACTGTCTGGACCCTTTTATATCTGCCTGATTCATGTAGTCAGGATTTCAACGTGCATGGCTATTCTTGCTGGCCACAGAAGTTCAAATGTCATCATTATAATATGAAACACGCGGGGGTGAGCCTCCAGGAAGAACTCAATTTTCTGCTCACGTTGAGTACGTGTGGGACAGTTCCCAAACCATCATTCGACATGACAGTTACGAATTTTTCCCTCTCTCTTTACAACCACTGTCAATTAAGATTTGTTAAACCTGGAGCGTTTATACTAGGGTTGGAATGTTTGTGCTGCCATCTGTCTGCGAAACGTGTAACTTGTGTTCTGTATGAAAAGTGTTTTTTTTATTTGAGAAATGTGTAGTTTTTATGGCGGAGATTGGGGCCCGTCCCAGCATTTGCCTAGGTGATTGCGAAAAACCACATAAAAACCTCATTCTGGACGGCCGGTACGTGGGGTCCAGGACTCTAACCTGGTCTAGTTGTAGCTCACGACTTTATTGTGGTGGCGCTTTAAAGCGCGCAGCCACACTGGTGGGTGGATAGATATGAATGCCTTATAAAGCACACGCCATGTTTACATCGCTAAGGCCCGCAGAAGCACTTGTAGAGGAGCATTCGGTGACTCGCTGATGTTTCATATCTGCCATTCGGTGATTTTTATGAGGTGCACTCCCTCTTGTTAAGAATTAAATTAATTTTTGTTTGCATAATTTATCAATAAAATATTATTAATGAGTGAAATTGCTGATTGAAGAATTGAGATGTTGTTTGCACCTTAAAAACACCGTTGTACCTACGTTTGACATAAATATAAGTTTATTACAAAATTATTCTTCATCAAACGTTATTAAAAGATAGTATGACACAATTAGACAAACATCTTGAAACCCAACAATGGGTTCATTTTACATCAGTGCTCAGAGTTTTCCATGTAATCATTCATTGATCTTAGCGGGGCAATGAGATTTTCTCTACGGCGACACTTGGTTGATCAATACCATAATGAATTGCGGTGATAACCATATCGATGGGGTTAAAAGAAGGCGGGGAGTCTGCTGCCCGCAGTCGTCCGACACGAAGATTCCATTTTCTGCTTGCCGTCAGAGACCGACGTCCACTAGGATAACGACATGGAACACAAGAGCAGCCACACACCGCACGGTCCGCACCGGCGTTAGTCGCCACTCATCTCTTTTCGCAGGCTGGCCACACACCCACCACACAGCTCGCAATCCACTGTACCATCCCCACCGCGTCACCCTAGTGGCACGCTGCTCCTTCACTGAGGGCTACTCGGCCCAAGGTCACATTCAGGAACGCGTTGACTGTCCCCTTTGTCTCTCCGTGTAGGCCACGCTTCCAGCTTCAAGTGAATATATTTCGATATAGTGTGGCAATAAGCAACAGTTAGTGAGGTAACTTTCTAGTCTGTGTTTAATCTTTATCAATAAGGCATAGAGAGCAAATGACAATTGAAGTTTTCGTTTGAAGAAAAGCGTGCACTTTTTCATGATATTCAACGTTCATTTCCTTCATATCTGGCACAAAGCTGAAATATAAGCCTTTCTTTCTTATCAGAAGAGCTTCCATAATACTATAGCAGAATTGATAGTTCATTGGCGGTAATTTTTGGATTTGGATGAAGCTTCCAGCTGAAGTTCTATGAAAGGTGGTAAAAGAATTGTGAGACTACACGGAATTTTCTTTCATATGGATGTACGCCTCGTCAATGTCGAGGTCATAGGAGAAGAGAAAGGACTTGATGGAACTCGGCAATTGAATTTTGAAGGAACCATCTCGGCATTCGCCTGGAATGATTTGGGTAAACTTTGGAAAACCCAAATCTGGATGGCAGGATGGGGATTCGAACCCGCGAGAGCAGAGCGTTATCGTTCACCCACCACGCTGGGTACTACACAGAATATCCTCGGTGACCGCGAGTGCAAGGAACAGTGTGATGTGTTAGTACTATTGAATTCGGGAAGGATTTAATTTTTCACAATATTACCACCATGGAAATATTTTTGTTTGGAGATTAACAGTAGTTCCTACAACGTATCACAGCTGTGCCCTGTATTAATCTTTCCTTGTTATGCGATATATTTATGGGATTTTTACCTATTACCACGTGTAACGAGATATTGCAAAAACTTTTCTTTGGTATTAATAGAGGAAAGGCAGGAATTAAAATGCATAAACGAAGTAGCCCACACCATATAGGGACCTGTGACTGGCCTATCTAGATTGGAACGACACGGATGGATACTGGCTGGTATACGTATTATATGTCACTGAACAGCCCGAACATTATGACTAACTATCTACTAAAAAAACTTAACTTAGTCCACAACCCGAAGGTTGGTTGGATCCTCCCGTAGGAGGCATACTAAGCCATTGTGTCAGAGGTAGGACGGCCAGTTCCTTTCCTCTGGGACCTACAGTTTAACGTGGAATCCGAACCACGGAGCGTCCTGGCATAGCTCATATGATTAAACACAACTCTCAAAATTCTTGCGCCCGCCGGGATTCGAGCAGCTAAAGTTTTAAAAGCAAGCGCCTTAGTCACTGAGCTACCAGAACGCTATAGTTCGATATATAAATCATTCAATCGCGACAAAATGAGCGATCTCCCTCATCGGTGGAAGGGCCTATATAACTTAAAGTCTACTTCCAACTTCTTTTCGTGACAAATGGTTGTCCACCTAATTATAATTACTGCTACCTGTGATGGAACTTATGCCTGTATGTCAGTTTCCCAACACAACTACTTATAGATTGTATGCAGCTTTATTTTTAATTTGTTTTACTGTTTGAGGTAAATTGTTAAACAGATCAATCGATTACAGTTTTTGACTCCTTTATCTACAAATTAAAACTTTCATACTCCCTGTTTCCTGAAATCATGGACCCCTCTTCCTTTCTATATACAGCTCCAAATTCTTTACCATCATCTATCAACACCTCGTCATCCCTTATGCGTACGCAACCCTCGCTTCACCTGTCTATATTCATCCAATGACTTCCAAACTAGCTGCTTTATCATATCAGTTCTACTGCAATTTACACAAAGAAGTCTAGTTGCCATTCTTGTTCTCCTTGTCACGCCTTCCATCTCCTTTATTTGGTACCGATCATCTCGGTCCAACTCACAATCAAGGACTGATCAAGGTATTGTCACCCACCCCTCTCTAATAGATTCACGACTTTGACACGTTTCCTTACCACCTCCGGAATCTGTCCAACTCCAACCGATTTTGTAATCAAATTATTTCTTTATTTACCATTCACAAGTTGGGAGTATAGTATAAGATACACTGAACGAAGGATTATTTTTTTTAAATTCTGCTACTTTATTTTTCACTTTTTCTTGCTTATGGCTTTACGCCTCATCGACGTCGAGGTCATTAGAGGTGGGAAAGAACTAGGGACAAGGAACGGAAAGGAATTCGGCCTTGGCCTCTTAAAGGAAGCATCCTGGCATTTGCCTGGAGTGATTTGGGGAAACCATGTAAAGCCAAATCTGGATGCCTGGAAGGGGATTCGAACCTACTCCTCCCGAATGTGAGACCAGAGCGTTATCTCTCACCCACCACGCTCAGTTTATTTTTCACTTGCCTGACCCTGGCTTGAGTTGAATTTTCTTTTTTCGCTCGTTATAAAAGATACTTCTTCCTTCTTTATTCTTGAAAATCTGTACGATTACCGTCCACTGCAATCATTCGATTGTCTAATCAGATTCCTTTGAAAGAAATGCTTCAAATTCTGCAAATTTTTAATTCACAGAATAAATGTTTGTACGAACCTTTTAAATCTTTATTTACCTGGTTGGCGAGTTTGATATTTCCTACAGAATTACCACACTCTTGAGCTGTGTACATTCTCTTCACCTCTACCGTCACAACGTTTTCATGCAAGATGTCGGTTTATTTACTTATTTTCGTGAAAGTGTTTCCATCTCTTTGGGAAAAAAAAAAAACGTACAATGATTCCCTCGTAGAGTTTAAAGACATGGTATACGTGTATGTTTAAATTATGTCCACAGTCGTTATAAGGTCAGAAAGGGTTTTTGTCAGAGGTATTCAATTATGCTAGTGTCGCGACTGTTGTGTTGTATATCCTTTAATTGAACGGTACTTGGCAGGTGTGTTTTCATATATCATCACACACTGTTAATTGCTTTTTGCACGACAAGGGTTCACAGACCTTATTGCTGTATAATTAATGTTGATTTCACTTATTTTACGACATTCCCCAATCGCAGCCTTGGTGATAAATTTTGATAGTTAAATTACCTGCCCGTCAATGTGGATGCGCCCGTTTTCACATACTATAAACTATGCACCAATCCTAGTGCCGGTGTCATATGCACGAAACTGATTACTGGCATCGATAGATATTATCATTTTAAAACATTTTTCCTTTCTTTGGAACAAACCTGTATTATAAAGAAGAATAGCGGGAGTTGGCGTCTGACTGTAATTCGTATGATTTTTATTTACTTAGATTATTGTAAGCACTGTAATTAGCATGGCAGACGCTTTTACTATAAAAACAATTACAGCTATTGCATATTCCCTAATGTAGTGAGTTTATCACGGTTAGTCGTAATCCCAGTGGCGCCGTTGCTGATCGATTTGTCGGTACAGCATCTAATTAAAGCCTTGTTGCCCGCGCTACTGCACAATGGTTTTCGTTCTTACCGTGCTGTATTCTCCATGTTTATATTGATAGTAAACAGAATTTTTTTTAGACGTATAAAAAGGTTTTTATTAGTTTTCTTGTCATTATCTTTTGAGAGAATTTATAATGTGTTATTATTTTAGCTAATTCTGCTGATTAAAAGATGGTAATTCAACCAATCTTTTGCTGAGAATAATATTTTCGTTTCAAATCTAATTTTTAATGTTTCAACATGAGTTTCCGATATTACAATTGGTTTTGCAGTGTATATTAATATACTCACTGAAACTTATGTGTGTAATCATCCACACATTATTTAATTTGGTTGTACTTACTGTAATTGGAGGTTCTGAGTATATTGATGTAAATTATATTAATTTCCAGTCTGTTTGGTTTAAAAAACGATGGACACAAAATTTATTCTGTACAGTCAGTGTGATTGCCAAATTTGCATTTTGAATAAGATTAAATATTACATGTAACGGGGCGAACTACGTTGAGGTGAGGAAACATACTTTAAAAGTAATCCGTGGGGCGAAACGTGCCTTCGACCAAAACCATCTGGCACATGCTGAGTAAGATTAAAAGGACAACTACTGACACTTTTATAGAATTTTAAAACGCAACCATAGCAGATGCAATCCATCAGCCAGCACTTCAAGAACCCAAATAGAAAAATCGCCCGGATCGAATTCTGGCGAAAAACTTCGAGTCCCTCCTTAATTTGGAAGTTACAAAATCCATTTTCATTTCTGAAGACAATACACATGTTCTTCCAGGTTCCATCCGAAGCCTTACGACGCCATTGATCATATCACACTTATCCATACCCTAAAATAACTGTGCCTAGACAACAAAACAAAAACAATCATACTTACTGACACCACCTCAGGGTGAAATCCAGGGGAGATATTTCAGACCCCAACGAAATAAGGACAGGGATCATGCAAGGGAATCGCCTATCACCTCTACTCTTCAATTGTACGCTAGAGAACGTCATCCGTTAGTGGCGCAAAGAACAAAGTGATTAAAAATGGAGTCAGATTGGGCTGCAGGAACATGAACCTTCAAACTGACTGTCTAACTTTCACACGTGATCTTACGATTTTTTCTCGGATTCCCAATCTACATGCACAAAATAAATCATCCAAATAAAGACACAAGCGGCTTGCAAATCTCCTTTGAAAATTCAGAGTTGATTACGAATATTAAGCATCTATCCAGGGAACTACAGGTGGGTTAAGGAAAAATCAAACGAGTGGAAAAGTTAAATAGCTCCGCGAGTGGATAGAATCCATCTCTGAAAAAGAAGCATTTGCGTCACAAACCAGAAAAATGGAACAAAAGGTCGATATCCATCAACGCCAAGCTTCAGCACTATTACACCATTCAGTACGAGGCTCTGGATGCTGGAGAATGCATTGCGACGAGTAGGAAACGTCTAATAGAGAAGTTTAAAGTCACGGAAAGAAAGATCTTGAGAAAAGTCTTTCACCGGGCCAAATTAAGTGATGAAACAGAAGACACTACAAATAAGAATTATTCACAATTATGTTTCGTAAAAGAATTTTCTTTTATGGTTGCCTTACATGAAAGGGTCCAGCAAGATTGACCAATCGACTAGTTTGTTATTTTCTGGACAGAAAGACAAAGGGAACTAATTCACTGAGAAGGCAGGATACCTGCAAGAAATGGAGCTAACACATGAAGATAGCCAAGAGTGTAACTCTCTCAGCGAGAAACCTGAGAAAAACAGGGCTTTCCAGGAAATGCTGAAGATAAGAACAGGCAAAACGTGGACTGAAGCAAGGTAGGAATCTGAAGGTCGATTTTTTCTCTGGTGGAAAGTACAATTAAGCCCTTGTGGCACTATGATGGCATCCACCACCTGATACGGTGTAAGCTTATAAGAGCCACCTTGGTGGAAGAAGTTTTCATCATTGGTACTTTGCCCGCAATTTAGGAGATGTGGTGGTGCATTCATAATCAGCATGCTGAGAATCAGAGTCACTGATTAAATCCTAAACTTCTCCGCTGCTCGTTTGGAGATTTAATTTTTATTTCCTGATTTTCCATAGCTTACTACCAATAGTTGGCCCTTTTTTCCTACAATCTTTTTATATTTCCCTTATCTGTTTGTAAATTTAACAGAGGCTGAAAATTATTTTTAAAGAAGTTAACAGTTTTAAAGTATTATTGCCAATTTTTCTGATTATATCTACACTAACCTCTTCTTACTAAAACAGTGGATGTCAATGACGCATCTCACCACCAAACTATGAACTGTCTGTACTAGGTTGTTTCTACTTATCAATTCCCACCACCAAATAGTTTTTCTGTACCACTGCGCTGACACCAAGACTGTCGACTGTCTCTGCTGATACTGCAGGACGACCGCTGAATTGTTGATCACCCAACGCCGTTTGCTAGCATCAAATTTCACGTACTGGCATCGTCCTTCTCTGGTATCTACCTTTGAACCTCCCACTCCCACATCAGGAGTAGGCTTCTCCTTGAACTTTTGAGAAAGTGTTTCTGGTTCTTTCAGGAGAATAGCTACAAATGGGCCGGAGCCGGCTTTCACCCTATCCTTTATTCATCTTTAATTCATTCAGAAACCAAGTAATATACTGAGCTGAACATATTCACACACATCTCAACCACCCACCAGTGACGTAACTAGGTCAACAAGGGCGGTGCAAAAAAATTATTTTGGGCCTTCAGGCCAGATGGGCAACCCTTTTTTTGCTTTGTGTTGCTGGTAGGGGCCCCCTGAGCAGTGGTTGGGGCCCCCGGAGCAGTGAGGGCCTCTTAGTGAAGGGGCTCCCTGTGTCTCATGGGCTCTCTTGTCTCAGAGGCTCTCTTTGTCACAGGGGCCCCCTTAGACGACGATAGAACTAAAAACAGGTCGCCAGTTTGCCGTGAAGGACCGTGGGCCCTCAGAACTGCGCTTGGGGGTCCCCAGAGTTGTGCTTGGGGGCCCCCTGAGGTATGCTTGGGGGACCCCCTGAGCGTAGGGGCCCCGGTGCACTGCACCGCCTAGCCCCATAGTAGCTACGCCCCTGCCACCCACACAGAACACTAACACTTCCATACACGTCCACACAGATGAAGTAAGGGAAACTGCCCCAAACAAAATTCCCAAACATTAGCTCCCTTCATGTGACTGGGAGTGGTAAAAATGGCGTATGGCATTGTTGGCCGGGAGAACCCAAAGGGGAGTGTGCATAAACTACGTGCCTCGGTCTAGGGGGGGGGGGGAGGGGTTGTCTGGAAAGCTACGTTGAGTTGTGTTGGGCTACGTGGAGGGACGGGGGGTTCACAGGAGGCCAAAATGGAGCTATGTGGTTTATGGACGCTCACAAGGGTGGTTCGGCCGCCGGTTGACAAAGTCCCGATTTACCGCACATGCGCCTCTGCGTGGCTACACCGAGAGTGGCAGCTATCATCACTGTGAATGATTCAGACTGTATGGATTTATTTCTGAGAACAAGTAGGTAAATTATTGTTAAATTATGGGATCCCTAAGTCAGGATAAGTTTCATTTAGATATCACAAATTTTTCTGCGTTGGTGCAGCTGATCTCATGATGAGTAATGAGTGACAAAGTACAAACCATCGCCATACTACGCTGTTACAACTCACGAAGATGGAAACGACAGTTTATTTTCTGGTAAACAGTTGTAAGTAGGACATAGAAAGTTACGAGAAACCGTAAAATTTAAAGCACTCAACGCAAGGCCGAGCGGATGAGTTAATGTGGATGCAGTTCCTGTGAGAGAGAGTTTTAGCGTTTGTAGCTAAAGAAGAAACATTTGAAGAGTTATCATACGTACAGGTATAAAGCAAAATAAATGTGTTTTGTTCGGACTTTGCGCCTCGTCGACGTCGAGTATCAAATGATTAGAAGCAGAAAGGCAGTGGAGACAAGGAATTTGGCCATTTTCTTTTGAAGGAACTATCGAATCCCGGCGTTCACCTGGAGTGATTTCTGGAAAATATGAGAAATTGAAATCAGGAAGCTGATACATAGATTTGAACACGCTTCCTACCGAATGTGATACCCAAGCATCACCACTCACCCACCAGGATCGGTCTTGCCCAAGTGTGACACGCGAAGAACATTCTTAGAAACCGAGCGTGGTGGGTGAGGCTTTGCATTTGGGAGGACGCGGGTTCGATATGGTTTCCCCATATCACTCCAGGGTTTGCCTGGATAGTTGTTTAAAAGGCTATGGCCGAATTGCTCCAGTTCTTTGCCCCAGTCCTTTCCCGCCTGTAATGATCTAGATGTCGACGAGGCGTAGAGCTAGAAGCAAAATATGTCTTTGAATAAAAGTGATCAGTTGCTTCCACTGTGGATACTAGTGTACTACAACTACACTGGGTACGCTGGGTCCAGGACTCAAACCTGGTCCTGTTGTACCTCCCCGATCCACTGTGCGAGTGCGGAGCTAGTCTGGGGGGTAGTTATTTATACTATAATGTAATGATGACCTCGTTTACGGTCTGCAACCTGAAGTTTAGTAGTATCCTCCAACTAGAGGCGAAATAGACTAATGTTCTTTGTTTTATCTATGGTAGGGCGGCCATTTCATTTCATCCCTGTGTCTAAGTTTTGGCTGCGTGTAAGTGCTTAAGTGTAGTGTTGTGTTTTGAAGACTAAAATGGGAGACAGTGAAGCTCGTGCCGGTCTTTTGAGGCCTACTCTTCCGAAGGGCACCGGGAGTTGCCAGCTTTTATACATCTAGGTCGATGGAAAAATCACCATTAATAATATCATATGTCCTTATTCCTTACGCGCACCGAGCCTGATGGTAGAATGGCGGTAACGAGTGGGTTTTCCTTTCTGGAGGAAGCGGGTTGTAATCCCTGCCTGGCCATCCTGGTATCGGTTTTCCATGGTTTACCTAAATCAATCCAGAAGAATGCTGGGAAGGTTCTTTCAAAAAGTCATGACCGAATTCCTTCTCCCGATTCAAATTATATTTTTCCCACCTATTGTTCTAGAGCCATTTCACATCGAGTTACTATGAACAACATCATTATTCCAACTCTCGATCGGTGTGTAGTTTTTGAGTGAGAAAATGATTCTAACAGCTGAAGCGCAGTGTTTGTAATGATGACCCATCCAGAGTAGTAGAACGGGCTGTAAGAATTAGCTGAAGCTACTTTTCAGCAAATCAATTGCGAAAATAAGAACAAAGTAACAAGTACTGGGGTAGGTGGATGGGTAAAATCTGTGAAAAAAATACTGAACGAGATACATGTTTTTCCCCATACTGTAATGTCCTTGACAATCATGTAGGTAGAGTTTATTTTTTCTGTGATGGCAAAGTGCTTGGACAACTTCTAACTGAGTTGTTTATGTTGATCTGTCAATGGAGTAAGGTTTAAACAAAATTACATCCAGCAATGAATGAGCTGTGTTCTGGTGCCTTAGTGGCAGTGGTGGATGTTCACAAGTGCCCGCTGAATGTTCTGGAGACTCGATGCGTCACCCGCATTCTTGTACTGCGATATTATGGTAGACTATAAAAATGCCATCAACCCGCCAGTGCTTCCTGTCGACCAAGTTACTTTCCCAGAACGATAAACCACAGGAACGTGGATTACGGTTTATGGCACAGCTAATAGAAATGTAGCGAGAAACAAACGAGATTTACTCCCTAAGGAAATTACATTGAGTTCCTATGTCTGGGCCCTAACGTCCAGTATAACTTTCAACCTAATGGCTACGGCAATATTAGCAACTTTATTTGCACTACAAAAGCAGCTTAGGGTGAAGCGGTTCATGGTAGCAGTGCTATTGTCTAACTTGCAACTTCCAATCAGTAACAACTACTCACATTTCAGTGATGGGAAACAGAAAAAGGGGGAGTAGTTTTGTGTATGATAATTAGAGGGTTTTCGCAAACATTTTTTGTAATGTTTATAGAAGAAAGAAAGTTTAATTTTATTTACTACTTATTTAGAAACTGGAATTTGCGTCTTAATTTATAATTTTGCTTTTGTTTTTGTTCCAGCATATCAGATTTTTTTTTTTTTTTTGCTTCTAACTTTATGGTACGTCGACGTCAAGATCATTAGAGTTGAAAGATGATGGGAGTTTGGGGAACAGGAAAGGGGAAGGAATTCGGCCATGGCCTTTTGAAGGCTTCATCCCGATATTTGCCTAAGTGATTTTGCGAAACCATGGAAAACCTAAAACTGAATGGCCGGACATTGATTTGACCCCGCGTCCTCCCAAATGCCACCAGGCTCCGCAGTATATCAGGAATATTCGTATAGAAGGAATCTGCAGAATGCTCGTGTTAGAAAAAAAAAATCTCTTACTGCCGTCTCCTCGCCATGGGTAATTCCGATCCACTAGAATAACTTCGGTATACTAACAACTTAGAGACCGAGTTTAATGATGGGTGAGCGATAACTTTCCGGCTTAGTTTATTTTTTCGGAGAGGGGGGGGGGGGTTTACGTTTCGTCGAGGTTATTAGTGCTGGGGGTAAGAATCGGGAAGGAATTCATAGCCTTTTAAAAAAACCATCCTGGCATTAGACTGGAGTGATTTGGGGAAATCATGGAAAACCCAAATCTAGATGACCCAACGGAGATTCGAACCCACTTCCTCCCGTCTTCCGTCTTGCTTAGGTTCGGCGGGTTTGAATTAAGATTGCGGTTTTCCAAATTAATTCCAGGTGAATGCCGGAGGATGGTTCCTTCAGAAGGCCATGGCTGAATTTCGTCCCGTTCCTTGCTCGCTTTAAAAAAAAAATAGTTTTAAGTCCTGCAGAATTTTAGATAGAAAATAAGAAATCCTTATTATTATTCATGATGTAATAGATTAAATGATGCAGATCTACTTCTTTTATATTATTCCATGTCATCAAATTGTACAAGGATGATATATCCTTACCAATTTCCTTTATTAGTGGGGAAGTAAAATGTTTCATCAAATCAAAACTCTCTTGTATTACAAACCGTGAGCTTTCACTGAGGTAAATGTTTACGTATTTGATGGTACCAGAAACATTTCAAGTACAGATTCTATGTTGTACTTATTATCTTAAACGAATTAGCGATGGGATAATTTTATTACTGATTGAGTGTATTCAAGTAATAGCTCCCACGTTCAGTGTCAGATATATTGTTTACTATTTATTTCTGTGAAAGATCTCGTTAATTTTACATAAAAAATGCACAGTGTAGAATTTTATATTGAGGGCGTAAATGATATTTAAACGCAATAAAATTCCTATCTTCTTAATTCCCTATACCTGTGAAGAATGCATATGCTCACCCATCTGTAGGCAGATCACGAGGTCGTCGAACGGCACACGTTATTTTTATTCCAGTTTCTTCTAATAATATCGTTCCCCCACGTCGCTTTCAGCAAACAGCATGGGATCACGTCTCAATCGATCGCTAAACATTACATATAGTTGTGCCTCTCCAATTTCGACATCTTGTTAGATTTCGTTTTCACACTTATCCCTTTACTCCAACAGTTATTAGTTTGATGTGTGGAGTTACGTCGATTTATAAAGCCACAGCACGATGGTTTCAATAAATCAATGCGGCTCCCCAAGATAATATATTATAACAAGGAGAATAAAGCAATTAATAAAACTTAAGGTAGTGGTAACACTTTAGTTGTAGTGATGGTATATCAAGCACTTTACCTGGCCTCGTTTTTACATTTCGCACAGCATATGTAACATTGTATTTGTTGATCGGAAGTAATGACATCAAGGTAGAACTGAAATTCAAATGACGGTGTACTAACGCGAGTTATTAAGAAGGATATAAGGCGGGGATCCCCAATCTTTTTACCCCGTCGACCCCTTGATACGATATATGCATTCTTACCGACCCCCACAAGTATTTAATAAAAGCATTAAATTATTTTTGGCATTTCTGATGCTAATCAATAAGGAGGCTTGCATAACAACTCAACGAAATAATTTATAAAATCCACGCAATAACATTAACAGAAAAACGAGATACTTTCCACTATTATTATAATCTAAAAAATAGGAACAAAACTATGGATAGATGGAATAAATTTCGAATAAAGAGCAGATGGTTGTTGTACTGTTTTAACTTGTCACATAGCGATGAATCCACCTTCCTAAGGAACTCTTCAACTCTCAATACTGCAACTACTACCTCTTGACAACCACCTTACTTCACATGACTTCGCAAACAGACGAGAATTGAGAGGATGAGCTATCATTTTATTTATTGACCTGATTTTTAGTAAAGCATTCCTATTTTTTCATGTGCAGTTTAATTGATCCTTTTTATTATTAACCGACCCCCTTTCGACCCCTCTGTATTAATCGACCCCTGGAGATCTCTTATCGACCCCAAGGGATCGGTATCGACCACTTTAGGGACCCCTGATCTAAGGCAAACTGCAAAGTGCATTTAACATAATACGCAGCATAACCACGTAACACATGCAGACAACTCCAGGCCGCTCATATACTGAGCGTGATTGTAAAACATATTCAAAAAAGTTTTATTACCCAATTAAATTTCAGCATTATTGCTTGTCGAATAGTTTTTTGCCTATTATTTTCATACAACGGTCAGATAATTATTCCGTTACATGACTACGCTAAGTGTTAAGAATCTTTTTATTGCTGCTTTTGCATGCATCTCGTAAGCTTTGTTTACTGCTCAGTATTGTCAGACACAAATACCTTTTGGTACGCTATCGCTTTCTCGGGAATCTATTCGTTTTAATTTTTTCGGCATTTGGTGCGACTGTACAAAATACTCATTGTTATACACAAGAAATTCTCTTTTCAGTGCCCCTTTAGAAAGAAATTCATGAACAGAATGAATATAAGGCAACAATAGTCTTGAAGGAAATGGAAATTATGAAAATAGAGATAGATAAAATCGAAGACTGGAAGTCATCCAATGGAAATAGTAAGAAGTGTCATGCCAATTTTGATAGATATTTGTAAGTCACAAGATAAGAAGCCAAAAACAGTGGGGTCAAAATTGTTAAGTGTTATTTTACCATCTTCGGTTTAATCATGATTAATAAAATAATCACCTTAAATAAAATTGTGGAACAAGGTGATATTATAACTGAAATTAGTGAATAAGTCTGAGAACATTACAATTTTTTAAATATTTTTAAAAGAAGGAAACTGAACTTTATTCAGAGATTGAATTTTGAAAACGAAAGGTAATTGAACAAACTAAAACATGTTTCGAAAATTATTATCCCAGAACAATTACCGATTGCTAGCTAATTGACATTTAGATATGAAAAATGTGTTCTATAATTCTCTATCCCAGATGTTGCCTGGCTGGGTTGAAAAATTACGTATTCAATGACACGAGTGTAATGGCTCAGGAAAGAAGATGGTGGCCCAGGCGAGTCAGAATAGCAATGAAAAAAAAAAAAAAAAGCCCAGATAATAGAAAGGCAGATATTGGGCTATAACTTGACCAAATATGGTCGCGCTTGCTTAGGAAAACGCGGGAAGCAAGGACCCATCGGACCGGCTACGTTGACAGCGGGAACTTCAGTAATGTCATTCCAAATGGTTAGCTCGCACGCTTTGGTAGCTCTTTATAGGCGCTAGCTATTCCAGTCATGGTAGTCCTCTGAAGAAAGTCACATAATGATGGCTGAAATGTCAGGTTTCGACAAATGGACGCGATTCCATCCGGAAAACCAAGAAAGAAGTTCGTTAAATGAGAAACACGCCTGTCGATTCAACAGATCGAAGATCTTTGATATTTCCGAATTTTGACGGCAACAATGTTCACGGAAAGACCGCGTTTCCATGGTGTGGTCAATGAAGTCATTGTGGCTGCAGAGACAGTGGTATACGAACAGACTGGTAAGCAAGACTGCAGAGTCGGATGAAAAACGAGAAGTAACTTTATGGTGATGTCTAGTCCAACTTGAAATTAGAGGAAGTAGTAAATTGAAGGTGAAAATAGTTCGACCCGGTGGTCTCACGAGAATTAGTTCCTCCAAGGGTTCAACGAAAAGTCGGGCCGAGGAGTTCACGACATTTCTAAAACTTTTCTAACACCATACGAAAACTCGTCTTCTTTCCGACTGTCCTCGAATTCCTTCGGCCAATCGTTAAATCATCGTACCCGGCTCAAGTCGTGCGTCCACACAAAATCTAATCTTGTTTCATTAATTTAATTTTATTACGATGGAACGCATGCTCCGTTGGCATTTTCCCTACCCTCCCATTGTTTCCATTTCCTGTACCCACCTACTTTTACCCTCTACAAATATCAATTTTAAATGCTTTCAACGTTTTTGGTAAGTTATTCATCACTTCTCTTGGTAACTTATTCCAATCCGTGACGCCCTTACCTATGAAAGAAAATCTTCCAACACTCTTATGCCTGAAATCAAGTGTCAGCTTGTGGTCATGGTTATCTTTTCCCTTCCATGCGTTACTCCTAATTCTTACACCAATAACTTTCCATGCCTCATCACCAATATATGCCTTGTACACCCCCATGACTCTCTTCACCCTCCTCCTGTCTTCCAATGAATCCCATTACAGCTCTTCTATCATCCAGCGAAACTTGTACAGACATGTCTCACTGCACCTGGATTAGACGCAGGCTTGTTGTACCCTTCCCAGTGGTATAATGGTGTTTAGTCCCGAGTACCTACTCAGATACGCTGATCCGTGTTACTCGGCTTTAGCCTCCCTCGGAATGTTCCTTTCTCGTACAAACACAGAAACTGTCTTCCAATTAACACTGACATTCCACACTGCATGTATAAAATATTAAATTGGCCACGCAAATATATATAATCGTATTACCACGATTGTGTACTCTGGCAGTTTCAGAGTTATCATTTTTCGAAATTAACTTTTATCGAACTTGTAATGATCTTAAATTTTCCGTTGTGAAGTATTCTATACAAAATGATATTATTTTGCTTTAATTAAACGACAAATGAGCGGTTTCGGTCTCTATGGACACTTGGGGGCAACTGAATCACCGATATACTTAACCTTTTCGACCTTAATCTGTCGAACGCTTTTCATCCAGTTATTTTCCATTCAGTAATCTCAGAGTCCCTTTCAAACTGGACTGTTTTTATGCCGCTCGTTATTCTGGGTTGCCACCCAGTACTGAACTTGGAAGACTTATTCACGTGGGAGAAAACTTATAAAAATCTGCTTAATGAGTGTATACAAATGGGTGAAAGGATGGCTCCTGCTCCGATGTCAGTATCTGAATTAACAAGGCCTAAGGAATTTTTGTTTTGCGTCTCGGGATATACTAATTTGTAAGCATTACCACATAATACGTGCAGTGAAAATATCTCTGACGTATTTGTACATTTGTTAAGTGAGATATTTGCATTCTTGTGTTTTTATTTGGTTTCTTATATTTATTTTCCCTACGAATTTGCTATTTACATTCGTCTACTACATTATTTCTGATTTCATTTTGACTTATTTTATGATCAGCTCAGCGTGTAGATTATACAGTTTTACAAGTCTTTTTTTTGTGACAATAACCGTTTTATAGCCATTTCTAAAGCACATTACGATTTCAGATTCAAATTAGTATTTCTCTATAAGCTACAAATTTTTAGTAATAAGGACATAAAGGCCTCATTTTAGTCAGAATTTATAAGTGGCGGTAAACTGGGGTATTAGTTGGCAACGTCAACTTCTGTGCTTGGTTTTCGGATGCCGGTAGTAATGTTATTAAAATGAATGATATGTACTGAATGTCTGCTCTCCAACTGCAACAACTGCAATGTTTTTAGTTTACGGGATTTGTGTCATTTACTGAATTCAGACACAGACAAATGTTTTTGTTACACCATTTTCATGCTGCAAAACAATCAATTTCTGAAACAACATTCATGATTTAACGAAAACTTTAGATCTGCAACAACAGTAATGTAATGGATGCTTTAGACGTCTGGTATGTACAAATATAGAATCAGAAAAGATCTTAAATGGAATTTGCTGTATAATAGAACAACAAAAATTTCTGTTCCAATAGTTATGCTAGTTTGACAAAATAAATTTCTGAAATGTTGCAAATAATGCTTTGTTTAATTAATGCAATTAACATAAATTCGACGAAAGATGCTTACCAACTGGTAAATAGTTGCAATATCTATTCTGAGTGTATTGTTCCTCTCTAAAACTTGTATCTTCCCTAACTTAAAATCAAGATTTTTGCACAATTTGTAAAGGTCATGACGCTCAAGTGTAAGATCTGTTAGAAATGTATGGAACCCGTTATCTTATTTTTACCAGAAAAAAAAATGAAATTGTTTTGATGGGCTCCGTGTCAGAGAACTTTGGAAAGATATGTTTTAACGAGCAAAGAAAACCAAGCATGGATGATATTTTTAACTGACTTCAAAAAAAGAAGGAGGTTCTCAATTCGTCTGTACACTATACCTTTTTTATGATCAGCGATATCTTTCCAAGTTTGTACCGATTTAAATGAAATTTTTAATGGGTAGCGTATACCTCCAAAGTAGTCCCATATGAATTTCTTTGAGAAACCACCCCTCCTACCCTTTTCCACCCCTTTATTTTTATACAAACCCACATTTTTTATCTGATTTCGATCGAACTTTGGATATGTATAGTCAAAAATAGAGAGAGAAATAATGTCAACTTCTGGTTTAAAAAAACGGAAGCCATCAAAGTTCGCATATATATGTCATTTTTCATGGAGAAGGTTTCTAACCAAAAAATTAAAAAAATAAAAACCACCCTCTACACCCCTTATTTTTATAGAAACCTACATTTCTTATCTGCTTTTGATTGAATTTTGCACATGTATACTTTAAAACAAAGAGAAAAATCCTGTCAACATTTGATCTTCCAAAGCTCAAACCCTCTAAATCCTTCCACCCCCTTTCCATCAAAGTTGGCATATACATGTAATTTTTCATGGAGAAGGTTTCTGACCAAAAAATTAAAAAAATAAAACCACCCTTTACACCCCTTAATTTCATAGAAACATACATTTCTTATATAATTTTGATTCAACTTTGCACATGTATAATTTAAAACAAAGAGAAAAAACCTGTCAACATTTGGTCTTCCAAAGTTTAACCCCTCTCCTACCTTCCACCCCCTTAATTTTTGTCAATGTTCTTCTTTATAAAATGCTAAAGTCGACACCGTTTGACCGATTATCATCAAAGTTGGTATATACATGTAATTTTTCATAGACAAGATTTCTTACCAAAAAAAGTAAAAATAATAAACCAACCACTCCCCTCTACATCCCTTAATTTTTATACAAACCCACATTTTCATCTGATTTTGATGGAACTTTGTACTTGTATAGTCAAAAATAAGGAGAAAAATACTGCCAATTTTGGTTTGAAAAAACTGAAGCCCTCTCCCCCTATCCACCCCATTAATTTTTGCCAATGTTCTTTATACAAAGCTACAGTCGACATCATTTAACTGGTTTCCATTAAAGTTGGCTTATATGTAATTTTTCATGTAGAAGGTTTCTGACCAAACACAAATAAAAAAAAACACCCATTACACCCCATAATTTTATAGACACCTACATTTTTTATCTGATTTTGATTGAAATTTGCACATGTATACCTTAAAACAAAGAGAAAAATCCTGTCAACATTTGGTCTGCCAAAGCTCAACCCGTCTCCCTCCTTCCAGCCCCTTAATTTTCCCCAATGTTCTTAATAAAAAGATACAGTCGCCACTGTTTGACCGAATACCATGAAAGTTGTCGCTTATATGTATTTTTTTCACGAAGAAGGTTTCTGTCCAAAAAATCCAAAAACCACCCCATCTCCCCATTAAACCGCTTAATTTTTATACACACCCACAGTTTTTATCCTATTTAAATAGAACTTAACAAATTTTTACTATAAAACAAAGAGGAAAAATAATGTCAACTTTTGGTTTGCAAAACTGAACCCCTCTCCCCGTTTCCAACCCCTTGATTTTTGTCAATTTTCTTTTTAAAAACCTACAGTGGAAACTATTTGACCGACTTTATGAAAGTTGGCACATATACGTATTTTTTATGGGTAAGATTTCTGACCAAAAAATCAAAAAACTTCCCTAGCTTCCCTTTTCCATCCCTTAATTTTAGTACAAACACACATTTTAATCTGATTCGGTGGAACTTCGCGTGTGTATATTTTAAAACAAATAGGAAAAGAAAAATACTGTCCACATAACTTTCACAAAAACGCAAACCCTATCCCCCTTTCTACCCCTTTAATTACTGTCAATGTTCTTTATATAAAGCTACAGTTTCTATCTGATTTTGAAAGAAGTATGCACATGTATACTTCAAAACAAACAGAAAAATAATGTCTACATTTGGTTTAGAGAATCCAAACCTCTCTCCCCCTTTCCACCCTTTAATCTACACAATGCTACAGTTTCTATCCGATTCTGAAGGAAATTTGCACTCGTATACTTCAAAACATACAGAACAATTATGTTTTAAATTAGGTTGCAGAAGCCCAACACCTCTTCCCTTCTAGCTCCACCCCTCCTAATTTCCAATGTTCTTTATAGATACCCATAGTTTTTATCATATTTTGATGGAACACTGCACATGAATACTTAAAAACAAAGAGATATATAGTGTCAACATTCAGTTCACAAAACCCAACCGCTCAATCCCTAACTCTATTTAATTTTTGCAAATGTTCTTTACAGAAACTACAGTTTTTATCTGGTTTCGATGGAACTTTGCTCATGTATAATTTAAAACAAAGAGGAAAATACTGTCCACACTAGCTTTACAAAAACCAAACTATCCTTCGTCTCCTAACTCCTTAATTATTTTTTGTACATACCTACAGTTCTTATCTGATACCGATAGAAATTTACACACGTTTACTTTAATTCAATCAGAAAAGTCAGTCTACATTTGGTATACACAAGTCCAATCCCTCGTCCCCTTTACCCCCATCCGTTTTAATTTCCAATTTTCTTTACAAACAATCACAGTTTTAAATCCCATCAAAATCAATTAAGCTATTTTTAAATCATGGTAGAATATTTATAAAATAAATATTTCCTAATGTCTCAACATGTACTTCAGATTTCAACTTGGACCCCAAGTTTTCACGTTGTGAAAACCAATTAAAAATCTACATTTTCTGTGTGATGCCAGAACAAACAGATGTATTCCAGAGGCAGATTTGTGTATGTGGTATGTTTTAATGCCCAGATGTTACATGTTTCGACTATCGAGCAGCAGCTTTAACAGATTTTATGGTTAGATCGAAACAGAGCATGGACCAATATGTAAACTGACATTCCTTTACACAACATCCAATTCACCCCGTTCTGGAAGTTGTTGGGGTATATAAAGACAGATTTTTTGTTTTGAAAGCAAGCGCTTTAACCACTGATCAACCAGGAAGTTCGCAAAATGAGAACTGCTCCGGCATTTTTAAAATACAAAGCAACCTATAATACCACTAAAAATTTAAAAATAACATAATTGTTTTTTTAAAAAAATCTCCTTCAAAAAAAGCAAACTAAAAATTTTGAAATAATTTTACACCTTACTTAGAGGAAAGGAAATCTAAATGGACAATTTTACATTACTGTTTTTTAAATGTTTACATTAATTAGTTATTTTTGGAGTTGGTTCCAGCCAAAGCAAGAAAAACAAAAAGATAAAAACAATAATAAATAACAATAAAACATAAAAAATCATGTTACTACTTACTTACTATTAATGCCATAAACATATTTCAACAAACCTGAAACATTCAGATGACACGCCGATATTATACTAACTGTATTTTTTTTAACTGCTTAACGTCTCTTAACAGCGACGTCTTTAGAGACGGGAAAGGATGGGGGGGATCAGGAATAGGAAGGAATTCGGCCATGGCCGTTTTGAAGGAAGCATCCCGACATTTGCCTGGAGTTATTTGGAAAAATATGGAAAACCCAAATTTGGATGCCCGGACGGGGATTCGAACCGGCGTCCTCCCGAATGTGAGGCGAGAACGCTAACCGTTACACCACCACTCTAGGTTACTAACTGTAAAGCGTTTACTGCATGATGCAGCCTACCAACTGACACTGTCGCGCCAGAGATATGCCTAGATGACCAACACAGCCACAGATTTAATACTGTTGATTTGTTTCCCTAAGCTGTCTCCCGCAATAACACTATCTGCCTCATGACTTGCTGTAAAATATTTGGAATTTTTGTTCGTACTCCCCGTTTCGCCTCGAATACCAAATAAAGTTCAGTAATTCGATTTTCGCGATGTGACAGCTGGTACCGACTCCAAAAATAATTAATTAATGTAAAAATTTCAATAACAGTAATGTAAAATATTGCCCATTTAGATTTACTTTCTTCTAAGCAAGGTATAAAGTTATTTTAAAATTTTAATGTGTTTTTTTGAAGGCGGTTTTTATGTTTTTTTTTAAACAATTATTTTGCTCAAAAAATCTTCAAAAGTTTCTCGGGAAGTAAAAGAGCTCAAAACTGGAAGGAAGTAGTTAATTAGACGATTAGTTCATACCTTCTACGCTAGTAGATTACTCTTGCATCGTTGTTACAGACTAGAAACACATTCAGTTCAAATTAATAAACAGATTTACATATTTTTGTTTCTATAAAATGTATTATCATTGTTGTGTACATGTAACGATTGTAAATTTTTAACATAGTAAACTACGCATACAGTTAATATTTAATTATTTCACTTGGTATTAATCTTTAAGAATTGTAAGTATATTGTTAGGAGTGTGTTAATTTATAACCTAATCTTCTTACTGTACTCTGCGCTATAGTGTAAATACTTTTGCATTGATTTAATATATTTTAGTGTACTGGCTGTGAGCAGTCACACCGTATGGAACTTAGATGTTTTTGAGTGAAACTTGATCTGAAGCCGCACGGACACCAGGTGGGAACAACATAAATAATGGTGACTGGCTACAGTCCGGAGTGTGATCTAGGGGACCGCCTGGGGCTCGCAACTGAGAGTTGGGACTTGTGTTCCATAGTGGAAGCCTAGTAGACGTGTTGGAGCGACGGATGATTGTGTCCGGCAGTTTGTCGTAGGAACTCGTATGAAGGGCTTAGCTATAAGTTCTGTAAAATGCTGTAAATCACTTTCAAGTGAAGACATCACGTTGACCAACTACAAGCAGCGCCACCGACGTCGTCTTTTCGAACTAGTAACCACGCCAGTTGTAATCACCGCAAATGACATTCGTATTGATTAAACCCATTGCTAAGAATAAACTTGATGAATGCTACTTTTGTAATAAATGTAAATCTACGAGCAAAACTTAGGCCTAGTGGTGTTGATAGTTTACAAAGCAATATCCCAATACCTCCAATCATTAATTTATATAACTGATAATTTTATTTATAATAATCTATGCAGAACAAAGGTTATTTAATGTTTAACAAGAGAGGGACTGAAATATTTATTATTTTTTACTAGCATGATACATTATTTAAGAACATCAAGGGATTATGAAAAATGGTTTACAATATTGATTAATAAATAGAATCGAGTTCACAAACAAAGTATTTATTGTTCCATTAAATTCGTTTTAATTGCTGAAACAAATTAATCGGAAAGATAAGTCATTTTATTTGATTGAATTGGTTAATGTCTCAGTAGAAAGCATTTATTTAACTATGGCTGTTATGTACGGATGGAGAATTATTGCGAATAGTCGTTCACTTCTTAGCGTAAATTTCGTTGAATGGTGCCACTGTGATGGCACCCACAGCAAGGCTCAGCAGTGCGTGACAGCCGAGGCCTCGATTGAGGGCTGCCGGGCGCAGCTGGTTGGACTGTTGGTGTCACAGCCAAACTAAGGTTTTTACACGTCTCGCAAAGAAGAAGCATCGGTCATCGGTAGGGGGCCGCCCTCCGATTTTAATCAAACAATTCTACTCTTCATCAAACACCAGTATCTAGCACTGAAGTGATCTCACTGGCTTTTTTGAATCCTCCCGTCCTACAGCATCGGAATACTTGTAACTTCAACCTGTTTTCACCGACAGGTCGATACGTGGACGGCATCGTTGTAAGAAAACGATTTATCTTCGCCGTCTTAGCCTAAGAGGTTTTATGTATGACAGTCCACATTTTTGTGACAGCTGTTAGGGACTGTGCACAAACTACGTGGCTCGGTCCAGGGGGGGGAGGGGTTTGCTGGAAGGCTACGCTGGGCTACGTGGGGGGAGGGGGGGTTCCGAGCCAGGCCACGTAGCTTTCCTTTCATAACATTTTTCACAGTTAAAATGAGGAACAGAACTCACAACAGCACGTGAATATTTATTTCCGTCATTTCACTATCTCCGTATGTAATTTACAATAGTCTGACAAGAGAAAACAGTACAAAATGTCTTCTGGAATCAAAAGGGAACAAAGCTACGTGCTACGTGGGGGGGGGGGGGGGGGTAGAGGCAAAAACCACGTAGGGATACGTGGGGGGGAGGGGGGGTTCACAGGAGGCCAAAATGGAGCTACGTGGTTTGTGCACGCTCCCTTAGTGGCGGCTTTGCCTGACCCATTGCATATCGGAACTGCTTTGCTGCTCTGGCAATTCCTGAAATAGCGGTTAAGTCACGTACGCGTTAGCTACGTGAAGATGTCAAAAAAAATGTATGCAGTGGGTCATACCACTACGTCCATTACAATAACTTAAATATTAAATCCCAATTCCTCTTAAACTACGTTCGATTTGAAATATCTAAAAACGGATTTCAAATCTGCACAAAAATTTCAGTAAGAATCACAGATTCTTTCCGAGAAAGAAGTTACGGATCGGACGATCGGATTTCAAATCCCAATGGAACCGAGGATTTTTCCTCGAAGCTAAGTATCTAAAACGGCTCTCCTGCTACGCTCAGTATACTGTTAAATAAACATCGAATATGAAAGTCTTCGGAGATTAAACGACCATCTCTCAGGTGCTGATATTTTGAAAAGGAGTATGTTGTTCTATCTTAGCTGATTCCCACTCCAAGGACCTGAAAGGCCTGAGACGGAAATTATCGGGGATAGCTTTCAGGAAGACGTGATTCGATCCGCTGTCTGGCCACTGACAATGGTTTATTCAAAAGGCATTGGCAGAATTCCTTCCCATTCTTTGCCCCATTCTCTCAAATCTCTAATGACAGCGATGTCGACGAAGCGTACAACCATACCGAAGAAGGAAGGAGGATCTGCTTCTAGTTATTACCAAAAGAGGAATTAAAAAACTGCTTCTGCAAAGAACTCGTTTCGTCAACTAAATACATAGTTTGTTCCATCAGTGCCTGATTCGGATTTCATACTACTGGCTTCTTATACTAGATGCAAAAATCAGTCATGATCCAATACGTATGACATTAACACCGTGTTATTTTTATGGTGTATGCTATCTCATAAATTTTGTGTGAATAATGAGATTATTAGAAACAAAACTAATTAATTATAAGACTTGATATCCGGATCCCATTCATTCAGTGGAGTGGAATCATAGCACAGTGACAAATCTTGATATTTTATCTAAATGACAAATAATAAACGAAAAGATTTAGAACAATGTTTGATAGGAATAGCTAACCTGACAAAGAAGCCTGCTTACATTTTGGCTTGGTAATGATTAAATAATAGACGTTTGTTAAATAGGCAAATACTTTCATTAATTAAAAAGATGGGAATATACGAAACACAAATAATCACTGCAGAGAAAAGTTTAAATCGGAAAAGAAAAAAATTGTTACGGCGTTTCAGAGTCTTAACAGTCTTTAAAAACGGAATAATCACATCGTCACACTGACTCTCCTGGGGTTAGCGGTCGTCGAGTGAAGCCATGACAAGTTCAGTGATTCCTGCTGATGAGGGCAGCCAGTTGGTTAGAGGCATCGGTAATTGGGGTCACAGAAAGTTGTTCCGCAACCTCTCTTCAGCGTGAAGCCGATATTCGAAGAAGTGCAACATAGCAACGCTCTCAACCAAGTTCCAAGAACTGTCCCACTGCAGAGCACGCAGTGAAATCGCTCGAAACATTTCTTAGCCGGAGACACCACTACCTTCAACATTGTGACAGACATTTCGATTATACTGTTTGTGAAAATTGCAACGTCCAGAATGAACTGTGTGAATCACACCAAAATCGGACGATGTGTGGAATGGTGGAACCGTAAGAAGTGATTACGATTGCAAAGAGGTGGCGTGCACGTAGGCCCAACAGCGCACTCTTATGCTTCCAACTCCGCTCTCACCTGGAACGAAGTGGAAACGTGCCAGTGCCGGTATGACTCATCGACGTCAATGGACGCAATACCAACACGTGAGTTCGAACGTGGCAGAATGATTGGTCTCCGAGAAACAGGTTTGCCGTACCGTGAGTTTGCGGCTCGTATATGACACTCTGCTACGACAGTGATGTTTGTATGGAACCAGCCGGTAGAAAACCACACAATGTCACCACAGAGCTGGATCACCACTACCTTGTCTTCATGGCCGTAACCGACAGAGCCGCTTAGTCCACAGTGTTGACATTGGAGAACTGCAACGGGTGTGGACATGCCTGCTTGAACGTCTGACGCCTTCTGCTGAGGGCCGGACAGGTGGCACGCATGCCATTGCGTCAGTTTCAGTTGACCAGAAACCACCAATGCCTCAGACTTCAATGGGCACGTGAAAGCCGTCACTGGCGCGCGAGTGGCAAAACGTAGTGTTTTCGGACGAGTTCCGCTGCAACATGGCCGCGTTCGTATTAGACGCTACTGTGCTGAACACACTGTTGAGCGGCATAGTGGAGAAACACCAAGTGTTACAGTTTGGGGCGCCTTTGGGTATGAAATGTGACCTCTCCTTCTACGTATTAAGGGAATCTGAACAGCAACCGCTACATCAGGTATGTTTTAGAGACCGAGGCACTTCCCCTCTTGCATGGAGCTCCACATGCCATATTCAGCAGGAAAATGTCCGGCCACGTGTGGCGAGAAATGTGGGAGTCTTATTCCAATAACGACGCGTACCACTGCTTTCCTGGCCTTCACGTTAGCCTGACATGTCATCCATCAAACATGTCTGGGATATAATCGGTCGGCAAATTGTTCGTTCTGGTCATGCTGAATACACTGTCGGTGCTTTGTGGACGTGCCTACAAATCGCGTGACAGTTTGTTACCAAGCAGCATATCCAGCTCTTTCATTCGATGGCACGACGTGTACAGGATCTACAGCATGTGGCGGCTTCACACCGCACTGTAATTCCAATCATTTGTGTATTGTTTTGTCCCTAATTTGCAGGATAAATTTTGTTGTAATCACATGCCTTCTTCTTGGTGCTGCAATCTTCATACATAGTAGCGTACGTTCAGCAAACATGTCCGGTGTTTAAGTAAGTCGCCCCTTCGATCAACACAGACTTCTTTATATACCTGACTGACGTTCCTGGTTTTAGCTTTGTTTCCTGGGTATACCGGATTCACTAGGTACATTCGCCGTTTTCGAGTTTCATCGTCCCCATATCCTGATACTAGATCACCAAAGGACTTACTAACCTTGACTCGCTTATCGATCACAATTACTTTTTTAGTCACAGATTTCTGGATTTGTGTTGTGAGCAAAATGGCTTCGATTCGGCGAAAAGATAGCTTGTTCCTTTCTACTTGTTTTTCTTGACATTTTCCTGTTGCACGATTGTGCTATTTACTGAATTCAAAAATCGTATTCTGCCAAAGCAGTCCCTACGTAGCAGAAACTAAATATAATTTTTTTTTTTCCGTCACCAGTCAGCAGTCTGATTCTTAGGTGTCCTCCATCACTTCCTATCCCGAGATATTACCTTTGTCTCTACATACTCCTAACAACCTACTTAAAATTATATGTTTATTTGTTTGTTTGTAGAATTCTTTCCTTCGACTATTTACCTCCATTAACAAATTGACAACCTTGGATGTCTTAAAATGTGATCCACCATCGTATTTCTGCTATGATACTATTCCACAAACTACGTTCCTCACCGACCATTTCCAGAACATGTTCAGTACCTCGTTGTTAGGATATAGCACCATGTTTCAAAAGATTATATTTTCCTTCTGTATGGTATTTCTTAAGTACAAACTCCACTTTCATAAAGGGCTGTGCTCTATAAGAACAGTTTTTCAAATTTCTTGCTGATTTTTAGGTCAGGACTAGAAATAAAAAGTTTCCTCTTTCGAATGAAGGTTCTTTTTCTTTTTGACATCGTTCTTTGTTCGGTCACGAGTGGTAATTTTACCTCCAATATAACAGAATTCTCTTACTTCTTCTAACGAATTTTCAGCAACAATTTAAATTCAATCTTACGTTATTGTTATCACGTTTGCTTATTTTATATCTTTTATTTGTTTTGACTAATATTTAGACCTGTTTTATCTCCCAGCACTTTATTCATGCCGTTCAGTAATTTCTAGAGTTACTCACTTCTGTCTGGTTTTCTCCCTGAATCCTTATGTCACATTAGAAATTTTCTTTCACTTCCTTTCAATGCTGCTAACTCTGAAAAATATTTTATGCCAAATCTACGTTTAAAAATTTCAGAAAATATGCTAAAGTTTTCGGAAAATGCTGAAAAAAACGTTGACAAAATTAAAGGGCACATTAATATGTCTATCAGAAAAATCTTACCAAAAGTAAAGTATACCATTAACAGGTCTACCATTCAACACTTCTATCAAAATGAAATTCTACCAAAAAATAAATATATCTATAAAAAATTCTACCAAATGTTATTTCTACCTAGTAACAATGATACGAGTGGCGAGCAATCCAGCATGAAAACTCTTACATAAAAGTCTCTACCACGGGGATCTCTACTAAATGTAACAACTACCATAAACATTTCTACCACTTTTACTAGCTACAAATCACAAGCCTACCATTAAAGTGTTAACCAAATCATAAACCTACCAAAATAAACCTTTACCAAAAAAAAAAAAATCGTACCTGAAAAGTAACTTTATCTTGTTCTAACACTACCAAAAAACAACTTCAACATAATTTTACCCTATCAGAAAAAATAAATTTGTCTATGTATCATTCAATGAATAGAGTATAAAATATTGATTACCTTGCGTCTTTATATCTGTGTCTATTTATCTTGAAAATTGTCTGAATCAAAACTTAAATATGTTAGTGAGTATCGACTACAGTATAGCCTTTTACCCGTCTAAACCGCCGCTTGACTCACATGATTCTCTGCTTATTATTCTCTTATCCGTTCGAGTTTGAACACCTTGACCTATCTAACATTATAAAAAGTTTTACTAACGCCTTATAACCACCCTTACTTTTTCTGATCCGTTCTTCCAATGTTGATTTTAACTCTCCAGCTTCTCTTCCAGATCGGTATTGTCTATATGCAAAATAACCACAATCATTTTCTGTCTTTCAGTTTCCTTTTTATTCTATATCATCCAAATCAGTAATTTTGAAATATATGATTGTAGACTCATAAGAGATAATTTTCACATTTGTCAGGTTGGGTTTTGTTCTGAAGTGTGAAGATAACATTAAAATTCGTTAGAATATCTCCTGTTTCTTATATTTTCAATATCAGTTTGTACAATTTTTATATTCCGTCTGCTCCTACGGATGTTAACAGTGCTGCACGCATCCCACCAATTCGTGTAGCTTCACTTAAGAGCAAAAATTTCAAAACTCTGTCAAATACTGCCCCTAAAACAGCATCTCCTACGTCATTTGTATCGCCATTATCCTCTCCAGTACACTGCTATTCAAGGTAACCCCGATCATATCCCAGATAGTCTTCACATGATTACTATATGGCAATTTAGGTGACCAAGTTATATGCTGGAATTGTGCAGAGTTCTCCTCAAACCTTTCGAATCCGGTGACACAGTGAATTATTATCCTGGAACTTCACATCTTCCTTAAAGAGTTGCAAATGGTCGTCACGGTAATGATAATAGCGATGTTCTTTCATGGACCAGATCAATTTAACCAGAGGACCCAATCCATGTCAGGTTAGCATTACGAAACTGTTATCAGCACATAAAATGCCTTGCAGACACAAAGTCGTTTGTGACTTATCCAAATCCGACCATCGGCGTCTAACAACTGGAAATATGACTCATCGGATCAGTTTTTTTTGTAGTCATCCAGGATCCAAAACACTTGTTCATGGGCACAGCTAAATCAGTGAAGCCGATGCACTGCTGCGAGTGAAGGCACCCCAGTCTGTCTGCTGGTACACTTGTACATGTTTCTAGTGCGTCCATAATTAACTGTGGCAATTAGTTCGCGCACTGTTGTTCGTTTATTGACACGGGACTATTTGCTCATGTGTAAATGTTCACTAAGCACTCGTAGCCGGCAACAGCTTTGTCCCGTGTGCGAGGTAATACTATGCATGAGGTAATACCATGCATGAGATACCCTCCGTAGAGTTTTGGGATGCAATACTAAATTTCATAATCACTCACTAAATGCTATGGCCCTGCATCGGGCTTCCACTAGTGTTCCGTGTTCAAACTCCATAAAGTCTTGTCTGGTAGCTACTATCCCGTTAGTGAACGTTTCTCAAGATACTCATGAGTCCAGTTGACAGCTCTGTCAACCATATGCCTATTTACTCTGTGTCCTTTTGATGAGACTAATGGTTTAGTGTGGCGACTGTCGGTTCATGTTTAATCCTCCTGTAGGTCCACATACCACAACACTGAACGATGACGGCGTAAAGAATCGGTAACAAAAATTCAAGATGAGTGGAGATTGTATGTTGTTTTTAATCAACGCAATCTTTTTGAAAACATAAACTTAATGTTTATTATTAAGTCACCCAACTTCTATTCAGCAGTTTACTAACAGTCCCGAAGTTTTTCTCCATAGTGGTGAGAAGTAGGAATGTTTGTTATTCGAAATTATGGGAATCAAAATTCCTCTGGTCGCGTTGGCTTCTCTCCTGGCTTAACCACAATCCAAACTGTTCGTGTGATAACCTAATAGGAGAAATCTTTCACGGAACTGTCTTTTCCACGCTGGATGGAGGAAACGACGAAAGAAAACTACCAATTCTTACAGAAATTATATTAATTGTTTATGTCACTCCTGCTTCGCTTTGGATTACTTTAAAATATTTCCGATCTGCACTAAATACATTAACGAATATTTTAATCATCTCACTGTACCGGAATTTTAACTCTACTAAGCATACAACGACGGATGTTATTTCATATGTGAATCGTTATATTAGAACTTGTTCCCAAATAAAAAAAAACTTCCGTTTGAACTATTGTTGAGATGGTTAACGTAGCTATTACGCAGTGTTATTAATGTAAATATTCCGTTCTTTTAGAGATATTACTCTTTTTACAAACGTTTTCTCGGTACCTCGCAATGCTTGATTGTATGTGGAGGATGACCCGAGAATTGGCGTCCAAAATGGAAAACTGAATATACTAGAGGTGCCTTCGCAGTGTTCTCATTCACAACTTTTCCCTCGACCTTTTACAGGGGTGTGGACGAATTACAGATACTCTAGCCAACTGCATAGGAGTCTGACTTACTATTGGCCACTTCCATGACAAAAATTTGAAGTTAAAGTTCTGAAGGAGAACGGAACAAAGGCAAACTTGTATCTTCAGTAGATAGGAACAATGAAGTTTTTAGTGTGCTAGTAAAAAAGTTTGTGAAGTATCTGTACGGTGTTCCAATTTTCAGAAGCCTTCTTACCGACTTACAAAATTGCTGACGTTGATATGATAATGTTACTTAGATACACAGGGTAGTTCAACTCGAGCCGTCGAGGAAGCAACATCGTTTACCTTAAGCGAGAGTGTAGTGCACGCAGCCCAGTGAATAGTATCTATTGCTGAGTATACACCACATTCAACTGAGTGATATAATAATATCTATCGAGTAGTGCAAACGTTTAGTGAGTGATATGGAAAGCAGGATCTACGGGGAGAGTGGTGACCCACCCTATAGACTGCACCAGCAGATACACTACAGGCGGTGGTGATAAATGCTATACATGTTCTACACACCGACACATCAGACCTCGGCATGGATTTATGTAAACCTGAGAACCACAAGCGACGCAATGAAGAAGACAACGGAAGCAACGACAAGCGAAAAGAGTTGGCATCATACAATGTAAGCTAACAGAAAACGCTGTAGTTAATACAATGTGTGGAGACAACGCAGTGAATAGTTTAGAAACCCCATCCTAGCTAACCCTGTCGTCAGTACAAGGCAAGATAAATGGCACGCGGCTAGAAAAAGTAACCACCAGAGTAGCATCCAGCCCCCACTTGATGGAAAATAATGTGTCCCGCATACCTGCTTATGCACACAATAAGGCAAATCGCTACAAAGTAGATTCACCAGGACCATATTACATATATGTAGATGGATTAGGAAAGAATATTGGAAACCCTTCCTCCCATGGCGGTGGGGAAAATAATATTTGGAGCTAGCCCATAATACAGGAAACTTATCAAAAACATAGTTGCACAGGGACAAAACGGAATAAAAACAGATCTTGCGACACCACAGGCTGCTAACAACCTCGTTGACTCGCCATTATTCTTTGCACGACAACTTGCAGCATACATCCCGGCTCATATAGTAACTAGACAAGGAGTAATAATGAACGTAGATACAAGTATCAGGGAGGACGAATTAATTAGCTTTCTCGAATCATCGGTACCGGTAATTAGAATTAGACGAATGACAAAAAGGGTAGTAATAGAAAATCAAACAAAAGTAATCCCATTGCGAGCTTGTGTAGTGACATTTGACAATCAAACATTACCAGAATATGTGTCGGTGTACGGCATGCGCTGCCAAGTATCTCCGTATATAACAACAGTCCGTCAGTGCTATAATTGTTTGAGGATTGGGCATATAAGCAATCAGTGCAAATCAGAAACAAGATGCACAAAATGTGGAGGAAAACATTTAAAAACACATTGTACTAATCCGAAACCAAGCTATGTACACTGCCATAAAGAACATGAAGCCACGGACAAATCATGCCCCGAGTTTAGTAAGCGGGTTAAAATAAATGAATTATCAGCCAAATTAAACATAACTTTCAAGGAAGCAGAACATATCATCACTCAAAAAACATACGCGGAATTTTCCACTCCAGCCTCACATATCCAGGAAAGACCAACCCTCCCAGCATTACCTAACGCAGCGGAAGTTTTGCTGTCTACAGACGCCCACCAGCTACGACCACAACATGGATCAAACCGCCAATATATTACCAACCACAAGAACTATTATTAGAACCCGTAAGAAGTAACCTGTACTCTCCTCAGCCACGGGAAACACCACAACAGAAGACAAAACAGTAGCATCACTTAACATAAACCAACGTACAGCACACACTGATCACCAGGAGGACACCATAGTAGGAAAAGTATTCAGTATCATCATGCAGATAATTAACGGAATCCAGGGCCCACAATAGATTCGGCTGCAATAATAGATATGATTAAGGAGCATTTTAACTTGCAAACCATAATGAAACTGTTACAGTGGAACGCAAGTTAATTGCCGCAAATAAAGAATCGTTACAACAAGAATTACACAGTCAGAAAATAACAATAGCAGCCATATCAGAAACATGGATAAAACCCGGAAGAAATATCACATTCCCAGGATATCACACGCAACAGAAAAGATGGAAAAGGTGGTGTAGCACTTATAATAAAATTAGATGTACAATACACATACATAATTTTAAATAATTCCAGCGAATGGAGCTTCCAAGCAGTAGCAATACGAGTGCGCATTGATAAGTGAGAAGTCACAATCGTATCTATCTACTGTCCTACAAAAACAGTTACAACACTCAGAGAATGGTACACACTGATGTCACTGTGGAGCCACCGTACTTGTTGTGTGGAGATTATAACGCTCACCACAACAGTTGGGGCTGCGCGTGCAACGATGCTAGTGGAAACGCAATCTTAGAAATGTTAGATGAATTCCACTTCACAATTCTTAACGACGGCACACCCACTCAAATACAGACGTCAGAACGACGACCCTCAGCTGTCGACCTCACAATTTGTTCATTAGACATCGCAACAGAACTTAGTTGGAAAGTAAGCAATCAGTCCATGGGATCTGACCATCTCGCCTTAGAAATATCAGTACAACTCGCAACTACTTTCAATTCCCGTAAACCAACAACCAAATGGAATGTAAACAAAGCGGACTGGAAGAAATACAGTAATATCATAGACAAGAAAATCGACACGGTGACAAGGGCAGAAAAAATTAATTAATGTATAAAGAATTTATCAACTTAATAAGTGAAGCAGCTAACATAACAATCCCTCGTAGAAAATAAAAAGACAATTTAAGAACACCACCAGTACCATGGTGGAATCCAGAATGTTCTCACGCAATCGATAGAAGGAGGTTTGCATTGACAGCGCACAGTGCACTTGGGCGAACTATTTATAATATATGAAGACAGATACAGAAACAAAGCGCTTTCTCAAAGAAAACAAACGTTCATCTTTGCGAGAAAATTTCCAACACTATACCACAATCTCAAATATGGCCAATGATAGCTTCACTTAAAGGTAAAAAAAGGCCACACCAACCACTGACAGAAGTGACAGAAGAGTTTGCAGATATCCTAGCCCCACCTACAGTACTGCCACAACCGGAAACCATCTGAAATATCAACATCAAAGAACCGTCACACCAAAACGAAGATTTAACGCAACCATTTACCATGGAAGAATTTTAGAAAGCACCAAAAAACACGAACAACATGGGTTCCGGAAATGACGACATTCACTACTGCATGTTCTCGAAATTACCAATATCGGCGAAAACAAGCCTACTGAAACTGTACAACAACATCTGGAAAGAAAGCCAATTTCCAGAAACCTGGACAACCCAGATCGCCGTACAAATACGAGTACTAAAACCAAACAAACATCCAAGCAAATCTGTATCACACCAACCAATAGCATTATCATCTTGTATATCAAAGACGTTCGAAAGAGTGCTCAAGTTCCGTTTAGAATAGTGTCTTGAAAGTAACAACCTACTTCCTAACTCTCAGTACGGGTTTAGAAAGGCAAAAAGCACTCTCGATAACCTAAGCCTGCTAACAGCCGATATCAAACAAGCATTCTCGACCCATAGCTATCTTACAGCATTATTTCTTGACATCTCTGGAGCCTATGATGGAGTGAATATTACACTACTCATCCAAAAACTACAAGCCTTAAACCTACCGGACATCTACCTTAAAGGAATATACAAACTGTTAAACACACGTATCATATACCTACACAAAAAAGACAATACTTTGTTTGGGCCCCGAGTAATAACTAAAGGCCTTGCACAAGGATCAATATTAAGTCCATTGTTATATGCAATATATGTAGCCGACGTAGAACTTATTGTACCACCGGCAGTAAAGATCCTACAATATGCAGGTGATAAATGTATCTATACGTCATCGGCAAGCTTCACTTCAACAAGGAAGAGGTTAGAAGAAATAGCGAAAGCCATAGCACAATGAATGGAATGAAACCAATTGGACCTGTCACCATCCAAATCCTCCGTAGTCATATTTACTTGAAAATGTCAACCAACCAATCAGACGCAAAATTTCCTTAGGCCCATATTTAATACCGATTTAAACATCAACAAAGCTATTAAGTCTTTATTTAGACATCAGGCTTACCTGGGCCCAACACGTGGAACACATAATAGAAAGGACTGGGAAAGCTTTAAACATACACGTTTGGTGGGAAGCCAACACAGCAACAATGATAACATTATACCGTTCTCTCATTCGTTCAGTAATTGACTACGGAAGTATCTTTTACGGAAATGCCCCCAAATATGTACTGTAAAAAATTGGACTTCCTCCAATACCGAGCTTTGAGGATATGCTTGGGAGCAATGAGATCAACCCCCACCGATGTATTTCAAGTAGAAGCGAAAGAGATGCCTCTTCACTTCAGAACAGAACTAATGACTAACATTTTTCTCATTCGACGAGCAGCAATAACTTCCCACCACATCCAAAGCAAACTAAAGACATTAATGAGAATTAGAAACTCGCAAAGAAACTCAAACCAAGAAAGGAAACCTCTTTGAACAACTGAGGACAATATTCCCATTGATCTACCAAGACTGAGAGCTGTCAGTCTACAGCTTTCCATATACACTAAACGTTTATGTCACCGATCCATCAACAACCAAGCATTGAAACCTACACAGGAAAAATCAACAACTTCATACACAGTTATATCAGGAACAACTGGCGCGACTTCACAGAATTTATACCGATGGATCTAAAGCCATAGAAGGAGTGAGCTAGGCTCTCTACTGCCACAAAACAGGAGCCACTGGAACGTACACCCTTCCACTAGAGGCAAGCATATTTACCGCGGAAACTCTAGCAATAACGGAAGCAATTCAATATGGACTATAACATTTTAGAAAAATTCTAATTCTCACTGATGCAAAAAGCGTACTTAGCAAAATAGAGCATCAGAATTGGACCAGACGTACAAACCCATACTCTGATAGACTTGATACTACAATCCAAACAATCAAATAAGAAAATATATATAATGTGGATTAAATGACACGCAGGAATATCTAACAACGAAATCGTCGACGACCTGGTAAAGGCTGCAATAGCTGAAGGAAAATTCAAAGCAATTCCGTTACCCCACACCGACTTCCACAGCAAAATAAGGAAAACAGTCTATGAAAAATGGAAAAAAAGAATGGCAAATAACAAAACAAGAAAAGGAGCGACATTACGCGACTATCCAACCAGAAATACGATCAAAACCTTGGTACAATAATATAACCTGTGTAGACGACATACGTCATCAATAATAAGAATGAGGTTATGGCATGGGTGCTACCAGGCCCACATGCACTATATTAAAGTGTCATGAAAAGAACACCCCACAGAAACATCCGACCTAGACCATTTGTTTTTAAGTGGCTCAAAATATAACACCTCACAAAATAAATTACTTTGCTGCATCATAAAACAAAAATATACCTTTATCTACCAGCATCGCAACCTTGTTTTTTGAGATTAACCCTCATATTTTATCAGCCATCACTTAATACCTAAACTAAACCGGCCTCCACATATGAGAAAATTCATAAAATTACACCCAACCTGGGAAAAGGACAACGAAACAACACAACAGCAATAAAAAGTAATTTGTATCATAAACCAATTGTAAACATTCCAACCAACCAAAAATAAATTGAAATTGCAATTGACACTGTAAATTATAATCTTAATGACTTTAAATTATTGTAAATATGTAATTATAGTAAACGTTATCATAAGCTATTGTTAGTAGTGGAAACAGTGCATAATGTAAATGGTATTATAAATGATGCATGATGTATTATAAATTGAAATTGTAATCACAGTTGAAAAGATACCTGTAAATTATAACGCAAATGACTTATTATTAATTATTGTAAATATTGAATTATTGTTACTGTTATTATAAGTTATTGCAAATACTGTAAACAGTGCATAATATAAACGGTATTGTAAATGATGTATGATAAATTGAAATTGCAACAACAGTTGAAATGATACCTGTAAATTATAATCTAAAGGAATTTAAATCATTATAAATCATTGTAAATATTGAATTATAGTAACTGTTATTATAAGACATTTAAATTATTGTAAACAGAGCATAATGAAAATGGTATTGTAAATGATCTATGATGTATGATGTTGATGAGTGTATGGCATACTCCAAAAGCCTAATAATAATAATAATAAAAAGATACACAGGGTTGCACCTAAACAACGAAATGTCTGACCAATTTCCTTTTTTTTTTTTTTTTTTTTTTGCAATATCGTATTCAGTTAATGAAATAAATGGGCTTATAGTTACTGATTAGACATGGAAAGTTCTGGAACAACATTATGACGCCTTTTCATAAACACACCATACGTTCTCTATAGAGAAAACGATTGGCAGATGTATTCAAGATAAAACAACTTGTAACTTACTCATTTCTCAACCGTTTTGTTTTTCATGAATATTTATGCTAAAGCATATTTTTTTAAATTAATTTCATTTATACAGTATATGGTTTTAGAGTCGAGTAAACAATTATTTAGTGCGTCATTCAGTTTCAAATGACATAATTTTAGATTTTATAATTATGAAATAAAAAACACAGATTGATATTTTCTTGCTTCGCGAAATCTATAAAGTACTGTCTTGTACCTAACCTATCAATTTCATATTATTTTGCAATTTCTAAGTCTACTCTAAATCATGGTTGACCTTAAGTAATGTTTAAGTATTTTTAATTTGGAAAAGACTTTTCAGGATGACCCTGAATATACATTTGAAAAGTTACACTGGTAGTAGCTGGATAATTTCGGTTACTGACAAAACGATTCTGATAAATTAATACTTACTGCTGTTAAATAGAGATTACAATTCCACTTTTAAATCAAGCTATATTGGAAATAATATATACATGTAAATTTCGATGATCTGTATTTGTTTTCTACGTACTTACACTTCAATTTCTGTCATCAGTCTCTCGACTGGTTTAATGAAATTCATATTGGATTATTCTCTTCGTCTCATCCCATTACAGCATGTGTTCCCAATTGTCTGCTTCACATATGATGATCTTTGTCTTCATTTAAAATTCCTTCTCTCGACTTCCCCCCACCCCTTTTCTAACAAGTTAACCAGTCTCACATGTCTTAAAACGAGGCCTAGCAATTTGACTATTTTTCTTAGATTCTTCCACAAACCTCATTCTTCACGCATCATTTACAAAACACGTTCATCTCGTACCTTACCCGTCCCCTTAATTTGAAGCATACGTCTATAGAACCACATTTCAAATGCATTTTCCTTTTTTTCTGGCACTTCTCAGGCTGAATCGTCACTTGTATAAAGTTATGTGCTCCATACACAAAGTTTTAGAAACTTCTCTCTGAGTAATATGTCAATGTTTGAAAGTAAATAATTTCTCTTCTTTATGAAGACTCCTTTCGCCAGTGCTAATCTGCTATTGAAACGGTTCTTGTTTTGGCCATCAGTTTTAATTTTACGCCTTGACTAACAAAATTCTCTTAGTTCTACTAACATATCTACAGTACTTATATTTGTTATATTTAATCAATTGTTTTCAATCATTTGTGCTTCATATCATTACTTTTGTCTTGCTTTAGTACAAATTCTTTTCCCAGGAGTTCAGTATTTTCTCAATATTCACACCCTTGTTTGCTAATAGGAATCATAGTGTACTGATTATTTCTCTTCCTTTATTGCTTTCTCAGTATACAATTTCAGTATTAGCAGGGACAGACTACAGTCAGGTCACACAAAATTTCTAGCACTGATTATCTCTCACGAATCTTTACTTTTGTTTTAGCCCCGCAATTGCAGTATATGAATTTTCTGCCTCGAAATTTTGGACTTCACTTCTTTAAAAAAATTTACATCTTGTCCCATCTAACGTTTCCCTAATATCTCATCCATTACCCTTTTTATTATTCTGTATATCATCCTACTCACGCCATACACACTGCGGAGAAGTTTTGGATTTGAAGCGGGACTTTGACGCACAATCTGGTGATTAGGAATTCTGCAACAGTACCTCAGATAGTGAATATTACTTCCACCACCAGGACCCCGTTAGGACCGCATACACCATTACCGTGCCAACAGAGCGGATGCAAAACATTTACTAAAGCTATAAAGTTGTTTTCTCTGTACAAATTTATCATGCCATCTATACGTAAATGTAGTAGTTACACAGATATGGAATATTTTTCTTACCAAGATTATTCGTCTACAATTTTTACAGAAAATAAAAGTTCTAAACCATTTTAGTTCACAATTACAGTTTACGATTTCATATCATTAGTTTCATCTCAGCATATATTTACAACACTTCTAAAAGCATAATTAGAAATCTGTTTCTAACGTATCTTGCTATCTTTGTGGAGTAAGAAAAATAACTTTCTCCTTTTGCGTAAGTTTTAAGTACCAGTTTCATTTATTCATTTCCGCTGTTTATATAGAAATTTGCTCGCTGTATACATATCTGCATGTTGATTTTTGTGCAATTTAATTTCTTCATTTTCTAGTTTATTTGTTTCAGAAATTTTTGAATGATTCCCCGGCTTTACTAGTCTCGTAATTTTCATTGCTCAGTAAATAAACGCGAACTCAAGATTTTGATGTCCCTTCATTTATAAAATCTCTAGATTAAACTCTTTCTCTACATAGTAGGCGATGCGTTTTTTCCTTTCACGTCATGAGAAAAATGAGATGGAGCCTGCAGTTCGTGAGACAGATAGCTTTTTGTCCTGCGTCTCTGTCCGCTGAGATATTAAAAGGCGCCTATCCGCACTCTCTCCGTCCCACAAAGAAATGTCATTGCTTCCAGCACCTACACTAAGAGTGCTCTATCACTCTTGTCCCTTCCAAAACAAAAATATTTTTAAAAATCGTTTTTTGATTCCACACTCCATTCCAACTTACTATACAACCATTCGAATTGACTAAAATCAAAACATAATTTCGTAAGTCATAACGATAAATTAAGTACTTGACCATTATTGCATCATAATTCCTCTCCCGATCATCCATAATTTGGAGAACAATTAACAGCAGTAGAAAAGTAAATTAGTTCACAAGCATAGATAGTAATTTTATTTACATGTTAAACGTAATTGTCCCCATTATATTTCTTTTCTTTACAATATACGCTGTTATGACTCTCTGCATATTAACACCCTCAATCTCCCTCTGGTAGAATTTTCTTTTTTCCAGGGTCCAGGGATTTGTTGTTGGTCAATGTGGCAATCATTAGGTACGGGAGACGATTGCGGGAAAGGAATGGGAAGGAATTTAACGAAACCATTTCTGCATTTGCGGAATGACTTCGGGAAACAATGATAAACCGAACTCTGAATGGCCAGGCCACTGACCGAATCCCCTTTTATTTTTGCTTCTGGCTTTACGCCTCGTCGATGTCGAGGTCATTAGAGGTGGGAAATGACTGGGGGCAAGGAAAGGGAAGGAATTCGGCTATGGCCTTTTGAACGATCCATCCCACCATTCACCTGGAGTGATTTGGGAAAACCCATATCTGGATGGCCGGACGGGGATTCGAACAAGTATCCTCCCGAATGCGAGGCCAGAGCGTTACCGTTCAAAACTTTTTATATTGTAAAGCAATAGGATGAATGTATAAGGTACTTATATTGCCAAAACCCAAAGAAAAAAACATCAAAATACACATTTTTACGTAATGTTACTTTCTTTCTGAAGTCAACAGTTACTAGCAATTTTTGTGTAGTCTTGAACGAATAATTTATTTCTATAAAAAATATGACTTTTATGAAGATTAAACAATCCAAAGCTAACTCTGTGAACTAGGTAAGTTGTGAATTCCTGTGCTCCAGATGTCAGTGATATTGTTAACCTCGATTTTAAATAACGCTCTTTGTCTTTTCAATTGTGGAATGACTGAAGCAACTGAGTTTTAATTACCATAGGATCGTTTCTAACTTCTCTACAGATATCCTACGCCTTCTACTTTTGCGATCCTTTTCTTTTTAATGTTGGCAAATAGTTTCAGTTTTGGCATTCTTACATTCTTCAGTCGGCTTTGGTTCTTTGTAAATTCCTTTATCGAACAGAGGTTTCTTATCTCATTGTTAGAGATTTTTTTATCGCGGTGAGTTTTCCCGGCTTTTGATCTTGGGACTCTCATTTTGGAGGTTATAAATAATCGACATTTTAGCTCTTAGTTCTTGTCAGATCCATATAATTGGGTAATAGTTTCTTTAAAGCGTTACCGATATGTTCTAAAATCTTTATTTACATTGTATTACGTAATATCTCTGAGAAAACAAATCACACCAACAACTTAGTCTGGAATGAAATTTGTAATTATTTGGATTTTTTATTTCATACATTTACGCACAATAATCTGTTCTGTCCTTCCGTTTTCAATATTTTGAGCAAGCGGCGAGCAATTCTGAAACGTGGTTAAAGAATATTATCCCCCAGTTCTTCGTATTGCCTGTTGTGATACCCATTAGAGAGAAGCTGTAGGTTATTGCACAGTTGCATAATCTTCACTACGAATGGTCTTAAACATAATGTTTGCTGGTAATATGTTTAGGACCTGTGATTCTTTATATTATTTTTGTATGAGGGAACAATGTCCTCTATGATTAACCGCTGCTATTTCTGAATTAGGTACACCCTAAATTAGTGATCCTCTGTAAGAATACCGTAGTCAAATAACAAAGTTTTCATTTTTCGTTGATTTTTATGCAATTTTCAGACTATGAAGACTTTTGAGTAACTGATGATTACTCATTATTTCAGAGCGTTCTCTGCATCCTTCACCTTAACTGCCATTTTCCTTATTATAGAATCATGTTAGCCGCTTGTGTTCTATTCCATCAAAGATTTCTTACCTGGTGTTCGTTTTATCTCTTACTGCTTAATTTGATTTTTCATCCATCCTTGGTTGTCCACAGCTTTTACTCTTATTTCGTATAAAATCTGTGTAACACTTTTAGTTTCTCTTTCTGTCTCTTTTTATTGTTCCGCACTCCTGAGTTGTACAGAACAAAATCATTAACAATAACGCAGCATATTAACAACTATTCTTAACAAATTTCGTTATTCCATGCAGAATTCAGTGTGTCATTCAAACATATTTCAGAGCTAATAAGTAAACTATAGAAGATTATCACACAAATAAATAAATACGGCTTCCTTTCCACATTTCTATGCAACTGTAGGATCCGTGTTTCTGCAATTTCTTAAGAATTTTACACATTTTACTGCATAGTTAGTAGGTTTGATTTTTTAATTTCTATAAAATTATTTAGTTCCAAAGCATACTTCCATTTGTTTTTCTTCTAATTAAAAAGTACTATCTAAATATAACATCCTCAAGCAAAATAGTAGAATGTGTTTCTTACCACCATTAAAAAAGAATTAAATGTCTGTGTATGATTATTTTCCACATCACATTTCTCATCGCCAAAGAATCCAATTGTATGCACCATTTGTGGAATCAACAACATTACGCTGGGACCAAGGTCAGCGTCTGCCTGTGCTGATACTGCAGGGCGACCGCTGACTTTCCGATCACTCAGCTTCGCGTTCCACTTACATACATCGTCCTTCTTGGAATAAATCTCTACTACATCAAGAGTTTCCTCCAAAATCAGAGTAGGCTTCTTTTGGACTCTTGGTTTCCGGAGGCACTGCAAACTCTATTTCATCATTTTAGCCGTCTTTCAGGTGTATGTGCAGTCTCAGTAGTGAGTAGAGATTTTATATATATATATATACAGGGCGTTCGCCGGGAAACGCAACCCACTGTTAGCGCTACAAGGAAGAAACTGCTCCCGGCGAGCGAGCGATCAGCTTCCGGGATTGTTCGACCGTCGGCCGCGGACTATTTCACAATAATTACGCTTCATAAACTTGTATGTGCTAAGCATTTAAATGTGTCGTAATTCATTAGCTTACCTTATAAAAGATGCTGGAAGTGTTGACCCTCTTGTGTGATGCACATTTCACATCTTCTGAACAAATTTCGAGACACACGCTGGATTTCACCTTTGTCAATGGACATTATTACTTGATAGATTTTTTCCTCAAGTTCTTCCAATGTGTGAGGATTTCCTTCGTACACCTTACCCTTAAGTTTACCCCAAAGGTAGAAGTCACAAGGGTTTAAATCCGGTGATCTGGCGGGCCACAACCCACGGCTGATTACACGATCATAAAACACTTCGTCAAGTGCAGCAAGCGAATTTCTAGCGGTGTGAGCTGTCGCCCCATCCTGTTGAAAATAGCCGTACAAATTTTCTTCTTCAGTAAGTTTCTCGAAAAACGGTTTCACAATATTTTCGATATATCTTGCGGAAGTAAGAGTTTCACGGAAGAAAATTGGACCTATGATTCTCGAAGCACTAATCGCACACCAAACACCCACTTTTAAGTCATGCAATGGCAGTTGGAGTAGAGTATTTGGTTTTTCTGAACTCCAGTGTCGACTGTTTTGAGCGTTAACATAACCACTCAGATGAAACCAGGCCTCATCAGAGAAAAACGTCAGTTGCGGATCAACAGTGCCATCGTGGACACCCTGCAGGTACCAGTTGCAAAATCTAATCCTAGGCCCCTGGTCTATTTCTGTAATTTTATGCACCACAATTGTTTTGTACGGCTTTAAGTGAACTAGCTTTGTTACTTTCCAAGCTGACGTCTTAGATACGCCTGCCTGCTGCCCTAACTGACTTAATGATTTTTTGGGTGACTGTTCTAGTCGAAAAGCGATATCGTCAATTTTCTCCTCTGTGAGAATACGGTTGACCGACAGTCTCTTTTTGTTAAAAAATGAACCCGTTTCTCTTACTTTTTTAACCAGACGCAGAATTGTTGATTTAGCTGGCAGTAAAGCGCCAGGATATTCGCGACGAAATTTACTGCGACACTTTTTAAACGACTTCTTCTTCACATATGTATCGTAGAGAAATATTCTTTGTTGCAAACTGTAACGTACCATAATTTTACTCACACTCAAACACGGTACAGATTAGTAAGAGTATGAAGCCCTAAACCAGCCAAACCGCAAAGAAACGTTTATTCACAACACTGATTAATAAGAGACTGAAGTCACAAACTAGCTACAATGCAAAGAAACCGTTCTTAACCATGTAAGGGTCCCATTATGCTGTGCCACTGCACTGTTGGGGCAGCGGAGGTGTTAAACAGTGCGGTGATTCACGGTATCGTGTGGCGGGAACCGCTGGCCCCGCTGACCGAGCAAGTTGCCGACGGCAACAGACTGGGAGGGTTGCGTTTCCCGGCGAACGCCCTGTATTAAAAAATGGCCTTCGGTCTTCGCGAAGATTTAGCCAGCTACAGGTACTTACATTGAAGTGCCAAAAGTTAGGGAATAGGAAGATGCAAATATCCATATGGCAATATCACCGCAGAAGAAACGTATAAATATGCCATGCAGTGTCTGAGCTTTCATTTGTATTCTCTTGAGTCATGTGGAAGACTTTATGATTTAATTTTGGTTGCACGATGGGAATTAACAGACTTTGAACGTGGAATGTTAGTTGGCGCTTGATGGATGGAGCACTCTGTTTCGGAAACTGTGAATTCAACATTCGTCGGTCCACAATGTCAAGACTATGCAGTGAATACGTAAATTTTGGCGATACGTCTTTCAATGGACACCGTAGTGGCTGACTACTTGGACTTAGTGACAGAGACCACTTACGTCTGAATCGAGGGTAAGTTTTGAGAGAGCCAACACTGCGTCAAACAACAGCAACACTTAATATGGAATTTAAAACAGAAGTGTCCCTACGGACAGTGCAGTGAAATTTGGCGTTGATGGGATATGGCAACATAAAACTGATGATAGTGCCTCTGCTAACAAAACGTCATCGGCTCCAGTGCTCTGCTGAGCTCATTGAAATGTCGGTTGGACCCTGGAAGACTGGAAAAAGGTTGCGATTCCAGTTGGAAAGAGCTGATGGTATGGTTTGATCATGGCGCAGATACTCTGTAAGCTGGTGCTGGTTCCATCCTGGTATGGGTTATGTTTACATGACATGGACTGGGATCTCTGGGCAAACTGAAACGACCATTGACTGGAAATGTTTATGTTCAGCTAATTGGAGACCATTTGCAGTCTTTCATGACCCTTCATGTTCCCAAACAAAGATGGATTTTTCCAGGACGATAATGAGCCCTGTCTTGTGGCAAAATCGTTCACAGTTGGTTTGAGTAACATTCTAGACAAACTCACCGAATGATTTGGCCACTTAGATCGCCAGACATGAATACAATCGAACATAACAGGGAGATGACAGAAACGTCAATTCATGCACAACGTCCTGCACCGGCAATACTTTCATAATTATGGACGGCTTTATAGGAAGTATAGCTGAATATTTCTTCAAATTACTTCCAACTACTTGTTGAGTCGATACCACACTGGGTTGCTGCATTTTTCCTGGCAAAAGGGGGTTTCACAAGATAATAGGAGATACCATATGACTTTTGGCTCTTCAGTGTACAGTTTACTAACTTTCGTGACAGGCTTTGCGCGTATAACTGTGAGAAAATATTAGTAAGGACAACATAAGTCGAATACAACATTTAATTAAAAACATCTATTCCTTAGGCGTTAATAAGCTAATTTTAGTAATTTCCACAATCTTCTAGTCTATTATTTTTCTCTAATTTCAATAATTTTCATCAATGGAATTGCAATGTTTTCGTCAAATTTTTTATTGCGGGTGTTCGGAAGTTTGAATTAATTACCCAGTTTTGAAAAGTTGCTTTGCTGATATCATATCGCCGTTTGTGCTTGGTCCAGTCATCATCATGCGTTTCATCTTAATCTGTTGCCAGTTCAAAATTTGTCAAATGGTTATCATTGGTTGTTTTTTTGTTCACAACCACGTTCCACCTCTTTAGCAAGTTTCTTGTTCTTTCATTTGTTAACAACATTTTTATGTTGGGTTTCGCTCGTGGTCGGTCACCATTCGTGTCTGGAGTATCTGGCTCATTTCTGACATTCAGTTGCAATTCTCGAATTAGTTCGTATAAACCTTCATCCTCGCTCGTCGCGTAACTCATTGTGCCAGAGTAAAAATTTAGTGACTGCATTAACAACTATCGCCATTAGGGTGTCTCCAATGGTTAGACGCGCTTCCGCAAAATTTCCAAGATATGAATCTGGTCGCTATATTGGAAGTACATGTTTACGGGAACTACACTCCTGGAAATTGAAATAAGAACACCGTGAATTCATTGTCCCAGGAATGGGAAACTTTATATACACATTCCTGGGGTCAGATACAACATATGATCACACAGACAGAACCATAGGCACACCGACACAGGCAACAGAGCATGCACAATGTCGGCACTAGTACCGTGTATATCCTCCTTTCGCAGCAATACAGGCTGCAATTCTCCCATGGAGACGATCGTAGAGGTGCTGGATGTAGTCCTGTGGAACGGCATGCCAAGCCATTTCCACCTGGCGCCTCAGCTGGACCAGCGTTCGTGTTGGACGTGCAGACCGCGTGAGACGACGTTTCATCCAGTCCCAAACATGCTCAATGGGGGACAGATCCGGAGTTCTCGCTGGTCAGTACGGCCAGTGTAGGACATCGCTCCCCAAACCATGATGCCGGGTGTTGGCCCTGTGTGCCTCGGTCGTATGCAGTCCTGATTGTGGCGCTCACCTGCACGGCGCCAAACACGCATACGACCATCATTGGCACCAAGGCAGAAGCGACTCTCATCACTGAAGATGACACGTCTCCATTCGTCCCTCCATACACGCCAGTCGCGACACCACTGGAGGCGGGCTGCACGATGTTGGGGCGTGAGCGGAAGACGACCTAACGGTGCGCGGGACCGTAGCCCAGCTTCATGGAGACGGTTGCGAATGGTCCTCTCTGATACCCCAGGAGCAACAGTGTCCCTAATTTGCCGGGAAGTGGCGGTGCTGTCCCCTACGGAACTGCGTAGGATGCGACGGTCTGGGCGTGCGTCCGTGCGTCGCTGCTGTCCGGACCCAGGTCGACGGACACGTGCACCTTCCGCCGACCACTGGCGACAACATCGATGTACTGTGGAGACCTCGCGCCCCACATGTTGAGCAATTCGGCGGTACGTCCACCCGGCCTCCCGCATGCCCACTATACGCCCTCGCTCAAAGTCCGTCAACTGCACATACGGTTCACGTACACGCTGTCGCGGCATGCTACCAGTGTTAAAGACTGAGATGGAACTCCGTATGCCACGGCAAATTGGCTGACACTGACTGCGGCGGTGCCCAACCGCTGCGCAGCTAGCGCCCTTCGACGGCCAACACTGATGTTCCTGGTGTGTCCGCTGTGCCGTGCGTTTGATCATTGCTTGTACAGCCCTCTCGTAGTGTCAGGAGCAAGTATGGTGGGTCTTACACACCGGCGTCAATGTGTTCTTATTTCAATTTCGAGGAGTGTACAAGGCCCCATTGTATTCCTCTCTCCATACCCAATGTGTTTGTCATAGAACTGTATTACTTTTAGCCGACCCCGGCAGTGTAGGGGATAGCGTGCTAGCTGGCTGTATGGCCACGTAGCCAAATGCCATTAAAAAAAAAAAAAAAAAAAAAAAAAAAAAAAAAAAAAAAACTGAATTATTTCTGTGATAGTAGTTTAGTTTCTAAGGACTATGATAGTACTCTTTAGGTTTGCCCCTGATTATCTGAGCCATCATTTGCATGTGTGGGATTTTCTCTTGGCGTAAGTGGGGCTCTTGTGAACAGATAATATCTGCTTTTTCTCAGACAGTTCCCTCACTTCATGCAATTCAGATTTGCTTCTCATGAGATGTTGACCTGTTCGTAAGTTCATGGTGTAGATATTTTATTGTGGCCGCAGCTGTCTTGAGTCTAACATTGTTCTACCACAAGTCGTCTCAAAATGTTGGTAAATTTGATCTGGATCGACATTTTCACTTTTTCAAACAAATACTTGTCTGACTAAAGTGAGTAACTGGACTAAGTTAACAGGTATGTCGTTAACCTTAAGCTGAACACGCCGAGCGTGGTGGGTGAACGGTTAACGTTCTGGCCTCGCATTCGGGAGGACGCGGGTTCGAATCCCCGTCCGTGCATCCAGATTTGGGTTTTCCATTGTTTCCCCAAATCACTCCAGGCGAATGCCGGGATGCTTCCTTCAAAAAGGCCATGACCGAATTCCTTCCCGTTCCTTGTCGTCAGTCTCATCCCGTCTCTATTGACCATAGCCGTCGACGAGGCGAAAAAAAAAAATTAAGCTGAACACATTCGACAGCCTCTGGTTAAGGAAAAACAGTATTTTCGTCATTTGGATGTGCTGTTCTTGTTCGATGAGGTGACGCTCAAGTGAATTCTCATATCTCTTCTAATCTGGCGTGCTAAAGATTTTTTCATAATTCCACTACAATTGTTCTGGAGTCATGGCACCGTGCTTTGAGTTTTCATTAGATTGGTTTTTGGGATCTGCGCTAGTCTTCAGTCATTTGCTTCGGTTCTAACCATTCCAGTCCGGCCTGTTTTTATTAGACTAAGAAAATTGTTGTGGCATTAGTGATCTCTGGATATTATAAAGTAGGTTTGTTTGACTCAATGCCTTACTGTTTGTAATACGTGTTTAATTTTTAATATTTTCTCCTTGTATCTCGCAACGCTTTCTGTATTCAGACGCTTCCTTGATGACCCGTTACTTTTCCCATTTTTCTTTCTTCTTCGTACTTGTACGTTGTTATAACAGTTCTCTATTATAGAATATTGCCTTCTATTTCACGTGGACGTACTCTAAAATCTAGGAAAGTATCAGAGTATGTTAAAATACTCTTTTTAGACAACACACATTCACACTTCACTAGTTGTCTTTTTACGCACATAAACAGTATTTGAATGAAACCTTTGGATTTTCCGTCACTCGGTCACATTCGACCAAATAAGTGGTGTGCCTTATACGCGTGTAACAATGCTTTCTTCTGTCTTTAGTCGGTCATATTCGACCACAGTCGGCTGACAAATTACTTTTTGTTTAACTAGTTTCTTGTTTTGTGGACGGTGCCACTGGGTCACAGATTTTATTTGTCTACTGTGTTGTGTACATAACTAAACTATCACCCACATTTTGTGCGTGTTATTAACAGCTTTAAATCTGCAGAAACTACAAATTGCTATGGACAGTTTATATTTAGAAAAAATATTACTGAATGAGTTTTACAGAAAACTCTTAGATTATAAAAATTTTACTCATTTGTCAACTTCTTAAAAATGGTGGAACATAGGGCCTTTCATTAAAAGTGAAGATTCCCAAAATTTATTTAAAATACTGTCTTTGCTTTTGTCTGTACCTGCCACGTATATATTTATTGAGGGAGTTTTTTTCTGTATGAATGCAAAGTAGAGGAATGAAAGAAACAAATCATTGCTTAATGTAATAATGTGGGCGCTCATCATATATTTTAATTTAAATATAAATTATACAGATGCTGTGGAAGCATTTAGCAAGAATATGTTAAATGTGTCAGAAAACAATGAAAAGAATGTGTTCACACATAAACAAAATACGTCATCTTTTTTCTATACAGCGTAATCTATTTTTGCCATTCCAAAACACAAATGTTCTCAAATTGTAACCAAAAAATTTGCAACACTAGAAGTTTGCCACTTGCGTATTATTCTGTCAATGATACCTAGCTTAATGTTCATTTTCTCTCTTACGGTTCATTTGATTCTGATTCATCCTTAATACTTCACAGATTTTTTTTTTTCATTACTTCCATCTCCATGCTTTGTGAGCTTTTTAGTTCCCTTTCTTTCTCTTACTGCAGTTCCGCTCTTTAGAGTTGTGAAAGTCAATATCTTCTACAACAACACAGTATATTAGAAATTAATCATAAAAGACCTCATGTTAATGTAATTGTATGAAGAAATCAGCATTTCATTGACAGATTTCGTAGCTGATAAGTAAACCCGATAAGGTTATTTACACAAATGAAGAAATATGGCTGCCTATCCACGTTACAGATCCACTGCAGTGAATCATTTAGTTTTAAATGAGTATAATATTTACAACATTATTTACTGATAAATGAGCTTAACACTCGCAAATCTGCTTGCAATCTTGTAATGGGTATGCTATTAAGCTTTGTGTGGATTACTTTTAGCTTCTCTTTACCTTTATTTGCTTCAGCCGTCCATTTCCTTAATTCGTGGGCGTAACATTCACAAAATGTTTTTAATTAATTAGAAAGCCGGCTCCGTTTGCTTCATTTAGAAAACAAGCACGAGCCTATCAATAAATTATTAATATCATCTCCTTGTGTCTGTCAAAAAATAAACTGGTATTAATTTTTCCAACACTTGTTATATTTTTAACTGAAGTACATATTTAATAAACTTTAAAGTTTTCTCTTACATTTGTCAAAAACTAAATTCCAAATTATCGTCTGTCGATAGTTCACAGTAAATTTTGATTTACGAATTATCAATCAGATTATCCACTTAAAATATTTGTCTCATTCACCCTTTGCACTCCTTAAAGCACAACTATTCCCAGTGTTTTTATTTTATTAAATTAAATAATTTATAGATGAAAAAGCTTCTCCGTTCACTCTTCTCAAGTAATTTATTTGCTCCATACGGCTGGCAAGAAACAACCAGCGAATAATTTTTTTAATGCCTACAAATAACAACAATAGTAGAGGATGAATAGTATGGCAATTTTAAAGTAATTGAAGGAAAAGAAAGATCCACTACAAACGTTCGTATTAATTAAACAGGTATATGGTAAAAATTGTGTATGGTATTGATAAGGGAGAAATTAACTTATTTTATTTCAAATATAATAAACTTGTAAATTACACAGCCTGTGTTGCATCTGTGCGATTGCCTTTTTTGATGGTTAGCGAAAAGTGAATACTGTATATATAAATGTCCTTCGGTGTTGATGCCTTAACAACGGTTATACCGTTGTCACCGAAATCTGGAATGAGTTATCATACACTCAAAACGGAGTAAAAATAGAGATAATTACCACAAATGTGAGTAATAATATATGCATTCGGAAATAAAATAGTGTTTGTAAAAAGTACAGTCCGTTCTCCTGCTAGTGCGATTCTCTATAAAGCATTTTATTTTTTTCATGTCTCGTCGACTTCGACCTTATTAGAGACGAAGAGAATTGTAGTCAAGGAAGGGAATGGAATTCGATCATGAGTTTTTGAAGGCACCATGCCAGGCCTAGAGTTACAGCTCATCCACCAATATCGGTAACTATTCTGGAAGGAGCTTTTTTTTTTTATGTACCCTTCATTTATACAGCCTAATATCTTAGTGACTAAATTATGCCCTACGTATTAATTTTTACATTGTTGATTTACATAGTGTTCTTGAAGGAGCTGCTCGCTTGATGAGTGCATTGCCACAATTACAGTCCGTGTGAAAGCGGACTCGTTCGGAGAGGTTACATGCTGCCAATAGGCACGCCATTACTGTAGCCGTAAGCTTGAGGCTTCAGTTGATCAGGGTCAAGAAAACCAAAAATAAAGCCATGTGTACAACCTGTCCTTTCTGAAACGGACGATCTCGAATCATGAAAACATACAATAGAACAGTTTACATGCACGCGGCACGTTTTTTCGGACGGTTTTCGAGCGTACGCTCCAGGTGCGCGCATCAATCCTTTACGTGTAAATGCTCGGTGATCAGAGAGGCCTGGCGCGCGTTCCGTTGCGCACATCTGGCGCGCAGGTCTAACAGGGCCTAGTGTTTAACGTACATTGTAGTTGATGGGTCAATACTCCTTCACTTTTTGTTCGAAGTGCTTAGTGATTTCATGAAGACTGTATAAACACATACAAATATAAAACTTCAAAATGTGATCAAGAGATTATTCAGAAGAATTTGTAGACCGCTACAAAAGTTTTCAGTTTGTGGAAAGTTAAGCTGGACCTAATTATTTATTTCTAAATTTTAACTTGAAACAGTTATATTTCAGAGAAAATATTATTTAATACAAGAAACATTCACACCAGAACTTTAATTGACTGTTGAGTCACGCTTAAGTTTGACGGTGTTGAAAACATAACCTCACTTCCACGAGGCCTAAACTATTTGTGTAAAGCCTATTCCGGTTGTTGTTAGGTTAAAAGGCGGCCTGGATCAGAGGAAAAAATAACGTTAGAAGGAAGTGAGTTCCGGCTAATGTCAAAGTACCAAATACAGTTCTCATGACAAATTAGTAAAATTCTGTATGGTAAATGCTTGTACAAGCGAAAAAAAAAAAGATTTCGTCTCAATAAATTCCAGAAATACGGGAAGCTTTCGGAAAAGAACTGAGAAAGACATAAACAAACAATGGACTGGTTCTGCAGAAGAAGAGAAAATTAGTCTAATCTGCGGTATTTTGATCTTTCAACATTTACCAGGTATTAGGAAGAACCAGTAGAAATTTTTATTTCATCAAATGCAGAATAAAATGAATACGTTGGAATCTGAAGTTTTGGGTGCAGCTTGCGGTCTGGTAACGGAAGCAGTACAAAACACCAGGCATATTTTGTGTATACTGACGGTGTAGAAACACTAGTTTCAGATTTTGTGATAATCGTGCACTCGCAGCTGTACATTTTTTTTGTTATGTTTGAAGCTATCGGCTATAAAATATAATCAAATATCAAACTATCCAATCACAAATCATTTTTGAAATTTGTTCATTTTCCCACAGCTCTCTCAAAAGGAGCATCCCTACTTTGAAGTAATATTTTTCGTATTTTGCTTTTACAGTTCCTTCTGCTCCGAAAAAAAAAAAATGTATAAAGCAGCATATCCTATTCTGTTTCTCTGATTTCATTTACGAACATGTTATTCGCACTTATAAATAAATACAAGTACGATTTCCAAAACGACAACAATGTGAAAATTGGATGACGTTACCTTGGAGCGTCTACAAAACTTCCCAACCCGGCGGAAAGTACACCCGCCACTGAATAAGTCATTTTTGGGGAGTACGCTCCGACCCGTAATCCTGGCGCGTGCGACTGGAGTGTTGGCCATTTTTCGTCTCGTGCTCCAGGAGCGTTCGCTCCAGCGCGGCAGTCGGAGTGCAGTTTGGTGTGTACGTGTAAACGGACCCAATGTCGCCAATCGTTTACGATAAACTCTCTCCAAACGCAGTTCACTAAAATGACGTAATTTCCTTAAAGATAATTAATCTGTATCATGTCACGGTAAACCTTCACATAGACCAGTGCCCCGTCCTCGATCATAAACGTTAGACAACAAGTGAGTGTACACTACCACCATGGATGGTGTTTCCCTCTACACCAGCTTCCTGGGAGCTTTAACTAGGGTTATTTCATTTTATCTTCCCCAGTGTGAAAGTATTCAGTCACTTTATGTATTGACGGTTGTAATCGTGTGTGTATTTGTTTTAGATGGGAGATGGAAGAGGGTAAAGTATGAAACTCGTCTCCACAGTGTCGCATGCTCTCACTCGGAGACGTTGGGGATTTAACTCAGGACTTTGATACACAAATTGGTGTCAAGGAATTGTGCACCTCCCAGGGCCGGATTAAGACAGCGCGGGGCCCCGTAGCAAATGCGTAGCAAATGTGAAAAAGAGGCCCTTGATTTTTGACGTCCGGGAGAAAAATTGTAGAGCTAAAAAAAAGGTCACCTTCCCTACACTACTGCCCATGTCCAGAATTATGAAAATTCCTTCCACTGTAAGTTAATAACTAGTTAACTCCGTGTTTGGCGCCTGATACCGTATTTCAACGATATGATCCAACGATTCGGGCTGAACACCTCTCCTTTGTTGAATTGCGCCGGTCGTTACCGGGAAAGCACTATAGCATATTGAATAATGGAAACAGGTTTGTCAGTTGACTTTTCAGGACGCACAATTTAAGTGGCTCCTGAAAAACTGTTTGTGAATATACCGCGATTCACTGCGGGATCAATAGTTCTGCAATTCTAATAATTTACATACCATACGCTGATAATGCGTATCCTACAGACTTTCAAGTTGCTAAAATATTCCATATACCAGTGGTGGCCTCGACGTGTGAAAGAGGCAGCATAAATTTTAAAGAATACCAACATCAACGAAGATAGTGGCCTTCTACTCTACGATCTCTGATGAAGTCTGTAGGATGGCACCCGAAAGCTCAGATTATAAAATTAACAACGCGGAATACCCAGAAATTCTATTGATCATACTTCATATTGTTGCAAGTTTCGTAAAAACGTATGTAACAGTAATCTTTAACTTTCAGTTTCTTTTGGAGTATGATATCTTGCCAGGCTCGGGCATTTTGGTTCTTTTGTTACCGTTTAAGAATGAACCATATCGGATCAAGCTGAGTCTTGATTTTCATCATGGCTTGTATTAAGAATTTGTCCGATTTCTCCACTAGGTAATTAGAACCAGGTTTTGCCAGTTCCTGAAGCAATGGAGCGAGCTTAAGTTTTGCCATCTGTATGCGATTATTGTGACTTGTGTTTTTCCATGATATGTCTATTTTTGTTAGAAACCGCAACCAGTACGGCTGGTACACGCGGTACAGGACTCGAATTTGGTCCCGTTATACTTTCTCGATGCAGTGTGGTTACGTCTTAACGCACCGTTTATTTTGATATATTTTTATTTTTCTCTGCGATTCGGCCACCAAGGATCAATGTGGCCAATGTAAATCATGAGAAGAGAGGAGGGGGAGAAAAAACCGAGTTCCTGTACGGCATACCTGATCTATTGGAGGAAAGTCCTGTGTTGTCATCTGTCAGCGAAACTTTGTGTGTGTAGTATAAGGGTAGTTTTTGTTTGTGAAATGATGTAGTTTATGAGACTTAGATTGGGGACCGTCCCAACATTCACCTAGATAATTGCGGGATAACCGCCAAAAATCGCAATCAGGAGGCCAGTACAGGGGGAGGGGGGAGGGGGGCAGGGCTGGCCCCATTTTACCTCTCAAATCCAGTGTGCGGCACCCCAGTGCATCATATCACATTGTTTGGTGTTATTTTGGTATTGAATATTCTTAAATCAGTAAATAAGTAATTAAATCCACTAAGAGTCTTCTGTATTCCAACATAAGAGACGTTTTCTTGAAGAAGCTGTGAAAAAGCTAGTTTCTTAAATAGGTTTAGACAAAAGTAATTGAATTGACTAAAAAAAAAATTGATAGTAAATGATCCCAATAGAACCGTAGTTTAAAAAAAAATTCGTACATTTTTCACCTATCATTTGCGTTGAAATTTACACTTAGTTTTACAACTTATTAAGTCATAATTGACGTACACCTAAAATTGTAACATTTGCTAGTTGTTTACTACTTAGTATTTATATTTATTTTGGTATTGTTACAGTTGGTACCTGCACGTCTCTGCTTTTTTCACAATGCATGTTCCGAATATAGTCATCTGTAGCCTTGTAGCTCTCGATTTTCTGCCGCGGCCATCTTGTTTTGTTTCTGTTGACAGTGCCAGTTCTGAGAGTGTGTGAATGTGTAATATTTTCTGTAATCTATTTTCAGTTTATGTGTGGTGTGCAAGTGTGTGGGTTTGGTAGATTTTTGTGTTTGTGCATATAGTATTTTCGTGTTTCTCGGATTAGTGGGTGTTTATTAACTTGAATAGCTTTTGCTTGTTAGGTTTATGTGGACGTTCAGTACCTGTTTACGTTTATTGCTTTTTGAATGTAGTATATTTCTTGTAGCGGAGGTTGTTGTGTCTGTAGTTCTTGATTATGAGCATTTGCATATTTGTGTTTATGTCTGTTGGTGAATAAAGAATGTTAGATTTCTACAAAAGATACTTTCAAATAAGGAGAAACATTTAATGAATGTGGTTGTACTAAATGCCAAGGCGTGTAAAAACATTTAAAATTAAAGAACATTAAAACTTTCAAGGTGTTTTAAAGAAAAATGGAGAAAGCAAAATTCCGCAATGTTATCACCAGGAAAAATGTCTCAAGCTGGTGTACTGCATCTGAAAAATCCAGTATATTTTGCTTGGTTTAATTTTCCTCTGTCTTATAGATCTTTCTGTTCTGTGCAAACTCTCTACAAGCCCAGAAAGAATTTAGATCATAATAAAGTATTCCCATGATTATGAATGGAGCAATCGCTGGTACTTGCTACAAGAATCTGCTTAAATAGACAGGTATTCTTAAAGTGTCAATACAACGCGTTTTCTTTCTCTTACTCTTTTCAGAAGGGAGGATAAAACACCTAAAGCAGTTTTCCAGCATATATAACATCAACATTATGAATAGAAGTAATATTCACAAATGGTACAAGTAACTGTAAGTTGTTCAGAGAGGAATTAATTTTTTTTCGAAAATTGTGTACCGGTATTTAGCGATCAGAGCTAAAGAATAATACGTTTATTATACTATCGTGACAGTTTTATATTTCTTAACTCATTTTACTATATGAAAGAAATGTTATCTGCTGCTTTCGAAGCTAATCGGGTTTCATTTTAGTAATAAACTGTTGAATTATGCACGAAATGATATTTGAAAATTTTGTACGAAATGTGGTAATTATTGCCTGAAGCAACTGAATGTCAGGTTAAACGAATACGCTGGAAGTGCGTACTTCACATTTTATTAATTTTATATTAACAGATTTTTTAAACGATCTTCTGTACTAATCCACAATGCTCGCAGTTGATACTACATGCTACGTGTATACTTCTTGCGGACATATTCTGTTTTATTATATTCTATTCTGTTCTGTTTTACTCTATTCGAATGTCAATGTATTATTAAAAACCGATGCTCATACATTACCATTTCTCACAGAACCTCCATGTACAGATTGACATGCAGTTCTTAATCTGTGTTTCGAAGTTCACGAACACTATATCAACTAAATTGTTTTTAATTGTAGAGTCTATTTACAATTACAGAAACGCCAAAGCAATTAACTTTTGGTTCGTTTATTCATTCAAGCGCGTTCCACTCAATTTCCTTAATCATCTTCAGTAGCTTATCAACTTGATATTATTATGATTTTATTTCTCTCTCTCTCTCGTATTGCAATCTGAAATAAATATGAATTTCACTAAACACGTATTCCGCTCCTGTTTTCTGCAAATAATGAGACAAAAATAGGAGTTAAGGATGAATTTCACTATGTTTCTAAAATTGCTTTGTTAATCAAAAGAGTGTTTTTAGCAAAGTCTAATTAAAATCATCGTTGGCCGGGAGATCTCGAATGATTGTTCGGCTGCCAAGTGACAGATTTTTCTCCTTGCCTCGCAATGTGCCTCTTTTTGCGCCTAACTAACCTAACCAGGTTATTCTACCGGGTACACGGGCCCTACAACTTAACGTGAAATACGAACCATGGAAGATTTCTGGCGTACTTCACATTACACAGCAAACAGTGTCAGAGGTGAAGATTGGGTTAAGGGTCTCACAGCCAAAACCTGGATTCGAACCGGAGATCTTTCGATTTCCAGTCATACGTCTTAACGGTAGAATCACCTGATCACTAACTAACCTACATTAGTTTGATGGGAAAGAAGTTTCTATTTATAACGTTATTCTTTGACTGCAATAGTGGTTTAGAAATATGTTGTTCGTCATTTTACTGTTTCTAATTTCGATTTATCACAATTCACAAGGCAATATGTAGAGTATTAAACAGGAAATGGACAAAATTGTCATAAATCCTGAAGAAACTGAGGATCGCATGGTATATGCGGAGACGTGAAGTGATCGGAGAGTTGGACTGACAACCGACCAAATTCCATTTTCATTAAATACAAATGACGCTCTACATACGCTAGTATCATCCTACAAACACCCAAGGAACTTTACCATTTCTTCTCTGTTACTGTATAAATTGCACAAAGCGAAATCACTTTCGTGCAACCAATGTGACGTAAATAATTCACTACTAATGGTGACAGCTCTCATAATCCACAAATGAAAACTAAACTTCATATTTTCGTCAAGGTATTTTTTTAATATATAACTGATGATATTGTTTCGTATAAGGAAAAAAGAAAAGATATGGAAGTAAAAAAACAGAAGCAAGTGGTAAGCCCGTCAATCCCCAGGTTCAGGTGAAGTAGTAGAAGGTTTTTATGTTAAAAAAAAAAAATCTGCTGCCCTTGAATGCCAATAAAGCTATTATAGGAAACATTAACTAAGATCTAACTCTTCAAAAATTGAGGTGCGTGCCTTTCACATAAAAAATAGGAAAGCTCAGCGTAAGTTGTAAGTAATGAGGTCAGGTATCGAATTTCAGACGTGTAACACTCCAAAATATCTGGGAGTGACACTGAAAAGAACCCTCACATAGAAGAAGCACTGCATGAACAGCAAAATGAAAATCTCCGAAAAAATACTGCTTAAACTGATTGGATCAAAGTGAAGCAGTCAACCACAAACTATTCGTGCATCAGCAAAGGCCCTTTGTCACTCTGTTGCAGAATGCTGTGAGCTTTCCGCTCAATTAGTATGGATTATTAGCTGTCGACAGTTACCATACAGCTTCTGATGAATTATGTAATTTATTATTAGGGTATCGGCGTGTTCTGGCCCCATGCTTTCAATTAAACGCAGTCGACCACTTATAACCGCCAAAAATGAGAGGTATTTTTGTTAATTTTAGCAATGATAATACTGTTCCGAACGAAATATAACTTAATTTATTAATCACAGTTCCTTGAAATTAACATTTAAACACTTGTGTTACATTTTAAAAAGCTGCGAATAAACTTCAGATCATATTGCAACCTACGTACACTAAAGCTGAAACTCGCGCCATACCATATTTACAGACTGGGCACTGAACATACAATATGCTGTTCCCTCTCAGCAGTTGCTAGAGAGGCCAAAGATTGTTGCAATGCTAGCTAGCGATATGCGATATTAAACTTACGCTACTACGACTACCCGAACCCTTCAATAATATACAAATCAATTTAAAAATGTTAATACAGTTAATCATGACATATATAATTGTAAATGAAAACACCGTCTATTAGAAACTGGTTTTTATTGATATAGGCTCAGACGCGTTTCGCCCTTGTGGAATGGGGTATCGTCACTGACTGTGGATATATATACATGTTGGTGTTAACAAAATTACGCTATTAATATACATAACTAACTAATAATAAACTACATTCTACTTACGACTTATGGTTGAGGCAGTTACATGGTGGTCAGGAATAGCTCCATTTGCACTTTTTTGTGACGTGAACTGTAGTTATGGTTCCACATAATTATGAGAATAGCTATTGTTACCCTGTTTATGGAGGTAACACTGCCACTGTTTTCAAATCTATTGATATTGACACTTTTTTGTCTGACGAACAGCAAAACCATGTTGTTTACATTCGTTTACAGTGATGCCAACCTAATGTTTTTCCTTGTAATGTAACGTCTATGTATTATAAACATTAGGTTAGCATCACTGTAAACGAATGTAAACAACAAGGTTTTGCTGTTCGTCAGACAAAAAAGTGTCAATATCAATAGATTTGAAAACAGTGGTTGGTTTACCTCCATAAACAGGGTAACAATAGCTATTCTCATAGTTATGTGGAACCATAACTACAGTTCACGTCACAAAAAAAGTGCAAATGGAGCTATTCCTGACCACCATGTAACTGCCTCTACCATAAGTCGTAAGTAGAATGTAGTTTATTATTAGTTAGTTATATATATTAATATTGTAATTTTGTTAACACCAACCTGTATGTACATCCACAGTCACTGACGATGCCCCATTCCACAAGGGCGAAACGCGTCTGAGCCTATATCAATAAAAACCAGTTGCTAATAGACAGTGTTTTCATTTACAGTTGTGTAACAAGCAACTGCGGAAGGATGGCCAATATACCATATATAACATATATAATTAATGAAGGCAAAGAATTTAATATTGACAGTAATAATAATACATAAGAAAGCAGTTTCCCTCGGCGTTGAGAATTTATGAAATGCTCTCGGGTAAATGGCCGAGTTCACGTATCACATGATATTTCGGGGATCATAATTCATTGTCGCCATCTTCACCAACTTCGTCAACTCGGCTAGTTCCCCGAGAGCATTTCATAAATAATAATTATAATAAAAATGATTGGAGAGTTGTGAAATTGTTACAATCTCCAATGTGGTACTCATCATTTCTCGCCAAACAGGTGGATGGGATGTGGCCCTCACTAACACAATCATGTAGGCTGGTAACAGGTTACCTAAAGCCTAACCAGTTGACGGGACTTATCAGCTATCAGGGATTGTCCCACCCAGTATCCGAAAAGAAGTGGCTGCTAACAGGGAGAGGACAAAAATTGAACGGGAAAAGGCCCACTCTCTGTACGGCCAATCTGCACCGGTCCAGGGTCTGAAGTCCAAAAAAAGCTTAATGCGATCATCGCGGGAACTATTTGGTTCACCTGTCAAGGCAAACATACAGTTGTGTATGGTCCTCAGCATTTCGAGACCACTGACAGTTGTGGAGCGCCTGCCATCTGATCCTGCAGAAAACTGTAATGTCTTGAGGTCCTTGATTCTGTTGCGGTCGGGAGTGGGCAGGTCCAAGGCAAATGTGCTGAAATTGGATTATATTGACGTGAATGAGGTGAGGATTAAACCATGAAACATATGCTCCACGGCCCTATGTGCCCATCATCTTGCAACGAAGATGATCTGTTTCGAGTAACACCAAATGCATTTTTTTAACTGGTTAATGTCTCTTAACAGCGAGGTCTGTAGAGACGGGAAATGATGGGGGGCAAGGAATGGGAAGGAATTTGGCCACGGCCTTTTGAAGCAAGCATTCCGGCATTTGCCTGGAGTGATTAGGGAAACCACAGAAAACCCAAATCTGGATGCGCGGATGGGGATTCGAACCGCCGTCCTCCCGAATGCGAGGCCAGAACGCTAACCGTCACACCACCACGCTCGGCCACCAAATGCACTTGATGTAGCGAAGTACTGGGCGAAATAGGTTTAAAGTGGTTAAACTGCACAATATTTAGCTCCGTATTTGATGTTTGTGACTAGAGAATAATAATAATTACGTTGACTGCCCTTTCCCGTGTAATGATTTATGTTTATAAGTGTGCCAGACTTGTTCCACTGATCCATATCTGACAGTAGAGATACCGAGTTTCTGTTCATTTGAAATGATTTTAAAATATTTACGTTCGTAAAAATTGCCAATCACCAGAAATAACCGGAAGTAATTCATTAGTTGGTTATTCAATATTTTACTTTACTAACATCAGCAGTAAACGATTCGACTTTTGTTAGCTACTTGTAGCAGTTGCCCACGAACTGCCTCCACTGAGTAACACGTAGGAAGACAGACGTATCACTGTGAATAAAACTGTAACAGGAGACAGTAAAGTGTAGAAAACAATAGACAGCTTAGGCTGTCGAAAAGATGGTGTTCATGAAGTCCTTCTTTCATTAATTAAACACCACAATGTGAAGAGAAAAATCATGCTCAAAACACACATCAGGGATATAGAAATAAAGGAGATTCTATCCCTGAAGAGGTATGAAGTCTCTAAACAGCGCTAATGTAATGTACTAGTGGTTGACGAGATATCATGCGAGGTTCCAGGAGAATTGGTGTTTCGTTAGTAATCAGTTAAAAGCTGCAAATATTTTCGTTGTTGTTTGAATCATTGTTTGTGATATTCATTATTTTCTTTGGAGTTTGAGATTAAGTATTAAGTTATATCACCGAGAGTGGTGGGTGAGCTATTGACGCTCTGGCCTCGCATTCGGTAGAACGCCAGTTCGAATCCCCGTCCGGTCATCCAGATTTGGGTTTTCCATAGTTTCCCAAAATCACTCCAGGCGAATGCAGGGATGCTACCTTCAAAAAGGCCATGGCTGAATTCCTTTCAGTTCCTAGTCCCCAGTTCCACCACACCTCTAATGACCTCGATGTCGACGAGGCGTAAAGCCAAAAAGATTAAGTTATATTTTCTATCATGAATACTATTCGATAGTGAAAAAACAATCTGAACCATAATTTGGATTTCCAGAGAGGCAAGGTACACCGTTCTAAGCAATATCTTACAGTTTGCCAATTAAATCGTAACGGTTGTTAGAAGTTTGTTTCCCGTGTGCTGTGTATCGTGCCTCATGTTGTAAAGGTCAGTCTCGTCAAGCAATTCTCATCCTGACCTTTGAAATGTTTCCGGGAGAATAGAAGAGATACAGAGACGATTATTCTTCGCTCTAAATTCTGGTATATAATAAATTGCAGACACTCTTCGGATCAGATATTTTATGAATCTCCAAGTATACGCTTCCTTTATGGAGTGATTTTTCTACGTGTTGAGTAACATTGCTGTCAAACAATACTTTAGTCTGTAAAATTTTTGATAATACTTCAGGCGACTTCAAAGCTTTTGATGCTGATGTTAATAATAGATAATTAGTTCGTGGCCAGACACTGCTGCACAACTGTTAACATTTGTGGTCTATTTTTTTTAACGTAGTTCCCTCTGAACTCCACACACATCGTCAAAAAAGTGTTCCATAGTAAAGGACCCAGTTCTTTAGAAAATAATTCGACAGCACGTACGTCATTACGTAATTTGATATGATTACATGACAGAAATACTAACATAGAATTTTTGCCAGTGTTGATTTTTTTTCTGTAACGTGTTATTTTTGTTTACAGTGCATCCTTTTCAGCTATATACTGTATTATGTCAGCCATAAACCTATAGCTTTTCTTTTGAAGCGCGTCCTGTTTCTTCCATGTTAACATTGTTAAAGATGGTTGAATAAACAGCATCGGCGCGGTTATATGTTTAGTTAATTGTTGGTTTACAAAAGTCCCTAATATCAGCTGATCACGTTTGTAATTGGTAGGAAAACTTGAGCGTGAAGTGACATTGGCGAAGGATTCCTACCTACTGGCCGTGTCATATATTATTGAATCTTGGGATCGTCCACTGCGATGCATAGTCGGCTTTTATACCTATGTTGTTAACTCTGTGTTACTTTACACATATTGAAGTGGTCAGCTCGCGGAAGCTTCAAATTTTATAAGCAAGCATTTGTTGGTGTGAGAGGAGAGAGTATTTCGCATTTTTTTTTTTTTTTTTTGTAACAGTTTAACGTCCCTTTTTAACAACGTGGTCTTTAGAGACGGGAAAGGATGGGGGCAAGGAATGGGAAGGAATTCGGCCATGGCCTTTTGAAGGAAGCATCCCGGCATTCACCTGGAGTGATTTGGGGAAACCATGGAAAACCCAAATCTGGATGCCCGGACGGGGATTCGAACCGCCGTGTGCGTGGATGGAGGGATAACTCCATTAATTGATAATAAGTTCAGACTAGTTTTGTTTTTTTGTTTCATGGTAAAACCCTCGTTTTGAGGAGAAGACTGCAGCTGGCCAGTGAGGCGCCGTTAGAAAGAATAATAATCGAATGTGCTCCTAAGCAAGTGCTCGTCCAGTGTTAAACAAGTGCGACGATAAAATTTTGTTGTGTGTGTGTTGCGCGCAGAAATTCGAGAAGATCCGGATAGCGCCGACTTCAACATAAACGTCAGCTGGATGGTAGATACACAATTTTTATTCCGCCAGAACAAACCGAGGCAAAGTGTGGCGCATGTACCCGAAAACGAAAACTTGTAGAAACTTGTGCTCTCTGATTTTGAGTTAGTCGGACTTTGTTCATGTTCTATCATTTAGTTGTTTATTTAATCAAAAATTATCATATAGATTTAATGCGTGTTACATTTGTTAGTCAATGCAATCATCTTTTCTGATAGTGATGACAATAAATGTAAGTGTCAGTAGATAAATTAAAATAATTTTCCTTATAATAAAACATATAATTGCATTTCTAAATGTTCATTGAAAATTCTGGAAGGACTCCTTCCATGGCGCCCAGGCAAAATTGAACAAGATATTATATATATATATATATATATCTTAATGATAGAGAGTAATAGTAACTTTTGGCAATCCTTACTCCGGGTGCACTACAATACAGCACGAAACTTTGTCTTCGTTCTATGCTGCTGCTGACAACGTACACTACGATGGGTTTAATTAGCGAAATACTTGTTTGTTCCATGCCCCTCTTAACAAATTTAGCAAATGAAGGACCAAATACCAGGTGCTTTGCTGTTACCTTGATATTATTCGGTATTGTGAGGTATGGAACGTTATGGTTTAAGAGGTACAAGTTTGCGTTAGGATTTCGTTATTTCCCACCTTTATATATAGAGAGCGGAACTAACATTCACAAAGTGAGCAAGTAAGCTCCCCCCGTTGTCAAGTGTAGCTTTGTAAGTGCGAAAATGTAGTATTTAAATAAGGGAAAACAATGTAAACGCGCCTTCGAACTGTTGTGTGGGACAGCTCAAATGGTGCACTTATGGAAAAGAACTTAGCAGTCTTCAGGAATCACGACAGTTGAAAAGGTGATGGACATTGATTTTTCAGTCCAATAAATTTTGTTATTTGTGAAAAACTATATTGAATTATTTTGTTTCAATAATTCCTGTCGCCATACATAACTGAACTCAGAGACTTCAAGGTGATTGTAAATAAATATACATTTGTTTAGACACTTGGAGTACGTAATTAGAAAACTACGACAGATAACAGATTACTATCAGTAATTCTAAATGTGAGTAAAGTGTTGCGTGGTTTTGCGTCAGGAGTTAATGAGCTAGATAACTAGCTTACATGTATTATAAGAGATATTACAACCTCCAGGTCGTGAGTTGAAACCATCTCATGCAGGTTGCCACTAAGAATAGAATTTCAAAACTTCGTACTCTCACCTTCATTAAATATTTGTTTTTAATGTTCCCAGGGTAGATTGATTTGCCTTCGTTTCTCCATTCTGATGGTGCAGTGTATCTATCATCTAGTGCGATGGGAATTGATTATTGTGGTAAATACGTCGAAGAACGTGTCTTTTATTTCTAAAACATGGACTCATCCTTTTCGTCTATTTTAATGGCATTAAGTCACTTGCTCAAAGCTAACAATGTTTGTTAACGTACCCTGGTGCATATTATTTTATAATTGGCAGACTTTTGGAGACACCAGCTACGGCGCATAATCACTCACGAAGCTTCCAACAGATACAATGAAACAGGACTTAATTTAAGAGAACACTAACAAACTGTTAAAGTTACTTAAATGGAAATTACTAACACTCAATTACCATCGCTATCATCGCTGCACTCCATCAAGGGCGGTGGGGGCGAGGGGGGGGCTGGGTGCCGAGGGGGAGGTTCGGAAATACGAATATCAAGTAGTTCTTCAGCAAACAACGATGAACTTTCTATGGGGGTTCCTGTCAAACTGTTGCTCCTAAAAATCTCTTTGCGTGATTAATCAAACTGTCAGTTTCGTACCAAGAGTAGCAGTGTAACGCGTTTTTGGTCTGAAGGTATGGTGCTACCGGCATGATAGCAAAGGTTAAGTGTATAATAACGTTCAGAAATTGACAGCAGTAAAAAAAAAATTCAGATGATCGATCGGTAAAGTGCTTAAAGCAGTGATTGAAATGCCAACTTAAGTGCAGGAGTCTGTCCAGTGGAATATTCATTAGCGTCCACTAACAACACAAGCCTAAAACATCACTAAGCCTGGTGGGTGAGGGATTCCAATACCCGACTGGTGGTACAGATTTCGGGATTCTGTAGTTTCCCAAGAAATCACTTTAGCCCAATACCGGGATGGTTTCTTCAAAAGGCCATGACAAATTCCTTCCCGTTCCTCGACTCCAGTCGTTTCTCGCCTATAATGACTTCGATGCCGACGAGGCATAAAGACCTAAAAATGAAAAGAAACTTGCCAGCGATGACAGTAAGCAACGCAAATGTGAAAATATTCAGCCTATTCATTGTATTTACTGAAAGAAAGGGCGAAACTTGACCATCTTTGGCAAGAATTCATCAAACGGTTGTGACATATTACTTTGAGCATAATAACAATTTCCCCTTAACCTGTTACTGCACAACGAATTTTTTTTTGAACCATTTTCGTCTCCACTAACTATAGTAATCATGCTATTGTTAAAACAACCTTACAAGGATTGTCAATAAATGTGGATACCGCACTTGTTTAAGTAATTATCACTGTAATGTGTAATTATTAAAGGTTAGAACCAGTAACTGAAATCATTGCTAATGCAGTAAAGGGAGACTAATGGATGAGTGATAACACTCGGGCTTGACATTTGGACGACACGAGTTTAAATTCCCTTGCGGTCATCCAGGTTTTGGTTTTCAGGAATCAGGTTAATACCAGTATGTTTCCATTAAAAGGCCATCACCCTTCCAGTTCGTCGTCAAAACTCCTCTCCCGGTTTTAATGACCTCGACGTCAATTAGGGGTAAAGCATCAAGGAAAAATAATGAAAAAACCGTAAGAGTCACCATTTAAAATTGCGCTGTCAACCATACAAGAAATGTCCAATTATATTAACTTATTTGGGCCCAAAGTCATTGATAACTGTGTCCACTTGCTGCTGCAATGTTAGAACTGCATGTGTTTCGGACACAGTAGTAACAAAGGGCACAGAAAAGGAAACTGAAAATAATATGGATTTTAAAACAGCAGCATGTGTGGTGTCCTTAAACTGTGTTTGTTGGTTGGAATTTCATGGGACAACTGATTAAAGTACCTCACATCCGAATAAAAACAAATACCAACTAACTTTCGATGCGCAGCATAATGAAGGAAAGGGATATCCCAGCAACATAATTCTTTTACCTTTAGGTTTCTTTTGCTGACCGAGCCAGATGGTTCAGCTACAACTTTCGCCCCTTGTCATTCTTGGGTACGTTAGTTCAAATCTTCGCCAGACCATCCAGTCTTGGTTTTCCATGTTTTTCCGATCACTCAAGGCAAATGCCGGGATTGTTCCTTCAGATGGCAATGGCCAAATTCCCTCCCGTTCCTTGTCTCCATCCTCTCCGAGCTGTAATTACCTCGACGTCGACGAAACACAAATCCGAGCAAGCATTAATATCCTCCCCTTTCATAATCTGTTAAAGTTTATACAGTCATTAGCTTCGAGGACAGCTATGTTGAAGTTTTTAACAAAAATATACTTTTTAGTTCATCATATAAATTTTTCCAGAAATAGTTGAAAAGTGCCTTACTAAAAGAGAATGAGATCAAGATTCAAAAAACACGCCTTGTAAATACCTACCGCTCTCTAGAGTCCGGGTTACCCCTTACATTTTCGCTAGCATTACCAAAATCCTCAAATCATTGAGTATATATGAGTCACAAATGCTATGATACAAGCTCTTTTCGGGGCTATCACCGAAATGAGTAAAAAAGTACTCAGTTGAACTCTTCTTCTGACACCGATCGTGGTGGGTGAGCGGTTAGCGCCCTGGCCTCACATTCGGGAGGACAGCGGTTCGAATCCCCGTTCAGGTGTCCAGATTTGGGTTTTCCATGATTTTCCCAAATCGCTCCAGGCGAATGCCACGATGCTTCCTTCAGAAGGCCATGGCCGAATTCATTCTCGCTCCTTGTACCCAGTCCTACCCCGCCTCTAATGATCTCGACGTCGGCGAGGAGTAAAGCCATAAGTAAAAAAAAAATATTCTTTTCACCTTGAATTATAGTGTAATGTAATCAAAGAGCTTAATGAAAACTCACTATCGTTTTGATAACCCTAAATACTACTAACCGGCCAATCCTTAATTATAAGTTGTTTCAGAAACGCGACTCTGACCAAAAGTATCTTAGCCTCACTAACAACTGTGGTAGGTGGACTTCCGAAATACTAACAATATATGTCGAATCAACGCATGTAATTTTCAAATACGGGAAGAATAATGGAAAGTATTAGCTGTACATCGACCGTGAGGTGGGAGGCAACTGTTAAAAATATATACTGCCCCCAACCTAGGTGGACTTGAGTGCACTCTACACAAGATTGGACTGCCTCAACGAAGACAGAGTGTAGCTCGTGTTACTAAATTATGGATCCGTTAGAAGACCTACGGAACAAGGACAAATGGGGATGTCACAGACTCTGTTGTATATGACTTCACTATACTGACCTTGGACTTCAAACGTCAAAAATTCTTAAAAATGAACTAACTTTTATTGCTAAGAATAATATACGAAACAGCTGACGTGCATATTTCGTAAGTTCGCATATTTTGCATATTTTCACTCTATACTCACTTCCCACTATCACCATCTGAGGAAATTCCTAAAAAATGCAGAGCCTGTTTACGCGTCAAAAACATACTCAAAAAGTTACTATCGGAGTTAGCCCCTTGGTTATCGTGCAGGAGTCTGAAACTCTTGGTATAATTACAATGCCAGTAAGTTAATTTGTTCCAAACCGTCTTTAATGCAGAAAATCATAAATGCTTCATTCTCAGCTGTGACATATATTGCCATAATAATAGGAGCAGAATTAAATACACAAACATAATAAGTCATATCCAATAGTACAGAAGATATAAAATCCTTTTCCACTTCTTTTCTCCATGACGCGCCACAGGAAATACATTTTACCTGTAAAATCTGGTATGTTTTAAAGTTCAAACTGGAATCAATGTTGTACGGTGAAAGAAATTTTCCTTACAATTTGGAAACCAAAAAGGAGTAAGTGAAAGATATATGTCAGAGATAAGAACATTTTCCCGGGTAATAGCAGGAATCACACGACCATCATCAAAACAAAGATTGTATTATGTACTACCTTAACAAAGACAAATTTATCCTTATATTAATTCTCTTAAAGGAATGGTATAGTGTTTAGGCAGCTAAGAACCAAAGGTACCATTCGTTTTTCGATACCACGTGATGACACGTACAGATCGAATCACATCATCACAATACTGACATTCTTTTTCGAAGTATTTAAGATGATTATGAAACGAAAATCCTGGAATGGGGACGTTATACTGAGATGACATGTTGGGTTCCGCATATCTAGAGTGGTAAAAGAATCTACTTATAGTAATTATAATTGGCTTTTAATTATATCTTATTCGAAGTATGATACCTCGTGTTTTGGAGAAGATTTTGAAATAATACGAAGACGATATCAACATAACACAAGTGACAACTGACTTAGTGCGGAGTAAACCACAAATCCGCCATTCTGTTTCACTACTCATCCAGCCGTATCGAATTATCTACGTCGTCACAAAACTTCGCTTTAAAAACAAATTACAAATCCATCTGTAACTTAGACTGTAGACATCTACTAGATTGTTTGCAGGAATTGTCCAATTGTAAAAGCTCCTTTTAAAATTATCTGCGTTTTTTTCCTTCGTTCTTTGCGTCTTGTTGACGTTGAGCTTATTAGAGCCGCAAGAGGATGGGGAAGGGGGGGGGGCACGGAAAATAATGGAAGTTGACCATGGGTTTTTGAAGGAACCATCCCGGTATTCGCCTGAGTGATTTCGGTAAACCATGGAAAACCGAAATCTGAATGTTCGGACGGGGATTCGAACCCCCATCCTGCCGCTCATGCACTGAGCTCGGTTTAAAATTATCGCGTCTTGAATACATGGCTACGATCAATACATTGCATAAGCGTACTGTTTTGTTCAGTTGCTGGTCGCTATTCCGTGCAGTAAGCACGTACGGTGCGAGGTAGGCGGAGCGTGCGTGATTGGTTGACTCCACTCCAGTGATCCTCAAAGCCAGAGCCTGGCAGATCAATACCTCTACATCATATACCCCGACCGACACCTCTCACTGTTTTATTTTAATCTATTGAAGCTGAGTCGTGAATCGATATACCGGCTGGTCTTACTGCGGCACTCGCTGATTCTACTCTGTCCACATGCTGCGTCTGCGATTCTCATTTCCACCGAAACTATTCACCAACACTACAAATGATAGCTCCGTACTTAGAGCACAACTCGAGCCAACATCATTAACGCTATTTATTCTTTCGTGCCTTAATAATTGTGATTTCATTTTTTTTTTTGCTGTCATCAGTCTTTCGGCTGTTTGATGCAATCCTCCATCCCCTCCTATCTTGTGCTAATCTCTTCATCTCTGTGAAGATGATATTTTTATTAAAATCAGTTGGAACTTCTCCTGTTTCATAACTTTTTGATATCAGCTTGAATAATCTTTCGATTCCTTGCTCTCCTAGGGATTTAAGAAGTTCTGCAGGGATCTCATCAATTCCAACTGCCTTATTTGCTTTCAAGTCATTCAGAGCTCTATTAAATTCTGTCCTCAAAACAGAATCTCCTAAGTCATCAATGTTGACATCACCTTTCTTTTCCATTACCCTATTGTTCAAGTCGTCCCCATCATACAGTTTCTCAATGTATTCCTTCCATCGGTTACCTCTATCGTCTGAGCTTAAAAGAGATTTCCCATCGGAAGCTTTAATGTTCACACCTCTTTTCTTCATTTCTCCAAAATTCTTTTTGATCTTCCTATATGGAACATCTACTTTACCTATTACCATTTCCTTATCAACTTCTTCACACTTTTCTTCTAGCCATTTTTCTTTTGCTTTTTTTGCATTTCCTGTTTATATTATTTCTAAATTGCCTGTATTGCTCTCTTCCTGCTTCATCCTGAGCATTTTTGTACCCTCTCCTCTGATCCATCAGTTCAAAAATTTCTTCTTTCTTCTGTGATCCAAGGTTTTCGGGCAGCTTGTTCCCTAAAGCCTAATGTTTCTTTACCAGCTTTCATTATTTCGGTCTTCCATTCGTCCTCGGTTGAGTTCCTCTCAGAGTTACTTCTTAGACCTAAGTCTACCATTTCTGAAAATTTTTCTCTCGTACTAGATTGTTTCAGTTTATTCACTTCCAGTCTGTTCTGCTTATGCTGCTTCCTTATTCGCTTGAATTTCAGCCTGCACTTCATCACTATCACATTATGTTCAGAGTCTATGTCTGCTCCGGGGTACGCCTTACAGTCTAGAACTTGATTCCTGAATCGCTGTTTGACCATGATATAAGCTAGCTGGTATATGTCTGTATCCCCAGGACGTTTCCAGGTGTATATCCGTCTTGCATGGTTCTTAAACAGTGTGTTCGCCACTACTAGCTTATATCTTTCACAAAATTCTAACAACCTGCTTCCTCGCTCATTTCTTTTTCCTAGACCAAACCTTCCTACACTATCCCCCTCTTTTCCTTCTCCCACTATCGCATTCCAATCACCCATGATTATTAGATTTTCCTCCCCTTTCTCATACTGGATTAATTCTTCAATTTCGGTGTACATTTTCTCTATTTCTTCACCATCTTCCTGTGACGTTGGCATGTACGCTTGTGCTAACTTGGTTGGGACGGGCTTAGTTTCTAACCTCATCAAAATAATCCTGTCACTAAACTCTTCATAATAACTCACCCGTTTCCCTACTCTCTTATTCATTACAAATCCTACACCAGTGACTCCATTTACAGCTTGTGTACTAATTATCCTGTGTTCCCCAGACCAGAAATCCTTCACGTCCTTCCATTTAATCTCGGTAATCCCAACAACATCTAACTTAAGTCGTTCCATCTCCATTTTTAGGTTTTCTAATCTACCTGCCCTATTCAGACTTCTAACATTCCACGCTCAGACTCGTAGAATGTTTCTATCCATTCTGATGACTCCTCCCTGAGTAATCCCCACCCGGAGATCCGATTGGGGGACTATTTTACCTCCGGAATATTTTACCCAGGAAGAAGTCATCATGATATATGTAATTTGAGAGGATTACATGACCCCGTACTCGTAATTAATTTTTAGCTACTGCAACTAGTGAGATTTTTAATACCTTCACTAGAATCAGGGTTGTAATATCAAGAAGTGGTCAGGAAATGCGATGTATACGACCTGTCAGCGGTAACAATTTTATAGAGCCCAAGGGTGAGCGGTAACACTCGGACATCGTATTCTGGAGTACGTGGGTTCAAATCACTGTCCAATTCAAATTGCGATTTTCAATAGTTTAACGAAATCACTTCAGGTGAATGCCGAGGTGTTGGTTCCTTCAAAAGGTCATGGCCAAATCCCTTCCCGTTCCTTGTCTCCAATCCATTCCCGCCTCTAATGATCTTGAAGTAGACCAGGCGTAAAGACACAAGGAAAAAAAAATAATTTTCTATTTACTTAATACACAATACAATGTCTCAGATAGTAATTCGTCAAAACTGAAGGTAAATGCGATTAATATGTAAATTATTGGGTGTTAATATCATAAAGGGAAATCTTGTATCAACGAAAAATATTTTGATATGTAAAGAAATTTATCTTTGCCGAAACGTTATTTCACTCCATGAGGTTTTTAAGTCCAAACAGCGTACTGTCAGAATCGTCCAGAATACTTCTTGCTGCTCTGATCCAGAAAGTCTATTAAATTAATTTATCTGTACTAACAATGTCTTTACGCCTCGTCTACATCGAGAGCATTAGAGGTGGGAAAGGACTGGGGGCAAGGGACGGAAAGGAATTCGGACACGGCCTTTTGAAGGGAGCATCCCGGCACTCGCCTGGAGTGAATTAGGGAAAACATGGAAAACCCAAATCTGGATGCCCGGACGGGGATTTGAACCCGCGCCATCCCGAATGCGAGGCCAGAGCGTTAACAGCTCTCCCACCACGCTCGGTTGCGGGCAAGGAACAGGAATGAATACGGCCATAGCATTTTTAAGTAACCGCTCGGGCATTAGCCTGGATTGATTTCGGGAAACCATGGAAAACCGAAATCAGGATAGTTGGGCAGAGACTTTAACCGTCGTCCTTCCCTAGTGTTACTACTCAACCACCAGTCGCGATTCCTACAATGCCGGTAAATTTCTCATGTCTTTGGCAGCAAAAACATGTTTAATTTTCTCTTTCCGCTGAGAGGATTTTGCTTCTTCTCATTCTTCTTCCATGCAATTTTGTGCTTTTTCAACTTGAGCCATGTAGTTGCGATAACTCTGCTCACCAGCAAGTTTTTTGAGATTGATTTCACTGACGACATTTTTTTTATTTGATGAGGGGGGGGGGGGGGTAGGCCGGGGAAGAGTCGCCATCCGTTAATCAGTCGTGCAGCTCTTATGTGTTAAGTTTTATTTTGTTTATAAAATATGTAGTTTCTGTCGTTGAGTTTATTCAAGGACTCTGAATTTGCCTATGCTATTGCGGTAAATCACCTGAAACCTTACTCTGGGACACGGTGGAAGCAAAGAAGTTTGAATATTATACACTAGAAGGAGCAACAGCGCTAGTGTTCCTTCGCAAATTGAACGATGCGCGCGCCGCCATACTGATGGCAAACTGTTGGTTTGAGTGTGTGGTTCTGTACAGTTGAGACGTGCCGAAGTGATCGAGTGCTCGTATTTTTTTTTATTAGAAGTGTTTGCTACCATGGTTAAGTCTTGCGCTGCATATAACTGCACCAACCGTGCTACAAAAGGCACAAATTTATCGTTTCACAAGTAAGTATGCATTTAAATAAGTTCCGAATCGTCTATCATAACAGGTGGATGTTATGTTCCGACGTGTTGGTCACAGGTTTAATATTTTCGTTCGATACAGGTTTCCGCTCCGAGATAAGAATGAATTGAGTGAGTGGTTAGCTAAAAACGCCGGGACAATTTTACTCCCACGGAACATAGTTTTATACGTTCTCAACATTTCGAGAAGGAATGTTTCTGGAAAAATGGGAATATAAAGATTCTGAAACCTTCTGCAGTTCCAACCATTTTCTCCTTTCCAGACAATAAATCGAAGGTAAGGATTATAAGCTTTGCAATAATGTATATGCAAAATACTATAATATTGCCGCATGAACGCCAGTGTACCGTCTGCCAGCATGGCGCAGCGGGTAGCGTCACGAATTGCGGTACCGAAGGTCGCCGGTTCAATCCCGCCCACTGACAAAAATTATTTAATTCTGTTTATTATTTCCAGAAGATTCTACATGTTTCCTAAGGTCACTTGTAACTTCTACACATTTCATTTGTTAACTACTCTTGTAATCTCTAGTACGTTCTATCTGTGTATAAATAGAAGAGCATTCTGCCCAAGAGGCAGTCAGTGCTGCGTGTATGTTTGAGTTCTCAATAAACCTGTTCTCAGTTTAAGTGCTGTGTTCATTGACAAGTAACCTTCGAATTCACACCTGTCCCGGTTCCAACGCGACATAGTTTGGTGGAGACGCCGGGTACCCTGTGCAACAGCTGCATCGTCGTGGCTCCGATTAGGCAACGTAAAAGTCGCCGCCTACACGGACTGGAACCGGACTACAAAGGATATACTCAGTACGTCCTTCCGAAAGTCCGCGTCATTAGGAAACCCATGGCGGCAAGCCAGCTGCACATTCGACACCCATCGGTGTTCTCTGGAGACGCTGGACAGGATCCTAACAAATGGCTAAAAGGGTTCGACCGAGTCGCCAAGTACAACAGGTGGGATCATACCATGTGCTTGGCAAATGTTTATTTCTATCTGGACGGAACCGCCCAGCAGTGGTTCGAGAACAACGAAGAAAAACTGAATAACTGGGAAATGTTCCAGACGGAACTTAAGAAAACGTTTGGGGACCACCAGCGACAAATCCGCTCGGCGGAAGAACAACTGAAGAACCGGGCCCAACGACATGGGGAGCCGACGCAATCTTACATACAGGATGTTTTGGCCCTATGCAACGTAGTCAACCCGAATATGACTGAAGCCGACAAAATCACGCACCTAATGAAAGGTATTGCAGAAGACATGTACCAAGCTCTTCTGATAAAAGACGTCGCTACGACGGAAGAGTTCATCAAGTGGTGCCAGCGGATTGAGGAGATGCAACAAAGGAGGGTTGGGCGAAAGAAGTATGACAGACTTCCCAACGTAGTCCCTATGGCAGTTGTGGAAGACCAGCACGACTTTGCGTCTCTCATACGACAAATTGTGAGAGAAGAATTACAACAGTTCATGGCAGCTGGGACTCTTGAACCGAGTGAGCATCAGATCATGGCCATGGATGTAAGCCCAGTGGGTCATGAAGGAGCCGACGCGGCGGAAAAAGAGGTATTTCAGACAATAGCTCCTGTCTGCCGAGCCAATCGCACTCGACGTGAAGAATGGCCTCGCCCTGATATGACGTATGCTGCAGCTGCCAAACGGCAGCCTAGGAACCGGCCGACACGGCCACAACCAAATCCTCCGGCACCTATGACGTCCCGCAGACGAACGGACGTCTGGAGGACAGAAGACAACGCGCCAGTATGTTTCCACTGTGGGCGCCCTGGACATGTCATACGCTACTGCAGAGAGAGAAGACGAGTATTTGACGATTATTTTGCCGCAAGACGTCCGCCATCCGAACAGTTCTACCCCAGGCAGCCACCCGCTGACGAGTTCGGTCGACCTACGGGAAGAAGCCCATCGCCGTACCCTAGACGAGGTCGATCCCCGACGCGCCGCTGCCGTTCATCGTCGCCGGACAGAGCTACCAGCCGCTCCCCTAGCCGCCGCACGCAGGAAAACTAAGCAAGGCGACCATCTACGGAGGTGAGGCCGCCGCAGATGAAAATCCTCCATGGATGACAGTCACTAAGATGTCGGGAAATCTCATCAACGTTATAATCGACGGCCAACCTGTCCGGGCGCTGGTTGATTCAGGAGCTTCTTTCTCCGTATTGTCGGACAATTATCGTCGCACACTAAAGAAGACAATGTTCCGTGATACGGGGGCAACTGTGCTAAAGGTCGCAAATGGAAAGTACGTCCAGCCAGCTGGAGCTTGTGTCGCGAGAATAACCATCAACAACAGGACCCAGCCAGTTGAATTTGTCATTTTAACAGAATGTAGTCATAATGTCATCCTTGGATGGGACTTCCTTAAGGCATCCCAAGCTGTCATTGACTGTGGAACGTCTGAGCTGCAAATTGAAGAAGTCGTTGCGACGGGTACACGTAACACAGAATCTTCTGGGAAGTTATTCGCCGTTGACAACGTGACAATCCCGCCGTTCGCAATGAGAAGAGTCCCAGTCAAAAACACGGACGACCGCAACCTTGAAGTGCTTGTCGATAGTAGAAAGTTTATTAGGCTCACGAAAGAAATCTACATACCAGCGGCTATCATAAGCATTATCGGTGGTCGAGGAGACATTTGGATCACCAACTGTCACGAGCAGTCACAAATTATCCCCAAGGGAATGTGCATAGGGACAGCTGAACCAGTCCAGGAGGGCGAGCTCAACGTCATTAACGAAGATCCATGCTCTGTTACTAGTACCGACAACACGCTGGAGGAAACAACTATGGAACTGCCAATAGGGTCCGGCCTGACCAAGGAACAACACCACCGGGTGTTAGCTATACTACGCCAATTCTCTGGTGTATTCACACCCCAGCAAAAAAAAGGTCAGACGAAACGGCCCACGATAAAGCATCGTATCAATACTGGGGATCATCCGCCCATTAGCCAGCGCTCGTACCGATTGTCACCAGTCGAAAGGCGAATAATTCGAGAGGAAGTGGAGAAGATGTTGCATAATGACATTATTCAACCTTCGGAGAGTCCTTGGTCATCTCCGGTGGTCCTCGTAAAGAAGAAGGATGGTACGTGGCGATTCTGTGTCGACTATCGGCGGCTGAACAAAATCACAAAGAAAGATGTCTACCCACTGCCGCGCATCGACGACGCCTTAGACTGCTTGAAAGGAGCTACATACTTCTCAACCATGGACATGCAGACAGGCTACTGGCAAATCGAGGTTGACGAAGCTGACAGAGAAAAGACGGCTTTTATTACACCTGATGGCCTCTATGAATTCAAAGTAATGCCATTCGGATTATGCAACGCTCCGGCCACATTCGAACGCATGATGGACAACTTACTTCGACACCTTAAGTGGACGACGTGTCTTTGTTATTTAGATGACATTGTTGTTTTCTCGAAAACATTTGAAGAACATCTGAGTCGCCTGTCAACGGTGCTGAAGTGTGTTCAGACTGCAGGACTCCGCCTCAATCCGAAGAAGTGCCTCTTCGTCGCCAGAGAGATAAAAATCCTGGGGCACCTGGTCAACGGAGATGGCGTCCGCGCTGATCCAGATAAAGTAAGGGCAGTCATGGAATTTCCAACTCCTCAGCACATTCGTGATGTGAGAAGCTTTCTTGGGCTGTGCTCATACTTCCGGCGTTTCATAAAAGGATTCTGTAACATGGCACGTCCACTGCAAGAACTTTTGCAGGGAGACGCCAAGTTTTACTGGGATGAAACTAAAGAAAGATCTTTCCAGGCACTTAAGGAGGCTCTAACTTCCGCACCAGTTCTAGCCTTATACGACGAGAATGCAGAAACTGAACTTCACACTGACGCCAGCGGTTATGGGATCGGTGCAGTGCTTGTGCAAATTCAGGAAGGTGCTGAGAAGGTGATAGCCTATGCATCAAGAGTATTCTCTAAGCCCGAGATAAACTACTCTACAACCGAGAAAGAATGCCTCGCAGTTGTCTGGGCTATCAACAAGTTTCGTCCGTATTTATTCGGCAAACCTTTCACCGTCGTAACAGACCACCATTCTTTATGTTGGCTAACCAGCTTGAAGGATCCATCAGGTCGACTAGCAAGATGGGCACTTAGACTTCAAGAGTACGACGTCACGGTGGTATTCAAAAACGGACGCAAACACAAGGATGCCGACAGCCTTTCAAGGAATCCTTTAATAGAACACAACAGCATGAATGGAATTTCAGCCCTCGCTGAATTAGGTGACGTTGCAGCTGAACAGAGGGAAGATTCAGAGTTATTAAGAACCATAGACGCCTTGGAGAAAGGAGAACCGGCCAAAGGAGGGTTTCAATTGATAGATGGGACATTGTATAAGAACAACTACGATCCACTAGGCCCCAAGTGGCTTCTGGTCGTTCCAGCTCATCTCCAGCCAGCTATTCTCAAGTATTTCCACGACGCTCCAATATCCGGTCATCTGGGATTTGTGAAGACCCTGGACCGAATCAGACGCAGGTATTACTGGAAGGGTCTCTACCGATCTGTCAAGCATTATGTGAGTCACTGTAAAGAGTGCCAGCGACGGAAACATGTGCCGCAATTACCTCCAGGTCATCTAGTACCAATTCCACCTGCAGCAGTTCCATTCCACCGAATTGGGATCGACCTTTTGGGGAGGTTCCCGAAGTCGACAACCGGTAACCGATGGATAATAGTCTGCACCGACTACCTCACGCGCTACGCTGTCACCAAACCTGTGCCGACTGCAGAAGCTCCAGAGGTTGCAAAATTTCTAGTAGAAGACATTATTTTGAAGCATGGAGCACCACGTGTGATGATATCCGATCGTGGAAAGGTATTCCAGTCAAGACTAGTATCAGAGGTCATGTCAAGATGCGACGTTGTCCACAGGATGACAACTGCATACCACCCTCAGACAAACGGTCTCACAGAACGCTTCAACAAGACATTAGCCGATATGCTGTCGATGTATGTGGATGTTGAGCAGAAGGATTGGGATACAATACTGCCAGTGGTCACATTTGCTTATAATACAGCAAGGCAAGATACGACAGGCTTCACTCCGTTTTTTCTGCTCCATGGCCGTGAAGCTGAGACCACAATGGATACGCTGTTCCCATTCCAGCCGGACGACACTCAGGATGACTATATAAAACAGCTCATTACCAGGGTCGAAGAAGCAAGACAGCTGGCTCGCATACGAACACTGGCCACCCAGGAGAGGGACCGTCAGCGGTATGACGGCAAGCACCGACCTGTTGCGTACAACCCAGGAGATCTCGTATGGATTTTTACCCCTGTCCGGAAGGTTGGGCTATCAGAAAAGTTACTGAAGCGGTACTTTGGTCCGTATCGTGTCATACGCCGCCGGTCAGACGTCACATACGAAGTCGAGGATTATGAGCCGTCTTCGAAACGACGAAAGCGAAGGGACATTGTTCACGTCCTCCGCATGAAGCCTTACTACAATCCTGACGAGCAGCTAGGCACAACCAGCTTCTTGTTCAAGGACTCTGAGGACGGTTTGGATACTGAGGAAGTCGGACAGGAAGATAATAGTACAAACAGGAGGGGCCCTCCAGAACTGCCATACAGAGGACCCACGACAAGATCAAGATCCAGGACACTTCAGCGTGCCCCAAAAGAAATCTAACAGCGGGACGCTGTTTTCCTCAGGAGAGGGAGCAATGCCGCATGAACGCCAGTGTACCGTCTGCCAGCATGGCGCAGCGGGTAGCGTCACGAATTGCGGTACCGAAGGTCGCCGGTTCAATCCCGCCCACTGACAAAAATTATTTAATTCTGTTTATTATTTCCAGAAGATTCTACATGTTTCCTAAGGTCACTTGTAACTTCTACACATTTCATTTGTTAACTACTCTTGTAATCTCTAGTACGTTCTATCTGTGTATAAATAGAAGAGCATTCTGCCCAAGAGGCAGTCAGTGCTGCGTGTATGTTTGAGTTCTCAATAAACCTGTTCTCAGTTTAAGTGCTGTGTTCATTGACAAGTAACCTTCGAATTCACACCTGTCCCGGTTCCAACGCGACAATATTTTAGGGTCAAAACTTTATTTTTAGTTGCGTAATATATATAACTAATACACTTGAAGAAGGACAAAAATCTTGCCACTGCTGGGACTGAAGAAAACAAGTCCAAAAACGTAATATAGTCAGTTGAATTTCAGTAATTAGCCTGTGATTTGCCATTTTATCTTCGTTGAGCAAGTAAAGACCCTTAACAGCATAAAAGTTTCAAATTTTGCAGTGATTTGTTATATGACTGTACGAGGGTTTCGAAGTTCCCGCGATCACTCGCCACTAGCATGGCCGTCTTCAATTCGCTAAGAACTCTGGGATCCTTCAACACGCGATAGGAGGGGCCCAGGTGGAACCTACTGACGTTTAAATACAACAAAGTACACAAACGTCCTTAATAATAAATTTATGTTCACAGTAAATTGCCAAGCAGAAGGTTATTTGTAACGGGAGATGGTGTTGGTGTATGCAGTACGCTTATCTACGGAAGGATTCTGCGAAAGTCATACTGACTTTCATTTAATGCAGTGAAACAAAGAGTCCACGCAAACATCCAGTTAAACATCTTTTTGGTAAACCGGTAAGTCCTGTTGCTGGCTGAAAAGGAACTACTTTACACTATACGAATTTTGTTACTATCTCAAACACATTCAGGTCATGTTGAATACGTTCTAAAATAAATCAAGTTTGTTTTTAAAACTAAAACATTTTCAAGACATTATCCAGTTATATTACCACGCATGGAGACATTTTTTATAAATCTACGCAAAGGGATTTAATATGAAACTGATGCCACTGAAAAAGGGGAAAAAATATGTATAGTTTCTTCGCTAGTTTTTTTTTTTTTTTTTAAAATTACACAAAACACAGATTTGCAGCAAAAAATGAAAACTTAGTGCTCTGAAACGAGACGCAATGAACTAGTTGTATTGAACTGAGTGGTATTTTACTGATTATATCTCATGGGGAAGTGAAAGAAGTTTATATTTTTTTCAGCTTTACTTTACCGTCTTCCTGTTTGGCGACCGCTTTGTTCATGTGTAGCTCCCAACACCCAGGTCGCTACATAGTGGGCTACTACGTTTGGTTGTACAATTGCAGTATCGTTCTGCCTACTACCTTACCAAACATAATCACATTACCACTCAGCTAAACATTGACGTTTTAATACGGGTGCCCTCCAACCAGATGTATTGTACCGAGAATGTATTGGTTATTGGTTGGGCAAGAGACTCAGTCTAACCAAGTGTGGCTCACTGCAGTGTTATCTTCCTCGTCCCAGCAACATGCAAATTCAGGTAAAAAGTTAAATTTACTCTCCTTTGGTGTAAGCTATAAGCAATTTTACCCACATTTGGAGGGACCTATGTACGACAACTGACTCACGACTTTCAAGAATGATACAAAGAATAAAAATTGCTGAATAAAACTCCTGTGGACTTCTGGGTGAACATTCGTACAATGTGTTGCGACCGTTTGTTTACGAAATCAGGTAGCAACTTAAAAATCTAGTGTGATACATTGTCGACCTTGGTCCAAAAACTAGAAGAAGTGTTACAGCACTCTTCTAAGAAACAAACTAACATTTGAAACAATGTTTGGCTTTTCTTAACAATTCCTAACTGACTGAATTAACAACAGGCAGTGGAGCGAAATACGGAGTAGTATTATAAGGATGGAGCTGGGATTTTAACCGTTATTCGGTGACCCACTTTTCCCAGGATCCGGACTGCGGCTCGTGGGGTACAGCCCGCGACCTCAATTTGTGTGTTACGTGACAGCCGTGCAGTGCAAAGCATTGTACTCAATTCTGCAGGAGTATAACGGATCATCAGGTGATTCCGTATTGCTCGTTAATTAGCATACACACTCTTTAACATTAAGGACGTTACAGGTATGACGCGTCATATTATTTTCATCTCAAAAGAATACATATGGTAATCACACAATTCTATTGACTGCTAAGTTATATGATCCTAATTTTTTTACTGTATGTATGTATTTTAATTAACAATCCTAACAGTAGTCAGCACCGAGCGTGGTAGGAGAGCTTTCGGGAGGACATGGGTTCGAATGTACATCAGATCATCATGATTTCGGTTTTCCATGGTTTCCTGAAATCACTCCAAGAAAAGGCTTGATATGCTGGAAATACTAGAATTATGCAGTTAACTTGGGTATATTGTTTCTCTCGAAAACTGTCTCTTGGGATTACTGAGAATAGGTGATAATTTTCCAGACTCTTTTATTTTATACACATGCAATTTGCATTATTCCACCAAGTATGGATCTGTCTGAGTATTCAGCGGAGCTCGGTCGCGATCCCCGCGGGCATATAGCTATTTCTAGGTGTACCGCTAACCGACGCTCAGCTGTCCGCGATTCTGACGCGGTGGTGAAAGCAGCATCCCCTCGGGCGACCAACACAGCTCTATCTAATTCTGTGTTTGACACTGAAGACGGCTTAGACTGAGAAATGTTTTCAAGGATTCACTATGACATGTGGCAGATGCTATGATAAACGTTTTCTTACCTCAGTGATATATACAGCAGCAGTCACTTAGTCCATGTTTGCAGGCTATTTTTGGGTGTTCCCCTAAGATTCCTAACAGTAGTCAGCACCAAGCGTGGTAGGAGAGCTTTCGGGAGGACATGGGTTCGAATGTACATCAGATCATCATGATTTCAGTTTTCCATGGTTTCCTGAAATCACTCCAAGAAAAAGCTGGATATGCTGGAAATACTAGAATTTTGGAGTTAACTTGGGTATATTGTTTCTCTCGAAAACAGTCTCTTGGGATTACTGTGAATAGGTGATAATTTTCCAGACTCTTTTATTTTATACACATGCAATTTGCATTATTCCACCAAGTATGGGTATAGAATTTTATAATTATACACCAATGCATTCACATTCGTTATATTAGTTACTATGTGGGGAAATATTAGAACACAGCTCTATCTAATTGTTTGTTTGATACTGTTTTCATGTGAATTCATTCAGAGACAAAGGTATGGAAAAACAACCGCTTTTCGAGTTCTGGAACATGATACATACTTTAACTATATGAATTTTCTAGAGCTGAATAGCAGATCGGTTGATAACATGTTCTGACATTTGGAGCAGGAACAGCACTAGCAGAACACAAAACATTATTCTTATTGGGCATTAACCATGCGACATAGACTCATTTGACATAGATTGCGACGTTTCTCTCACATGATCCTGAGACAACCAATACTGCATTGTCAGAACAGCGTGATACAAGTCTTAAAGTCTGGTAAAAAATGTGTATGAAGCATAAGAGCCTACACCAGCTCGAAGGCTAGAAAAACCAGTTTCTCGATGACGCCCCTCTTATTTCAAGTTTACAATACCACATATCAGGTGGACATGGGTTCGAATGCCCACCCGGCCATCCTGATTTCGGATTTCCGTGGCTTCCTGAAATCACTCCAGGCGAATACAGGGAAAGAGTCCTTTAAAACTAATTCTGTATTTGATGATGTGTCATGTGAGAAGCAGGACGACATGAATCTCAAACACATTTACACCCCACAGGGTTTAAATATCTATGTGGAAGTGAAAATCTCCCAGGTATTATTTTGTACACATGCAACAAACATAATTTCTTGACAAATGATACATATTTATTGAAATTTTGAAATACATTTTATTGCATATTAATATATCACTCAATACTTATGGTTTCATTCCATGTGTGGCATAGACCTCTCTTTCCTTCACGTACTGCCCCCCCCCCCCACCGTTTTTACCTAATTCTTCACTTAATATCTATTTATTGTCTTATACTTTTTGAAATTCCATGCGAAACTATATATACCTTTAGTCTCTTCTAAGGATAACAACTCTAGTTGTGTACACTTTCAAAAGCAAAGATTCAAGACAAACGAAGGCCTAATGTGACCTAAACGAGCATTCATACGGGATTGATGGGGGTGCAAACAGTCAGTCAGGCAGATGAAAAATTTTAATATCATGCTTGTCTCTTGTCTCTGAGCACAAACCGAGCGTGGCGGTGTAACGGTTAGCGTTCTCGCCTCGCATTCGGGAGGACGGTGGTTCGAATCCCCGTCCGGGTATCCAAATTTGGGTTTTCCATGGTTTCCCAAATCACTCCAGGCAAATGCCGGGATGCTTCCTTCAAAAGGCCATGGCCGAATTCTTTCCCATTCCTTGCCCCCATCCTTGCCCCCCATCCTTGCCCCCCATCCTTGCCCCCCATCCTTGCCCCCCATCCTTTCCCGTCTCTAAAGACCTCGCTGTTGAGAGACGTAAAGCAGTTAAAAAAAATCTGAGCACAACATATTGATATGTGCATAAAAAACACACCCGCACTCATCAATGGATAAGTTTTAAAAAGAATTTTGGCAGGTATAAGGCAAATGGATATAGGTTCGGACAGTGTATGTAAAAACCATACAGCAAACAGCGTAAACAATACCTGATAACGAGGTGTACACACTTTTTCTATAGTTTCATTAACCCTGGAACCAGAAAAAGAAAACCATCACTAACAGCTACCCCCAGGTACCAAAACTATTCACATTAGCATCGCCACGCCTCTCACACTTCTCAGCCATCTAGTAGCATGTGCAAAAGTTCGAAACTGTTCACATCATCTCATATCACCCACATAAACACAAGCAATCCAGTAACATGTGTCCCTAGTACCACAAAGGCATTAGTAGATTCAAGAGCCTTTCTTAACACATGCTGCAATGTCGTACTTTGGGTGCTCACTCACAGCTGGATATGTTACAAAACACACAAACAAATTAGTGGTGGAAATGAAATACACACACTTCACGCAGACAGACGAGTGAATGAAAGGTATCACCCATATTTAAACTCTAGCTGCCTTCCCTCGCACACAACATTTCAATTCCAAAAACTGTGGACTCCATATTAACCCTGGAACCAGAAAAAGTCCATCAGTAACATCTACCCCAGGTACCAAACTGTTCACATTAGCATCGCCTCTCAAACATCTCAGCCATTTATAAACATGTGCACAAGTACGAAACTGTTCACATCAGCATCATTTCATATCACCCACATAACAACAAGCCATCCAGTAACATGTGCTCTCTAGTACCACAAAGGTATGAGTAGATTCAAGACCATTTCCTAACAAAGGCTGCAATGTCGTACTTTGGATGCTCACTCACAGCTCGATACATCACAAAACACATACACAATTAGTGATGGAAATGAAATACACACACTACACGCAGACAGACGAGTGATAGAAATGTATCACCATATTTACACTCTAACTGTCTTCCATTGCACACAGCATTTCAATTCCAAAAACTGTGGACTCCATATTAACCATGGAACCAGAAAAAATCCGTCAGTAATAGCTACTCCAGGTACCATACTGTTCACATTAGCACCCCCTCGCCTCTCACACACCTCAGCCATCAAGTAGGATGTGCACAAGTACGAAACTGTTCACATCAGCATCATCTCATATCACACACAAAACAACAAGCCATCCAGTAATATGTGCCCCTAGCACCACAGAGGCATGAGTAGATTCAAGAGCCTTTCTTAATACAGGCTGCAATGGAATACTTTGGTTGCTCACTCACAGCTGCATACGTCACGAAACACACACACACACACACACAAATTAGTGATGTAAATGAACTACACATCCTACATGTGGGCAGACGAGTGAAAGAAAGGTGTCACCATATTTACACTCTAGCAGCCTTCCCTTGCGCACTGCCTTCCAAGCCCAAGAACTGTGGACTCCATATTACACCACTATATGCACACAATGGTCTGACTTTGTGTTTCTAACACAAGTTCTTCGCTTCTCTTGTACATCCACTCATCACGATTTTTTGCCCAGAAGGACATGTAGTGAACAACGTGAGAAAAACAGTTCATACCCAAAACAAATGGCAGCAAACTGTAAACAGAACAGTGAAATGGAACAGTGCCTGGATTACTGAAATCACCCCAGACAAATGCAGGGAAAGAGACCTTCAAAAGTCCATGGCCGAATTCCTCACCGTTCCTTGCCACATTTCCTTTCTCACCTCTAATGACGATGACATCGCGAGCCCGAGAAAGAGCCTGATATGCTGGAAATACTAGAATTTTGGATGGTCGTTGAAATATGTCTGTGTAACGCCAGCAATGCGCCAATAACAATACTCGGAAGACTGGGAAGTTAAGATAGTCGCGACAAACTCCTAACTTAAAAAATTCATTCACATACAAAGGTATGGAAAAAACACAGCACACACGATAAAGTTATCACAATGCTCTTAGCTAACTGATATTTTCATGGTCATCAAACAGACATCATAAGCCACATTTTTCATAGTAGATCTCTACACATTGACAAATATCCAAAACGTCACCATAGGTGCAGACACTAGTTCTATTACGCCGAAGATAGCGCCATACTTAAACTGTCGTAAATTGTTAGGTCATTCGTATGTGAAAGTGCGTTTTTGGATGTCTTATCCATTCAGACCTCATCACCTAAAGTCTAATGCCAGATTGTGGTCATGGTCAATTTAGGCTCCATACACCACTCAGAATGATTCTAACAATATCCATTCTAACATCAGTATACGCCATTATACAGCTTTCCAAACACTCTTCATATCTTCCAGTCACATCCAGCCCAGCTCCTTTATTATGTCACTTGTTGAATGTTTTCCACTAACAGCAAGCATCATGGAAACGATGAAGTGGGGCAGAATTGTCGTTACCACTGATTAACTGGACAGAACTCTCGTTACAAAAATCATCAGACAGAAGAGTTTTTTTTTTTTTTTTTTTTTCTTTTTTTTTTTTTTTATTGGCATCTAGGCATGCGCCCATACAGCCATCTTCATGTTACAGGATAGCATCATTAACGTACAAATAATGATATATGCAACTCGTCATTTACATTTCACAGAATAACGTCAATGTTATAATAATAATAATAATAATAGCATGTCATTAGCCTTCTTCCTTTTACCGAATAACCACTATGGCATTACAATGGTAGTATACAGTATACTTTACAAATCAAAGTCCATAATATTACAGTAATGATATAATGCATTTAAAACATATTGTTTGAGTTTGTTTGAATATGTTTGAATTGTGTCACTTAAAGGAGAGGAAAACGTCAATAGTATAACAATGGTGATATACCGCGATTAAAACTTCTTACTTGACTTTAAACTGTGACACCCAAATGCTGGATACCAGCAACTTGAGATTTTCATTTTTAAGAATAATTACAATAATATTCTACCAGAAGTATGATACATTTAAAACAAGTTATTTACATTTGTTGTGATTGAGTCGCCCATATGTTCAAATCACACAACCATTCATTTTCATTTTGCAGGATATCTACAATATTATTACAATAATGATATATTACAAAATGACATCCAGAGAGTATAATTAAAACACATATCATTTTAGCTTGTTTAAATTGAGACACCAATGTTGTTCAAATGTTGGTATAGGAGCTGATATATGTCGTAGTCTTCCGTTGACAAGAGGGTAGCAGCACATGTGGGGAGAGGGATTCCTTTGTTCTTGAGAGAGTGTAGTAGAAGGTCTGTCTCTACTTTGTTTCGGCGGCACCCAAACAGCAAGTGGTTTGTATCCTCTATTTCCCCACATTGGCAATTAGGGGAGTCAGTGAGGTGGATTCTATGGAGGTGTTGTTTGTAGCAGCCGTGGTTGAATTTCAGTCTCGCGATACTTATAGTGAAGTTGCGGGAGCATTTATATATCTCATACCACTGGAGAGGGGGTATTTCCGGGTGGATACGACCGTAATGTAGGCCTTTTATCGAGAGTGAGCTCTTCCACGCCTTATCCCACTTGGCTGTCATGGTTCTTTTGATCTGTCGAATAGCGTCGGGTAGGGGGATCGTACTGTTGCGTATCGCACCGCTGTGTGCGGCTTGTTTGGCGTATCGGTCTGCCATCTCGTTGCCTGGAAGACTGCAGTGTGATTTGATCCATTTAAACTCTACAGTCTTACTTGCTAGTTTTAATTCGTGAACTGCATTCACAATGTCGTGTACTCGTGAGTCGTTGTGCACTTTCCTATGGTGGTTGTTTATTAAAAGCAATGCTGACTTTGAATCTGATAGGATTACATGGTTGCTATAAGGGGAGGTCTTTGCGTATTTTAGTGCTTCCAAGATTCCCATCAACTCTGCACTCATAATGGTATATTCTGTTGGTAACCGAAATAAACCCTTGTCTCCAGATCTTGGTATACAGTAGGCGCATCCAGTGGCATCTGGAAACTTGGAGTCATCCGTGTATATCTGTTCCATGTGGGATCGGTTGTATAAGTACTGATACACGTTTGCTCTGTAGTTTTCCAGCTGGGTGTTATTTTCCGCGCTTGTGTCTACTTCCAGCTTCGTGACAGTATCCCAATACGGAGTCTCGAAGGTAAGCATTTTCCTGCTTTGACGTATGCTGGCTCGTATCTTATATGTTTCTAGGTACTCCGCCGCAATGGGAGGCATTTTTTTCTTACTCCAGTATTTGTCAGTTAGGCATTGCATTGAGAGATTGTGTATAGAGTTGAGCAGTCTGGTCCCGGGGTAATGGCTATTCTTGAGCAGGAATTTTGCAGTTAAGAAGCTTCTGCGGATCTCTAGGGGAGGTTCGTGTGCTTCCACTAGAAGCGCGTTGGTAGGTGTTGATTTCATAGCGCCAATACAAGTGCGCAGAGCTTTATATTGGACTTTGTCCAGTTCTTTAAGCACGGTGTTAGTTGCAGAACCGTAACATATACAGGCGTAATCAATATGTGGTCTCACCAGAGATTTATACAGCCTTAATAATATTGAGGTATTCCCTCCCCACTTTACGTTGGCTATTGCGCGGATGAGGTTGATTGCCTTTTCGCATTTCTTGACCGTATTTTTTACGTGAGTACCCCACTTGAGTCTGTTATCGATCCAAACGCCCAGGTATTTCACAGCGTTTTTAACTGGGATGATAAAGGGTCCTAATTTTATGTTAGACATCGCGGGCAATCTGTGTCGGCTGTAAATCGATACTGCCGATTTCGCTGGTGATATGTCTAGCCCGTTGCTGAATAGCCATTGATTGAATTTGTCCATTTCGGCGGGTAGTACCATAAGGCATTCTTCCCATGTTTTTCCAATAATAAATTTGCATATATCGTCGGCATATTGGAGAATGACGATTTTACTGTTCATGGAGTAATGAAGATCATGCGTATACAAGTTAAATAACAGGGGGGCCAGAACAGAGCCCTGTGGCAGGCCACGATTAGTTTTTCTACTCGCAACAGTAGTTCCTCGTTGCGTTATTTCCAACCATCGGTCCGAAAGTAGTGCGATTAGGTTTCCTATAAATGTGTCCGGTATCCCTAGATGGCGGAGTTTTTTGGCTAGGATCGGTACACAGACATGGTCATATGCGCTATTTATATCAGTGTACACGGCAATCATATATTTGTTCTTGGTAAGGCAGGAGTGAATTTCGGAAGTGAGGTGTGCTAAGGTGTCTATTGTGCCTTTGCCTCTTCTAAAGCCGTACTGCGTTTCCGGAATTAATGCGTGGTGTTCCAGCCACCATTCCAGTCTCCGCTTTATCATATGTTCCAGTACTTTGTAGGTGCATGGCAGTAGGTTTATGGGTCTATAGGATTCTGCGTTGTTGCCTACTTTTCCAGGTTTTTTCACGGGAACTACCCGCGCAGTCTTCATCTCTTTTATTTGTAGCCTTTCCGACCATATCCTGTTAAGTATTTCGCATAGCCTCGTTTTTGCGGAATCTGGCAGATTTTTTAGCATGCCATAGTGGATGTTATCGGGTCCTGGTGATGAGTCCGTCCCTTGCTTTAAGGCAATATTGAATTCGTTCAGCTGGAAGGGTTGCAGGAGGAAGTGTGATTCAGTTGCCCTTGGTTCTGTGTGATTTGTCTCTACCCACGGTGGAGTTAGCCTTTCAAGGATGTTCTCTAATAAGTCGGTTGTTAGGGGTGATTTTGCTTCTGCCTGAGTGGATGAGTACTTCAATTTTCTGACCTTTTGCCATATATCGGATAAGGGCGTTTCTTTATTAAAGGTTCCACAAAACTCTCTCCATTTTTCTCTTTTTTTATTCTTGGCCATCTTTTTCACTCTTGCCTGAGCTCTACGGTGTTCCAGATAGTTTTCAATCGTGGGACAGCTTTTGTATGCCCGTAGTGTCTCTCTGCGTCTTTGGACGGCTTCGTTGCATTCTTTATCCCACCAAGGAGTGCTTTTGTTCCTCATAATATGTACTGGTTTCCGAGCAGGAATAGAAGATATGGCAGCTTGGGTTATATCGTTGGTCATGGATTTATAGTCCAGTGCGGGGTTACCGCTATACTTCCATGAGGCTGTCAGCCGTTCCATAGTTGTTTGGAATTTATTCCAGTTCGCCTGGTGTATCTATAGGGAGATCTATAGGGAGGGGATATCAACCGCCTGGCTGGTGAGTCAGTCTGGAGGCGAAGTAGGATAGGAAAGTGGTCTGATCCCAGTGTGTCGTCTACTACTTCCCAGGTAATGTCTATAGCTATGTTCGACGATACGCAGGAGATGTCCACTGCTGATGGTGCTTGCCCTGGCGCATTAATCCTGGTTGGATTACCGTTGTTCAGTACCACCATATCTTCTTCCTCTAATATTTCCGCAATTATGTTCCCCAGTTTATCCGTGCTTTGGCATCCCCATACTGTATTATGTGCATTGAGATCTCCCAACAAGATGACCGGTTTTGGCAATTGCCTGAGGATATTCGTGATAAATTGCTTGTTTGTCTTCTTATTCGCTGCTCTATATACTGACACAATGGTTATTAATTTGTTGGTAAGACGTACCCTGGCGGCACATATGTTGAAGTCTGGGTTTCCAGTGCAGAGTTGTAGTTGTTCGTAATAGATGGCGCTTCTAATTAAGATGGCAGACCCCCCGTAACCGTCTGTTCTGTCGGATCTGATGGCATTATATCCTTTGAGGTGGAATAGTTCGTCTGGTTTCAGCCAAGTTTCGCTTACAGCCAATACGGCTATGTTATTCTTTGAAGCGTACTGTAGTAAGCTCTCCTTATTAGCCCGGATAGATCTCGCATTCCACTGAAGAATTGTGTCGTCCTGCAGTGTTGCTCTCGTGTTTCTAAAGGGAGCCGCCATTTTCCCATCTCTTTGAGGATAACGATCTTAGCAAAAGTTGTTTTACGCTTGGGGCGTATTGCGTTGGATTGAGCAAATTATTTCCTGCAAACTGATTTAGAATGCACATTATTATTTCAAACATCTTGTTCGCATAGTATTCTGTTATTACAGGGTCCTGTAGGTTATTGCCAGGGAGAGGAGGGTATGGATTGTGGCTAATGGGTTCAATGTTCCTATTAGATGGGATCCAGTATTCTTTATACGAAGTTTTTCCCCCACTACCTGTGCTTTTGTCAGTTATTCTGTGACTTCCGATGTTAGGAGTGGGCTCCTGCTCCCTGTATCCGGGGTTTAGTTGGAAATTCTCAGGTTCATTAGGGGTGTTTGACTGCATAATTATAGGCTGAGGAAGTGGATCCTGTTGAGGTGGTTGAGCCAGGACGACAGGGGGAGCGTCTGCGATAATGTGTTGCCCAGTATTGTAGTTTCTTTGCTCATAATTTGTTTGAGGAGTTGTCATTTTTTGAAGTTGCCTGTTGGTTCTTTCTAATCTTGCCGCGACACTGGCATACGATGCGGTGTTAGTTTTCTCTGAAGCTTGCTTGTACCCTACATTTTCTTGGGCCATTACCTGCTTTATCTTCTTTTGTCTGATATATTCCGGGCAATATCTATCAAAAGATGGATGTCCACCATTGCAGTGGACGCATACTGGGGTGTTTTGTTTATTGCATTCTTTTCCGTCATGCGGGCCTGCACAGAAGGTGCAACGTTTTTTACTTCTACACTGGTTGCTAGGGTGTCCATACCGGAGACAGTTGAAGCATTGCATTACTGGTTTGACATACTGTTCTACAGGGCACTGCACTCCGTGTATGTACACGTAATTCGGACGCCTTTGTGCTTTAAACGTCAGTAGACATACAGGGAGTGGAATTTCTTTTGTTTGGCCATCTTCTTTAATTTTTTTTTGTAAACCTTTTAACTTTTACCACGCGATATTCGCACCTTGCATCTCTTCTTCCGTTAGCTCAGTCATAACGTTTCTTATAACCCCTTGCTGTGAGATGCAGGAGAGAGGAATGTAGGCCAGTAGGCCATTATGCTGCCAGATGGTGCTCTGAACAAGGCTATTGGCCGATACGACCGACCTCATCTCTATTTTGACCCGGTTTCGACCCGCTGGAGCTATCTGTATAATATTGTTACTTATTTCGTGGCTGAGGGAATATAGTAGGCGCCCAATGGCCATGGGGTGGATCCTACCTATGTTTCTATCTTTACTTTCTATGAACACATAATAAGGGCCCAAGTCGTAGCTTTCATAATAGGCTGGCGCTGCACTGTTTACCTGCAAGCCGATGTTTTCACTTGTCCTTGCTGTCTGTTGGCGCTGCACACTTTCCGGCGGCGTTGTCTCCATGTTGATGTCTGCCGATGATGTGTCTTGTTGTGTTATTCTGGGGACCTTGATGTTTTCACCTCCGCTGCCGTTGTCGTATCCCGGGATGCATGGGCGTTCTGGGGTGCGTATGTTGACATTTCCTCTTCTCTTAGTAGCGGTGCATCTCGTTGATCTAGTGCACTGCTGTCAGCTGGCGGTGATGTAATCGATGTGTTAGACGTTGCAATTATAACGTCCATGGTTGCTGTCGGTTCATCGTCTGCGCTGTGCAGATATTGCTGCACCTGACTACCTGTGTTGTTTTCTTCGACCGCTGGAACCATGTTTATTATGCCATTTGGCTGACGTTGCATCGTTGGCTGCATCAGGTATTGTCCGCCTTCGCCATATTCACCGCCGTACATGGCGGATGAGGGCTGGGGCTGAGCTGTATTAGATGTTATTTGCTGCTTCTATTACTATTTCGGTAACTGTAGTGAAACACACAGTTAGAGTCCCGAGAGACTGTTGCGCGGTCTCGGGAAGAGTCAGACGGGTATACGTAAACACTTATCCACACAAGTCACTGCCTCGCGGATACACGGAAGTTATCGCTACGAAGGTTGAGACTCGACTGACAGACGAGTTAAAGTCAGGTATCACCATACATACACTTACATGCACAAAGAGAGACGCAGATACACATGTCCATGCCTACAGCGAGTTCAACACAACTACCGGCAACCAATAATGGAAACGAAAAAATGACTGACTGAAAACCAGAACTCTTCTCACATATCATCGGCCTGACGAGAGAGAGTGTGTGCAAAAGTTGTTATGTTTTCGCCACACACCTCAGTGTTTATCCCATAAATAGTGTTAATCAGACACAATTTATTACATGTACCATCAACACACAGATCACCACCACGTCTCCTCCACACCGCAACCCTTTCCCACTGATAGTGAAATCTCGATATGGAGTAGACTCCTATTAATATAATTACACACACAACCACATAGGAACACGCACACACACATATGTCCATGTATACACCACAATTCTATACGTTACCACATACATACAAGTAACTGGAGGAAAGGAACTCCACACCCCAAAGTCCAGACTGAGGTGTTACAGGATGGGCACAGGACAGCATGTCTTTTCAATAAACCTTACTACTCACCACACTCACTTGATTTCATGTGCCATCATTATAGATGGCTACTGGAGCTGAACTCCTGTAAACTGTTTGGTCAAAGTCATTTTGTAATAGCAACTTCTGAAAGACAAATGTGTATCAATCTGCCCAGGCGGCCGCGGCGAGAGGGTAGCCCCTACCCCACAGCGGACGCTTATGTCGTGTTACTATGACGGTATATCGGCATACATAACCGCTCTCGCCCGCTTTGAAATTCCGGTCTTTGGTGACGTCCTAAAATTGCGGTTACCGGCAATAGGCCCATATCGGAAAAATCCGGTAATCCATCACGGTCCGCGTTTTTTAGACCAGCGTATAACAGTATTTCTGTCCGCAGTGGGGTGCACGCGCTGTTTCCAGTAGGTGGGTACGCTTTTATCGCTGTTTACGACATAACGGTACGTTTTTGATCTTATGCTGTGATAATACAAGAATTGGTACATTAAATATGTTTGAAATAATACCAAGAGTTGCTCACTATCTCCACAACAATCTTCATATAGAAAAAGTTTAATTTGATGCAGAGAAAACTACTGCACACTGCACATATATGTATTTCCCAAGTAGATTATGTTTTAAAACCTTACTTCAGGTCAGAAACTTTCGTAATCTGTACAAGGTACACCGAAAAATACTTTCAGCAGGAAAAAAAGAGACTGGCTGTAAAGTGTAGACATTGCTGTGGGATGTAAAAAAAATATGGTGGAAAGACTTTTATTAAGAATTTATTGGCGTTATTCCATGTCGCTGTGTGTATTAACTAACAGCCAACATTTTAAGCAATCGTATGTTCAGAATTCACTTTGGGGAAAATGAAGGCTAGTGGCGGGTACTAAATAATGTGCTATCTCACGGGTCATTGCCTATAACACCTGTTTCAGTATCTGTAAGTACATATTCCAACAAAATGATTCATGATGGTTCAATAAGTGGTTGACATTGCTATAGTATGTAATCCGGTGACTGACTAAAAGCGCACAGGTGACAAAAGCGCACAACGATCTTTAATCCTCTACCTTGCTGGAAGGTCGAAGTAGTCAGAAGGAACGCACGTTCGAGCCCTGACAAGGTGCGCTTCTTATGCAGCGTCAGACGCTTACGACAACCACTGATGACTGCTGCAATGGAAACCAACGGAACCGGTATAAAGGGGCAGTGACCTGTGTTCTCAGTAACGGTAATAAAGGTACAATGTAATCTAACATAAGTTTATTCATATTGTTTTTTACCATCATATCACTTATTAATATATATTTATTAATACATAAGCTTTCAAAAATACGAGCTACTTCGCGTACTGTAATTGCAATATACCATGTGGTTAATTGTAATTAAAACTTAATTTAGTAGTTATATTGCATTACTGATTCTAACGGATATAGCAAAACGTAAAAATTTTGATAGTTCCCACTATTCGTATTATTTTTACCCATATAAATTTAATTATTGTATAGAGATTCATTTTTTGGCTAGGCATAAAATGGACTTCAAATAGAACTCAATCTTTGCTCACGCCAATCTGTGATTTATAAGCACGTTCATGAAAATATTCTTTCTTTGACTCATCTATCTTTTCTTTATCTGTATAGTTATTAAATTCGATATTAATAATTTTCATAATTATTTTGTTGCATAACACAAATTAATAAATAACACAATATATTAATATTAGACATTCATCTATATACAAATGTGAATTTTTAATAATACATGTACATATTTTTAAGATAATACAATTAGAAAATAGCCATAATGAGTTCTTGCCACGTGATTGCCTTGCAGGGTGTCAACCCTACTCCTGCACGGCTGTTTAAGTATCCTGTGAATGAGTCTCGCACAGGAAACCAATCAGCATGAGCTAACCGTCCAAGATTTTCGGTTGGTAGTTCTTCGCTTCTGTTTATTTTATGATGAGGTATATAATTCTTTTTGAGAATCCATCTGTAATTAAATATGCAATTAGCAAGCATCAATAACCAATTTTTTTTAACTGCTTAACGTCTTTTTAACAATGAGGTCATTTAGAGACGGGAAAGAATGGGGGCAAGGAATGGGAAGGAATGTGGTACTCAACACTAACTATGAAACCATGAAACGTTAATTTATTCTGATAGAGTAAGTTGTAAGGATACCGAAAATCAACTTCATTTTTTAAATAGGAATTAAAAACATACTATTTTTAATAAAACAAAGAGGCAAAAAGACAGCTGTTAGTCACGTTACACGAAACACCAATCGGAGCGCATGACGTCAGTGTTCAGCTCGCGCTGTTTAGCTGCCGTGTATTTTCATGCGTAGACCATCTTTCCGTCGCTTATTTAAGATTGTTAAGGTTTCAGTGCTGGTTGTAAAACAATTGTTCTTCTTATACTCGCAATGGAAGTTGGTTTTATCAAGGCAAATAGCTCAAATATACCCAGAATTGGCGTGATGATGCTGGGAATGTTTTTTTGCATCAAACAGCGATTTCAGCTCAGCAGAATTCCGGAATGTCAAAACGTCCAAGTAAGTACACTGTTACGTTATACGTAAAAACATATTACGATAAAACGTTAGAATATTAGAAATTTTAGAAGCGTGTGTGTTAGTGTAGCGTTTTACTTAATACAGATCGGTAATTTGTGATTTTAATTAGCGGGTCTACATTCAGAGTCATTTCGAATATTTCATTGTAGTATCTTCTAAACAGTTCTTAATATGACTGTTGCTTAGCAGAAGCATGTGTAGTATTTAATCATTATGTAGTTAACTACTTAAAAAATTCCTTGAGCGATTTCTACGACTATTTTTTGCCGCGCTGGGTTAGTTAAAATTAAAAGTCTGTTCACATTCGTTCGACGCTATTTCTTACGGCAGTAATGTTGTGAATATAAAGCTTTTCTTTCTATATTAGAGGTTATATAAGTTTTTGTGTAGCTAGAAAATTATTTTGATCATATTTTCTAAGACAGTCGTAAACTATCGTCCTATTCAGGTCGAAATATTTTTCGGTATTCGCTGAAGCGGGGATTCAACGATAACCATAGCGCCGCATTTTGGTGATAGATTCTTACGTTAACTCGACGAGAAAAATCGAAAGGAAGAAAACCATTTTTAGTTCTCGAGATATACTGTCTCAAAAATGAGATGGTTAGGTCGAAATGCTGCCTGGCCAGAAGAAAATTTCTGCAAAGCCAAATTCGATGACGGATTCTACTGCAACTCCTTACTTTCGGTTTGTTTCATGGAGTTACAGAAGAATTCATCATCAAATTATATGCTGCCTATGATACTTCATTTCCATATCGTTTGACAACTGTACTAATATAAAAATTTTACGCATTTACAACGAACAGCGTTTTAACGTCTGAAGTTGTAATTTATTTATCAATAAAATTTTAAGTTTTTCACTTAACAAAACAATTGAAGTACATGGCTTATTAAACATAATAAAATATTAAGTCAAAACATACTTCAAAGTAGACTTCAAAAAATATGTTGAACCTTTTGTAGGCAAATACGATAAGTCGTGTTGTGCAAGCTTTAGCCACTTTTTCGACATATTTTCCTTGTGGGGAAATAAAAAACCAATTTGCTTAATGTCTTAGATGTTGTGTTTAAACACTGAGGTACTACACAGCACTTGTAAACCTTAGAACTCATTTTATCCACGAAATAAGCAAACAGCCCGTATGTTCACACCGGGACGAGCTGAACTGTGACGTCACAAGACACGCCATGACAGCTTGCGAGCGTTTTGGCGCCAATATTCAAATCGGCGCATAAAAATGCAATATTTTGCATTTTACCGTTTGTTTTTTCAAGAAATAACAAGTTTTGGGTTATAGTAGACGCCAAGCTACAATACTGACTACTTTCCCAAAATTAGTCAAGTACCCCATTCGGCCATGGCCTTATGAAGGAATCATCCCGGCATTTGCCTGGAGTGATTTGGGAAACAATGGAAAACCCAAATCTGGATGCCCGGACGGGGAATAACCAAATTATCAATTGTTTCTGGCTTTATACCGATCTTTTAACCTTAAGTGTAATGACCTTCTAGTAGCAGGACCACTGGGCGACTGACGTGCCACTGCGGAGGAACCAGTGCAGGTATAACAACAGCCCCAAGCCACTGCACTTAGGTTGGGCGCTTTTGTCACTGTGCGCTTATGTCATACAACCATGTAATCCATCAGCGAAAGCGAATCCTTAATTAATATATACTTGGTGACTTGTAGTTACATCCTAACCCCAGAAAAATGGCTACTTGCATTTTAACACCAGTGAATTGAATTGCCGTGGATCTTGCAGCTCTTGACGATGTTGGCCTGAAGAGCTTTACATTGAGAGTCCACGCAACGACAACGTCTGGTTGAAAAATAAAAACACATTATATTTTAATCTTTCATTTATTTTACCATGCATCGGGCAATTAAAATTTACATTTCCAGCAGCACGCATAGTATTACAAAGTGTTTTTGATACCTTAACATCGAAATTTTTCTCTGCGCTGAGAATTAATATAGTCTTCTCGGGAGACTAGCCGAGTTAGCAGGGTGTTTTCACACGATATATAGTGTGAAAATATAGTGTGAAAATAACCTGCTATCTTGGCTAGTCATCTGGGAATATATTAATGTTCTCCACAGCTTTAGTTGACTTCATTACCATTGCAGGGTAATAATAATGTCTCATATGAGTATAGACTTTGATATTGGTGTCCAAACACGCTAAGATCATTTTCGTGTTTCTCTTGAAACGAGAAAGTAATTATTTACTCTATTTTTGCAGTTATATCGTTATATATCTCTGTCTTCACTTAGCATTAATGCTTCTTTTTCTTCTTGAGTTGTATTTTTGAAGTAAATTATCGCATAAACAATGAAGTAATATACACTGTTAAGAATTAACCTCTTGTAATGAATGTAATAGTGATAGTGCATCAAACTGAAAATGTGATACGCCATCATTATTTTACAAAATGTAAATATTAAATTTTATTGATTCAGACAAGGATATTATACATTGCCAGACTGACAATAGTAGATATTAGTCTTTTCAACAATACATGGCGATGAAGTTTGAAATACTGATGTTCTAGAAATCCATGAGAATGTTATTTTGTATGGTGCTTGAATTTTTGTAGCACTGATACAGCTGAAACCATTTACATGTGGCTGAATTAATGGCATTAGTAACACGACAATGAAACCAAAGAAGAATAAAAATAAAAGTTGAAACCCTAACAACACCCTTACACTATGTAATATTAGGAAAAATTTGACCCCCGCAAATTAGATTGTGATATATTTTTGGATAAACAACAGCAGAGCTGAAAAATACGTAATTTTGCAGGAGGGAAAAAGTAATTTTATACTTAGTACGAACTGGTCCCTCAGTCGTATTCGCTCTGATGAAAGCGGAGGCGCATATTCCGTATACATGTGGGAACTTAAAAATTCAGCAGCTTGTGATTTTGATTCGATATACGTACTACTAGCCATATCTTCTAAAACTGTCAGCAATGGTCATACTTTTGTTTTATTTATAACTTTACGCCTCCTCGAGGACATTAGAGGCGGAAAAGGACTGGGGGCAAAGAACTGGAAAGAATTTGACCATGGCCTTTTGAAGGAACCGTCCCGCCATTCGCCTGAAGTGATTTGGGGAAACCGTGGAAAACCCAAACCTAGAAGGCCGGACCGGGGTTCGAAATCTTGCCTCCCCAAATGCGAAACCAGAACGGTACCACTCACCCACCACGATCGGTAGTTTCATACCAAGGACCAATTGTGCACCTACAAGTTCTTACTCCATTTATGCATTGGTTAGAGAATTTAATAAAAATCTCATAGTTCAAGGTATACCAATTTTCTTGACTTAATAATTTATTCATGTTTCATACACGTGTCTTCTTTATAGTTAATTTGTATTTTTCTTAGCCTTAGTTCAATTTTTACTTTTTTACGAAGTTTTTTATTATTTATTTTATTGTTCACACAATTGTATTTTTTAATGATATATGTATAATTGTAGTATGACAGCACTATGTGATAAGTAGCTCATACACAATAATCTTAAAGATTTTCGTTATATTTGGTAGCAGCACTATGTAGCACTTCAATTAAGGTGGCTAAGTTATAGATGTTTCGGGATCTCTTGTCTCTTAGACAGCGACAGAATAGAAAAGAGTTATAAACTGTTCATTTTCATTTGTGAAAAATAAATTTTGTTGCCCAGCCAGTGCTTTGAATCTGAATTTGGATGAATATAATAATATTCAATACATGTTCATCATATATTGTATATTCAGCTCATTCCTACCAGCCTATATTGATAGTAGTCTACTTCCTCCTAGTACGTTTCTTGGTTGTCTTTCTGATTCCGGCTGTTTGTATGTTGTAAATTTTGGAGAGCGGGAACTTTTTTCCACAACTGATATATCGTTCGACACAGGTTTAGATGTGAGATAAATTTCCATTAATAAGTATTATGTAAATTTGGGTATTATGTAAAGTTGGATATTATGTAAATTAGAATAAAAATAACGTACTGAATATTCCCCATTTTGTAAAATACTAGAGTTACAGGAGCTTCAATGAGACTTGCAGCTAGTGAAATAGTGAAAGAAATATGCGGTGAGATGTACAGCTTCGTGTATCTGATCAAAAGTAGCCAACAATTATCTGAAATTACACTTAGGCATTACCAGTCTAAAGTTCCCTATACCTGGGCATTAATATGGGATGAATGCACCCTTTGCCCATATGACGGCTTTAATTTTGCTGGGGAGACTTTCAATCAGGTGTCTTGAATGCCTGTGGAGGAATGAGAGCCCAAACAAGATGGCGATGTTGGACGCTGTGATCTGGACCTAAGCCGAGTTTTTTTTATCAAACGTTATGCCAAGATATTTACACTTCAAGCTTTCAATAAGCAATTCTGACCCCACCCTATAATCTTAATTAACCTTTAGTTTTTTTTATCTGTGTACCTAATAAGCTGACTCTTCATGGCATTTATCTTCATTCCACGCTGACCTGGTCACCCTGCAGCTGTTCACGGTCTTCACCTGTTTTGATCCTATTGTATACCATTATATCATCTGCAAAATACCTAGATTCTGGCCGTAACCCATCAACACAGTCATTCATTAAAATGAACAGCAACGGTCAAAATACACTACCTTGTGGCACTCCCATATTTACTTTCACCTCTTTTGATAATGTATTTACTAATCTAACAGTTTGATTGCTGACTTTCAAAAATTCCTCTACACCCAGCATGTAACTTTTACATCCAATCCAATAGATTTCAGTTTATTTAAAACCATTTTATGGCTCACTCTGCAAATGCCTTAGAAAGATCTAGTGCCACACTATCAACTTGGCCTCTATTATCCAATTCATCTGTAATATCTTGCATATAGCCCACCATCTGAGATTCACATGAATATCCTTGCCTAAAGCCATGTTGTAGATCTGATAACCAGTTTCTTTCCTCACAGACATTTCTGATATAGGTGCATATCAATCTCTCCATAATTTTTCCTATCACTGATGTCAAACTAATTGGTCTGTAATTTTCAACCCAATTTGTAACCGCTCCTTTAAGAACCTGTACTATTATCGCTCTTTTCTAATCTCTGGTAAGCAACAAGACTCCAAACTCATTTAAATAAAATTTCAAGGTAAGGTACAATATCGTATTTACACAATCTTTAATAAATCTGTAGTAATATTATCTACAGAAGCCCCATTACGTTTTTTTAGCCTTCTGAGTTCCTTCATAATTTCCTGATAATTTATTTCAAATTTTGTGGTTTCCTCATTTAAACTTTTAGGGAGACTCACCTCTGATTCATTCCCTTCCATTGCAGGATGATTGTCCCTAGTTGTCTCAATAAACCAGTCACTCAATATCTCTGTAATTTTAAAATCCTTTGCGACTCCAACTCCATTCTTATCTACAAGTCTGAATACCTTCCCTTCCCCTCAGTTTTCTAATATAGACATAGAAATTTCTAGATGCATCGTTCAGTGATCCTCCTGCACCAATAATATTCTTCATAAACCCATCCTTTGCTTCCCTCTTTGCTCTTATTAATTGCTTGTTTAGTTGTTTTAAGTATTCCCTACTGCCTTTCTGTCTCTTAACTCTGTTGTGTTCCTGTCTCACCAGCCTGTTTAACCTTCTCACCTCCCTACTGTAGTATGTAGGTTCTGTACTTCTCTTTATTTTCTGTTTTGGAAGGCGCTATAAGGGGACACCTTTAACATAACGCCACATCCTCCATAACACATAATGGCAGGTAACGTGCTCCATGCATTCGCCAAACCCAAACCCTTACATCGAATTGCCACAGGGTATAGAGTGATCCATCACTCAAAATCACTCGTTTTCACTATCCATTGGCTTCGCTCTTTACTCCACCTCAAGGGTTGTTTAGCCTTAACCATAGCAGTGATTGGCTTATGAACATTAGCTCGACCTTTGTACCTAATTCTTTTAAATCTCGACGCACAGTCGTTGTGCTGGCTGGAATGCTGGCAGCAGTTTGGAACACAGGAGTGATTCCTTCTGCTGATTTCTTGCGAATTTTTACTACCAGCCTCCGCTATAGTCAGCAGTACCTGTCAGTCATTAAGTGAGGTCTGCCGGGTCTTGGTTTATTCGAGGTTGTTCATTCACTTTTCAACTTCGCAATCACGTCAACAGTATCGACTTGGGCAGCTTTGAAATGGCTTCCCACGTCCCGTGCATTTGCCGGCCACGCCGGTCCATTTATCCACAGCAAGCCTTGGGAAGGCAGGGATGGCGCACCTCCATCTGTCACCCAGTCGGTAAACATCAAACGCTTGGGTAACTGATACGACATTAGGCAACGTAGTGGGGAGGTGGATGCAAGGTGATGAGGGCTATCCTCTGGCGCTTGCTGATCCAAACAATTCAACTGCAGGCTTAGGAATCCACCATTAGCAGGGTTGAGGTGTCTGTGATGGAATGACTAGTCCACCTTCGAAGGCATTGCGCTCTCTGGACCGATCAATTCTGCTGTTACTGTACCTCTGACTACTCCTCGACTTCTTGTATGCTGGTCCACCTGTCATGACATCAAGCGTTCCACTACGCATTACATAGGAGTGTCCAGATACTTTTCATCTGATAGTGAATGTGTTACTGCTAGAACTTTGGTAAGCAGCAAGAGTGAAGTGAACAGAATGTCGACAACACATTCGCATTCCAAAGGTGAATCTAGCAATGTGAGGAGACAACTGAATTGTGAAAGCGGAGAACCTGTGATACGATGCGAAGTCAAGTTTGAGGAGCAGAAAGGAGAACTCGTCAGCCAATAATGCTGCGAGCTGATAGACTGAAGCTTGTGTGAACTATCACCAAACAGCGACATAGCCCAAGATAAACATTTTTAACAATATTAAAACAATAAATATTATTCCATGAATACGCCAACTGCAAAGAAATGGCCTACAATAATCACGTATTAACAATATTGTTTATTATTTTCATGTTTCCAATCACCACGGATCAGAAGTTGTCATCACCACCTGATGTCGAAATGGCAGAGATGGTAACCATTTGAGAGTGGGGGAAACCAGGCTGCAAGACGAACACGGCGAGAACTGGTGTGGACTTTGGAGCGAATACATCGCCTCACCCGTGGAACAATGGCAACAGTTTAGCAGAGTGTGGATGGTGTGAGTGCACAGATGTGACTCATGTTGTTACACTGGTCAGAGTGTGACTAAGCGATACAGCCATTCCACTGCATCCGTGGCAGTTTGATGTGTCATGATTTGGACGGCAGTCCCGTGTGATCAACGGATAGAACGGTGGAACATCCACAATATTCCTATTAATTTGCCCGTAATCGGCCCAGCAGAGCAATCTGCATGATAAGATGATCTTTTGTCATATTTATAAACTAACTTACACCGAACATTGAACAGCGAATCCTTGCACATTTAAGAACAGTTAATTTCTGTATAGCGGCCTTGCTGCTCAGTCTTTAAAGCATCTGAGGTATTTTTTTTCGTATGGCCTTACGCCTCGTCGACGTTGAGGTCATTAGAGGCGGGATGGGACTGGGGACAAGGAACGGGAAGGAATTCTGCCATGGTTTTTTTGAAGGAAGCGTTCCCGCATCCGCCTGGAATGATTTGGGGAAACCAAAATATGGATGCCAGACGGGGATTAGAACCAGCGGCCTCCGGAATACGAGGCTAGCGCGTTAACAAATCGCCCACCACGCTTGGTCCCCGGTTCGAATCCTAGTTTGAGCGGGAATTCTCGTAGCCCCTTAAACCGACCTTCACCTTCGGCACAGCTTGCTGTGTAATGTAAGGTGCTCCAGAACGCTTGGTTTGGATTCTACATTAAATTCTAATCCCCTTCACCCAGTACAAATACTGGGTTAGGTTAGGTAAACAGGAAAGAAATTGGCCGCCCTACTTGTCATACCAGGCCAAGTATACCTCCTTTGAGAGGGCCCGACCAACCTTCTAGTTGAATACCAAGCATAGCTCTTATTTTTTTTTTGATTAAATGGCTTTTGGCTGCTGAGGCCATACAGCCAGCTCAATGTGAATAAGTCATCATGTAGTGTTTATATTCAGTATCTTGTAAGTATGGACACCACAGGACGGACAGGACATTCACACAACACTTAACATCCATGCCCGCGGCCGGATTCGAACCGGCGACCTTCGGCACGCGGAGCTAGCACTCTAGCCCCTGCGCTACCGAGGCCGGCTCATAGCTCTTATATTTAGTGTGTTCGAACTAGACAGTCTCATAACTGAAGGTTTTTTTTTTTTGTTTTTATTTGAATGTTTAACTGTAAGTCTTTTTAATGCACTGTCAGGTTAATTGAGTGTATACTAGGAACTGTAATTATTTGTAATGCACTGTCAGGTTAATTGAGTGTATACTAGGAACGGTAATTATTTGTAATGCAATGTTAGATTAATTATGCTTATACTGAGAAATATTTAAATTCTTCTTTTTGAATTCTTAAAAAAAATTATCTTTGTGGAGTATAAATTAAAATTCTCTAATAATGGAAAGTTATTCCACCCCTTTCCTATAATAATCCATTTGATTACATTGCAGTCATTAAAGAAAATATTAATAATTGATAATCATACGGTAGTACCGTATCCAAAAACTTTACAATATTGATTATAATTGAGTTAAATTCGTCTTGCGTTTCTGAAAGTTTTTCGCACACGTCTGCACAACTGCGGAGCTTGCTCAAAGTAATGGCTGCTGTAGTAATTTGCTTTACAATACAATGTGCAAGGAGCTGATTGGTTATGAGTCGCGTACAAGGGAACTGCAGTGAACATTCGAAAACATTTACTGTCTATGGATGTTGTCGCGCCCTCGGGGAGTTGCTTCTGCTAGCAGTTATATAACACAAGTGTAACAACAGACAACGCTCTGGGCTTCCTCACACGAGGCCATGCGTACCTCAAGCCGTGCTTCACAACTTGATGGTCGTAGCTCTGACTTAGGTCAGCGAAACAAGTGTGATTTGTGTTTTCTGAGCCATCGGATATTCGAAATTTTGGGTGTTATATAGTTTCTTCAAGTCTCAAAACTGAACGTGAATTCATACGAAAGCAGTTTATTTGAATCATTGTACTAGTTTTTAGCAAAGCACCTCTTTATAAATTAATAAATGTGTAAAAGCAGTTATAACATAGCTACATCAGCAAGAGCTAGAGCTTTTGGAGGCAATGTAGACATTCATTTGTTTGACGTGTCGCTAATAAGGATAAGTGTATAAAACTAGTGAACAAAGTCATATTGTAAGTAATTATTATTCCTTCAAAAAATTCTTTCAAAGAAAAATAAAATATGCAATATTTTGGGAGCACCATAAACTAGGAAGTTCGGTAGAGGGAGGAGGGGTTGGGTAAAAAGCTACGCTGGGCTACGTGGGCAGGGGCAGGAAGGGGGGGGGGGGGAGGGTCCGAGCCAAGCCACGTAGCTTTTCAAAGACGAAATCTTTAAATTTTTAAAATATTAATTTGTTTTTATCACATACAAAATTTCTTTTACAAGTTTCTTCCTGTTTTCTACGTTTTAATATTACTAATTATGTCATAAGAAAATCTTCTATTTAATGCTAGTCTTTCTGAATATTTTACTCTCTATAACCTAACAGATGTTAAACCAACAAAATTTTATTTTTCTCCAATATCTACACCATCTTTATTTAAGGTTAAATCTTGAGCTTTATGAATTATGATTGCGGACGCTAGTTGTAACGGAAATATTTTCCTTGTACAAGTGGTATTGCGTATTTTACAAAATTTAGTTGTCGGTGGAATCGGAACACAACCACTATTTTCATAATCTGAATGAAAATAATTTTAAAAACGAACCATTATCACTCATGGCATTATATTTATGCTAATAAAAATATTTTTTTTGCAAAAATAATGACTGACACAACCTGAGATAACTCTGAATTATAAGGGCAAGCTAATTTATGTTCAATTTCACGCGTAGATGTAAAGTAGTTTTTCAAAACTTTTACCACAAAAATCTAAAAATTGTCGGCTAGTGTCGCTCGCCCTAATAAGAGCATTGAAAGATTCTGACTTACAAAGTTTGTGGACACATATGTCCAGATCGGAAAAGTTTTAATGGGACACAATTGATGAATGATATTATATCGGTATTCCACTCACAGGAATAGTAATCAAAGAACGAAAATGTCAGCATTGCACGTGTTTTCATTGGGTATGAATTCATTGTGAGAAATATTGCTTCGTTTTTAAGGTCAGAAAAGGAAGTTTGAATTAATATTTAAGGTAATTATGTACAATCTGTGTTTATTTTCATAGCACCCTTTTCGAACCTTACTTCTATCTTAAAGGAAAACTCGATTGAACAAAAGTATTAATTTTTCTTTCTCAAAAAATCTTTATTTACTGAAAGCGATGCAAACCTGACAGTGAAATTATTGTTAACCGTTTTAAACACCATTTAACTGAAGGATTACGTATGCTCATTACAGTATGGGGAACGTTCACCTGAAGAAAAAAATCAAAGAAATGAATTCTGGACTACGTAAGTAGAGAATCATAAAAATCTAACTTAGGCCACAACCGGATGGTTGGTTGGATCCTCCCGAAGGAGGCATACTAAGCCATTGTGTCAGAGGTGGGTTCCTTTCCCCTGGGACCTACAGTTTAACGTGGAATCTGAACCACGGAGCGGCCTGGCATAGCTCATATGAATATGATCAAACACGATTCTTAAAAATTCTTGAGCCTGCCGGTACTCGATACATGTAGGGGAGCAACAGACTCGTTGAAAGCAAGCGCCTTAATCACTGAGCTACCACACCGCTCTTGGAGAATCGTAGATCGTGTGTAATATGAACCACGAATACAAGGAAAATGCATCAAATGACCGAAATTTCATCACACCAATTCAACTACTTACAAAAATTTAACTTCAGTTCTGTTCGGAAATTTCCTAAAGTTTTTAGTTGCTTTTATCTTCAAACATTTGAACACTGTAACCTTATTGAACGCCTATTTACTGTTAGCCAAACGAAATTCCCTACCGAATGATCTATACGATTTCTTGTAGGAAAAATACAGAGACCGTGCAGTCGACTGAATTAACTTTTGACGCCTATTATTTTTTTATTTTCAGTAGACAAATTAAACTTTTGCTTTAAAGTTTCCGGGTGGCGACTGCTTGAAGTGTGGTTAGGACAGAAATATACATGTGCCTAGCTGCTTCTACGGTACAAATTTTTTTCGTAAACGTTATGAGTAGCAGTTACAGATAAAGATGGAAGCCACTGTGCTTGCATTACAAAAAGTCAGTAGACTTGTCTGAAAACTGAATAGTTACCAATGTATTGCACGCATATAACACAGAAACTGCTCCTGTTAAAGAAAATCGGCAAATAAAAATAATCAGCTGTTGTCACTTACCTCGATCCGAATCGTATTGTAAAACTCGACTATCTAGATCACAACTCGTCATTCCACTACATCAAAAAGCTATCACACACAAGTCTATAGCAATAACACAGAATAACGCCCCTTCTTCCACATTGAAGCACGCAATTGACTGGCTGTGGTTGATTATAGAACATTTTTAAATAGTGGGACTCCAGCAAGGACTGGCGGCAAGTAATGGAAAGTAATTCGGCCAAGGCCCTTTTGAAGGAAGCATTCCGCCATTTGCCTGGAGTGATTTTGCGAAACACGGAAAACCCAAATCTGGATGCCCGGACGCGGATTCTAATCCGCGTCCTCCAGAATGAGAGGCCAGAGCGTTAATCGACTGGGAATTCGTGGTGAGAGGGGAACAATACAGAAAATTACGGAATATTTTTATGAAGATATTGTGATGAAACCAGCTTCCGTTGAGTTACATCACCGACGTAAACTGGTCGATATCAAAGGCTCGGTGATATTGGAGGCGTAGCCATAATCTTTGAAATGCAGACAGTGTTGTTGAAGCGGATTCCAGGTGATTCCATTGCATAGTAACACCTCTCGTTTTATTAAATATTTTAATGTTCTTGTGTTTGGATTCATTAAACTGCCGACCTGCATGCATTTTTGGTGTGTTTCAGTTACGTGGAAATATATTTCTCCACTTAAACAGTTCTCAAAATCTCCATGTAGACTGTCCTTTAATTTTGTTTGTCATTAAACTTTGCATAGTTTGGCATTAAAGTTATACGGCTATTTAAATAACCGATTAAGGGAGGCAGTGGGATTTCTTTGTATAATTACAAAACCGCTGCATCTACATTTACATAAGTCACAGATTTTTTATTTTTTTATTTTTTGATTTGTTTTTTTTTTACAAAAAACATTCAGCAACCATAGATCATCATTAATACAAAAAATAAATTAATATCTCTCCTTCTGGTGCATAAGATCATTTTCTCTCAATAGTTCAGTTTGCGGCAACATTATTTTCGATTAAACTTTGAAGCGTACCGATTAGGTGTACCTTCCTTTTATTATTTAATTTCGTTTTTGATTACACTTTATATAGTCTGTCAGTAAAATTATATAGTTATTTAAATAACCGATTAAGGAAAGGAGCGGTTTTTTTTGTATAATTTCATAACTAAAGCATCTACATTTACAGAAATCACAGATTTATTTACAAAGAACATTCAATAACCATAGATAACCTTTAATACAAGAAATTAAGTTAATATTTTACTTTTTGGTGAATAAGTGACTGGGGAAGGATATCCATCATAAAATGATCTTGGTGTGCACGTAATTTTTGTTTCAAATGTTTATATGATTTACATCATTTGTGTATTTCGCAAAGGAAATTAAATAATTTGGATACTAAGTTTCAAAACAAATTTGAAATGCAACAGAATCAAATAGCAATAAAAAAAAAATTCAAACTGAATACCCCCCACTCATCAACCCACCGCCTAAACACGCACGACTAAACAGACGTCATAAACAAGTAATCTTCCGTAGCGGCATAACACATTTAAGCACAATCTTTAATCCCTAATTTCTCTTAAACGTAGGCCCACCAGACAGAACTGCTTTAGGGCGAGAAACCACAGGTGACGTGACCAGGCTTGTTCGTTCTACTATAGCGATTTCCAAACCGAAGACCTCTCCTTGCCAGCATGCACGAGTAAAAACAATTTATTTGTTTTTTTGCAAAAAATAATGATTCATGGCACATCTAGAACTGATTTTGAATTAGTATGTTCAATTTCACCTCTTTAGGTGCTGCAGTTTTTTCAAAAAGTGTACCACTAGGTGTGCACAATGCCTGTACAATATGTCTTCTGGAGTCAGTAGGGAAAAAAGCTACGTGCCACGCGGAGGAAGGGGGAGGGGGAAGGAGGAGAGTAGAGGCTGAAGCCACGTCAGGCTACGTACGTAGTTCATGGACCCTCCCTTTCTACCAGTCGCATATATTGTATTAATTTTTCCTTGTTTTTGGCTGAAAGTAACTCTGATTATAAAGCACCTTTGTTTGATTAGGGATATTTAAACAGTTCAACTGTATTAATCAATGTAAAGTCATTTTTTTCTGTGTTAGTTTTAACTCACGTACCAAAAAATACAGCTCAATTTAGTACAACAATGTTCTGAAATATACAGGTGTAGGACAGTTCGTATGTAGGAGGAACAACGGACCTACAGCATTGGCCGTGGTCTGGGTGCCTGGGCATATCTGGGTCATATCTTCTCCCTTATCGCGTACTCGTAGCCATAAATGAGCGACTCAGCTTAGCAGATAGGAGTACTACATCACAATGGTGCAACGGTGATAAACAGTTAGTGAATGGCTACATTTAAAAACCTGTTACTTTTTTTTAAGTTTTCGCTAGCGGTTCTTGCGAACTCTGTGAATTTTATAACTTGGATACATTTACATTTAACGAAACGTCTCAGAATACAGTGGGTATAAATTTTGGTTGAAGTGGTTTTGATATCTGTGCACTCGACTGTATAGCTCATCCGTGTTTAGATAACGCAACGGTACTCTCGAGTATTCAGTCGCTTATTATTGCGTAAGTGATTAAGTACTCCAAATAACGTATTCGGTCAAAGTTTTGGTTTATAGCTGAATGCCGATACCAGGACACGTTTTATAGAGAGAACATAAAAAATAAAAAACAATGTCAAAATGAAATACTTTTAAGATTGCGCCTTGACCACGATGGTGGATTCTGGGATTTCGATCTCAAAGATTCTCCGATAACGAAGAGAGATTTTGTTGCACGTTGCCGGTTTGCTGAACGTTTGGAGGTTTCGCGGATGTAAAACTGTTGTTGATCTCCCCTATCTTGACAATTGCTTAGCGGACTTCAAAGAGCGAACGTGAATTACTTCGAAACCTGATCATTAATGCCATTCATTTAGCTTTGGTACTTAAACGTGTAACTGCTAAGCCCTTAAGTTATAACTGTCGCTTAAAATGTGAAACAGGTTTTCTTTTCTTAAATATGAAAATTACATCGCAGAGGTGTCTTGTGGACATTGTGCAGAATGCAAAACTTCATCATATCTAAATGTACCTCTGTCACGCAACTCTATACAGAAGGGCAAGGACCTCAGAGGGCTGTTTCCGTGACAGCATGCACCGGAAGGGTACCGTATCATTAGAAATGATTGTGTATACAAAAGAAATATTAGCAGTCACAAAAGCTGTAGTGTACGGTATAACACATTTAGGAAAAAAATTAATTCTCAAGAACACTCAAGAGGTTACTCAAAAAAATGGACCACCACTATAAATGGAAATCACATATATATATGTATCGTACTAAATCTGTGTATATATTCAAAGGAAATTACCTAGCATGCTGCAATGAAAAACAAAGAAATTGCGTTTCACCATTCTTTGATGGGTTAGTCTAGTCAAGAAAGCCGAGAAAGTGTTGCTTTTTATTTACATTTTATAGTAAATAACGTAACTGTGATATGAAGAATATACGATTTCAATAAGAAAACTATTTTTAATAGTTTTTTTTTTTTGTTGGTCAGAATGGCGTAGACAACGACGAAGAAAACATCGAACAAACCGTTGTGTCTGTTAGTGAAATGACAATATATATAAACCTATAAAATTGAGCAAGGGAGGAGGGGGGGGGGAGGTAACATGTTTCGAGGTAATAGTGATCAATGTTGTAGAACGTATACTTGTTTACAATTTATATGGCAGTTTACGATGAAGGTCTTTAAGTTTTTTTAAACTTGTTTCGCACTAATTTGGATCAAATAACATTTTCTGAAATAGTAACAATAAAACCCTAATATAACTGTGATCGAAACGGTTGATCGTCTATGTCCGTCATATAAGACGAATTTGGTTCAGGAAATTTTTGTAACATACTTGAAAATCCAAAAGTTTAAAGTTGAGAAAAAGCGATATTTTTCTGTAACCGAGCCTGGTTGTAAGTGGCCATGTCCAATCATACCGATTTAGATTTTCCATGGGTTCCCGAAATCACTCCAGGGGAATGCCGGCTTGGTTTCATTATATCGGCCATAGCCGATTTCCTTCCCTATTCTTTGCTTCCAATGCGTAACATCTAGTTTCCTTTTAAACTGGTAATTGCTTACATTTCGTGGTATAGTTAAGGAATTATAATACCATCCAGTTGGCAGCTGCAGTCAGTAGAGACTTCAGGTGATTTAAGATTCCTGAAACTCAAAAACAAAAGGAACAGGAAGGGTTTTCAAACTACTTAAATGAGACAAGTAAATTTTCATGAAAGTCTGAGCTCTTATATTTAATACTGTCCTTTCTTTTCTCACAGTCGTACCGACCGATATTTATAAAATCTGATCAGAAGATCCACCGAACACAATGTTAGCTACAACACTTACAATTTTCCTAGCATCTGTTGACTAAATGTTCTGTTCAAGATATTATACGCCGTTTACGTAAACACTACGAACAAAGTTCCCTTTAATGTTCACAATAATTACGCTCTAATCATATCATCTTTAATAGTTGCATACTCGTTACGCAATCCTCCAACCGAACCTCAGCGATATCGCTTCCTGTAGCGATATTTCACAGAAAGTTACGCATCCGACTATCTTCGCTCTTCTGAATAAACTAACGCCTGTTCCTTGAACGATAACGAACAAGTTAAATCTTTTAAGGTAGATGTTACGCAGACTTTTCTTCTCCACGCAAACCTATCTTTCTAGAATGATAAAGAACAATTTAAACCTGTATTAATGCTCTGCTTAATCACTGATGAAGTTAGCTGGCCCTCAACGCTACACCACAACATGACGACGAAACAATAATAATAATATCTTTGCCTTTTGTTTTTATTCTAATAACAAAGCATACACGTTGTAGAGCCTTTGTAATCTTTACTGTAAATTAAGTTTCAAAATTTCGTTACACTTATTGGGGTATTAATTTTTGATGTAGTGGTTTGAGTAACGTTTTCAGTTTGTTATAAAGGAATATATTTTAGACAATTTTAGAAAAAATAACTACAGTTCCGTAGTCAAGAAACAATATTAACAGAATCAAAAGAGTGGAGTTTATATCTGTATTGTAGCGTGATCTTTAGATGGTATCTCGTAATTATGTGTTCATCTGTCATATAGTTATCTGTGGTGCCTAACTGAATGAATTAATCATCTCTTGCTCCATTCATCGTTTACGTAGAGTCTTAATACATACCGCAGATTTTAAGCAAGCCTATAAGCTTTCAAACCGTTAAAACTCCATCAAAATTGGTGTGGCAGTTTTTGCGTGATTCCTGGACAAACAATCAAATAGAGACAGCTTACTTACTGATTTGTAAAAGTGTAGATATGCGTTTCGGCTATGTTCGTATCACTGTGAATAGAAAATAAAAACAGCACAGAGGAAACTGGCATCAGACTATGTAATTATTCTAATTGGTGATCGCAATATGCAAATAGTGCCTAGCGCGAAATCGCATGAGTTGGAAGAATCATACTTTTGACGAACTAAATCATAAAACCAGCGCTAATGATTGTGGAACAATACTGTTCCTGACCAATACCTAGCCGATGATACCAACATTGTAAGTAGGGTGCATTTGCGTATAAGTTAGAAAACAATTAGCAAACAGTATTTAATTTTTTTAAAGTGTTTTTCAGGTGGCATTTGTCTTACATGTTACGAAAGTTATAACGCTTCTTTGTTTTTATGATAATACCTTTCACGAATCCAAGATAACTTTTTCCCTTAATTTATTTTTGAAAAAGTTTTTAAGTAACACTTTAAGGAAAAAATCTTAACCTCAGAATGTTCCAAAACAAATCGAGTAGTTACAGCAACAGAAATTTTTGTTTCAAGATCCAGCTTTCATTAGTATTTTTTTTTCCGCCACTTTTATCGGAAGCCACTGGTGCTACAAGTTTGTTCCAACTCAAGTTCCACTTTCCAGACAGATGGCGCGGGCGATAAAACGAAGCTCTACCAGTCTGTAATGTTTCTAACAAATGTTGCAATCGGTTATATTCACTTAGTCAAATCTTTATACTACGCTGTTATTTCAGGAAAGAATTAATCATCACAGAACACATTCAAATATTTTTCTAAGGGACTAATAAAATATATGCACAGATTGTTGTGTGTGTTTTATAAACATTTCTTAAAATGTGATAAATGTTTTTATTATTGTGTCTCTGTTTACCCTGTTTGTAAAAAAGCAACATTTACCAGATTCTAATTTTTCATAGTTAAGATTCGGAAAGTATTAATTTTGTTACAAGAAATACTAGATGGCTAGGTTTTAAAAACCTTACCATTGTTGCCTCATTTTGCCTGAGTCAAATTATTTTAGTGAAAAATCCAGTATTTATTAAAGAAAATTATTATTCAAATACTACTTCTGTGAGGTTATTAATTTGTGAGGAACTGTTGATAAAACCAGTTCCTCGTTGTTATAGCCTTTGTCAAGTTATCACATTGGTTACTGTGTGCGCACATTTTCTATTGAACAAATAGTTACGTAGGCTCAGCTGTCGTTCGATTCGTTAAGAGTCATCAATTGCTTGTCTGTAACACAAATCGCAATAAACGTTAAAACGAACAAGGGGACGCAAACATGGAAAACCCAAATCATACACGGCTTACACGTAAACATGAACGTTCACTTTACTTAAAAAAAAAAAAAAAATTGTGCTATTATTTTGGTGGGATATTATTGAATATTTGTTGAATATTTGTTGAACATAGTAATTTTTTTAAAATGCATCAAGTAAGTATTTTACCAACATTTAGAGTGAATGCATTTGAGAGATCTGTAATAGCTGAGACGGTCAACAAAGTTAATCTAAGATATTTGGAACGTAACTTAAGTAATATGTTTCTTGAATGTTGGAAAATGCCTTTTCACGTGTTTAGTGGCTATATTACTGAGCTGGATAACATTTCAGAACTGAACATGAAAAATTCAAATTACTACTTACATGCCTACCAAATTTCCATTCACGAAAATTGACATAGTCAACAAGTTCACAATAAACACGACGCAGCCACATAAAATAAATTCCTATAGTTATCACAGAGCGTGCTGGGTGAGCCGTAACATTCTGGCCTCGCATTCGGAGGACACCTGTAAAAATCCCTGTCCGGGCATCCAGATTTGGGTTTGCCACGATTTACCCAAATCACTCCAGATGCATGACGGGATGGTTCCTGCAAAAAAAAAGGCCGTGGCCGAATTCCTTTCCGTTACTTGCCCACAGTCGTTTCCCGCCCCTAATGGCCTCGACGTAGAGAGGTAAAGGTAGAAGCAAAAAAAAAAAAAAAAAATTATGTAGTGTCACCAGTTAGCTTACTTGTGCACATGGACACATCTGTATATTTCGTCGACATAACTTTATCAGTGCTGTTGTAACACTGCCATGGATGACCATCTGCTAAAAATGAAAAAAATAATATAAAAACACATAAAGACATTGTATTACATAAAGAAATATCACACACTGATGGAAGGTTTCCTGGGAAATCTGTCGCATATAGAAAAAGACATTTGTTGTTCGAACGAATATGATCTGAAAAAGGAAAGTCTAAGTTTATTTAATTTACTTACGTATTGTACACAATATACAGGGGATGAACAAAGCGTTACATTGGTAGAACGTGAACATGTAAATAAACAACACCAACCGTTTGAAACCATACAATTACAAAAAGCTCGACCAGTACTAAAACCTGTGAAAGTGTAAGGAGAAATATTAAACCACAACACCAAATGGGATTCTACAGAAGTGCAAATAGAGTTGTTTCTATAAACCGGCATTAAACTGATTCCACAATCTTCTCACTGACGATGCCCCATTCCACAAGGGTGTAATGTTACATCTGGTTAGAGAATAAATAAGAGCTGATGTTTGTCAACGTTAAACGAAACTGTATGTGTTATAGACCTGAGCAGTCACAGACAGGAGGGGGCGAGCCACACACACACAAAAAACTAGCACCCGGGGGAGCAGGGACCTTCGCTGGCCGGGCGGATAAATGTTGTTGTCCCAAAAGAGAAGGGAATGTTTGTTTAGCGCTCGGAAGATACGAGTGATTCAGACGTGTTGTGAGTGGTATGTTTAAATTTATTGCTGGTCGTCTGAGGGAGGACTGCGGTACTGGGGAGAATGTTTTTCAGGGTGATCTGAAGCGACGGAGCGAGGCATTCTTGGCTGAGGGTTCGACGAGTCAGGTTGTCTGGGAGTCGGAACGTGGACCACGGCTGCAGGCTGTTCGGCGATAGAGTCTCGCCGGTGCTGACTACCTGACGCCGACGGGGCCGGGCTGTGCAGACGCCTTCCCTACACGACGCCACACAGAGTAGTGGGCGCTTGACCACAGCTGTTGCAGTCCACGACGGCATCTCTCCACAATGGTCAACAACCTTTGCGTCTCGCCTCTTCCAACAACAACGTCCAACGCACGGTAAAGGAGCGCAGTTCACGCCTCAGTTGTCACCGGGATTAAGTTTAGCAAAACCCAGTAACGCTAATGGGATAATTCATGCAATCCACTGAGCAGCAATTTATGAATTGCTAAGAGTGTAGGTGATTTACTTAAAAATAAAGATAACGAATTTTATTTCGTAATTTGTGGGTTTTTCAATTAATAATATGGTTCATTTATCACCTTTCCTTATGATCCATTATTTTGTCAAATCAATGTAGTTGATTGAACTCACTGGCGCCCAAAGTATGACCTATATCAACTTACATCAGCTTGGCAATCATATGACGAGGCAAACAAAATAAGTAATAATAAAAGTGATAACTTAAAACGAAGGGTATTGTACAAGGGGGAAACGCGTTTAAGGTTAATTTTTTTAAACTGTTGTTATAAGACGATGTTTCGTTTACAAACATTTAACAAGCAATTGCGGAAGAATGGCAAACGAACACTTTATGGGATAAATTATTCTAAGCATTAATGGCTTGTAAGTTATAGAGGTCACATTTTATGCTTCACTTTGGTTTATGGAAAATTACTGGACATGTCTGCTCACGATGAATGGAGGATCTGGAAGATGTTCTCCGAGATCAAATGGACAAAATTGTCTTGCATGGCCTCGCATTTGGGAGGAAGCCGGTTCGAATCCCCGTCCGGGCATCCAGATTTGCGTTTTCCATGGTTTCCCCAAACCACTCCAGGCGAATGCCGGGATGCTTCCTTCAAAAGGGGATGGCCGAATTCCTTCCCGTTCCTTGTCCCCAGTCCCATCCCGCCTCTAATGACTTTGGCGTCGACGCGGCGTAAAACCATAAGTAAAAAAAAAAAAATTCAGTCTTCAGTATGTCTGTGGGACAACCAGTACTCCTGTGTACTGGGCCTAATAAATTCTCCGTTGTTGACAATAAAGGTGATTTTTTTTTTACTTCTGGCTTAATGCCCCGTCGACGTAGAGGTCATTAGAGACGGGTCAGTAAAGGTCTTTCGAGGCTGCTCGACCACAAGTGTCGAGTTGCTGCCATGTCTCATCGTAAACGGTGCGTTGATCTCGTAGTTGGCTTCGTCTAAACAATCAGTTTAAAGCACCACCCCGACGTCACAGCAAATTTCTGCCTAGTCTAGTGGTTAAGTCCCGGTTAACGAACGATATTTGGAATTCTACTACCTTGCCCATTGGCTCTGGTTGATGGAGTCCACCGTTACTCGTTCGGCAAGTGTGTATGTGAGAGAGAGAGGAGCTAACTGGGATCGTGTTTGGGTCGCCGACCTCAGTAGTGCGGTGCTAGCGATCTGGCTCCACGTTACAGAATCCGGCCCAGGGTGATTTTAATTAAGTGTTGTGTTAGTCATCTGTCGTTCTATCACTTGAGACTGTAAACAAGACTAGAAGAGTCTAAGACAATTCAGGAAGATGAAACCCATATGATGCTGGCTGAGTGGTTAAAAAGCTGAATGCCAATTTTTTTAATAAAAGTCTTTGGTTTGCCTTCACTGATTCACGAAATTTTCCACTGATATTATTTAGTTCTAAACGCAAGGTAAAGTAACACTCACTTTTGCAGTTAATATATTAATTCTTAAGTTATGAAATTTTAAAGAGGGCTTCTAAACGACTTATGAAGACGTGCCACTTCTCCACTTTGTATCACCTGAGGCTTTCAGTGATTCCCCATCTTTTGGTAATATGACGATATTGCAACCTCTCCACTTCTCCCACACACAAATTGCCATATACTTAGCATCCTCCACGAAACATTTACGATTCCAATAACAAACTAAACGTGTATACTACAAGAATAAAACAGCCGCTATAAATAGAAATATGTGCAACGTATTCGGTACCACTAAGTTCGAGCTGAGGCGCCACCAGCCTCCAACTGTGGTGGTCCCTGCCTCGAGGGGCAACGTGGTCCGCTTTTCCTCCATCGAGAGGGTTTGAGGTCGTGCTATCGCAACAGACGGTATACTTGCGTGAAGTATTAAGAGGAGCCAGAAGGAGCAACAGTCACGACGAGAGCAAGGAGCGCTAACCATACTTTCGGCTGACAATTTTAAGCTACGGAGACTACGGGAGTCGTATCATTTGTTAGTACACGGCACGTTTGTCAGGCAGCGACTTCAACGTGATACGGCCGAATACATATTACATAGGGAATTGGCCACAAGCCTACAATGCGAGCTGTGGTCTCAGGCTGACTGGGTATCAACTTGGAGACTGACATTCTGATATATATATACAGGGTGTTACAAAAAGGTACGGCCAAACTTTCAGGAAACATTCCTCACACACAAACAAAGAAAATATGTTATGTGGACATGTGTCCGGAAACGCTTACTTTCCATGTTAGAGCTCATTTTATTACTTCTCTTCAAATCACATTAAACATGGAATGGAAACACACAGCAACAGAACGTACCAGCGTGACTTCAAACACTTTGTTACAGGAAATGTTCAAAATGTACTCCGTTAGCGAGGATACATGCATCTACCCTCCGTCGCATGGAATCCCTGATGCGCTGATGCAGCCCTGGAGAATGGCGTATTGTATCACAGCCGTCCACAATACGAGCACGAAGAGTCTCTACATTTGGTACCGGACTTGCTTAGACAAGGGCTTTCAAATGCCCCCATAAATGGAAGTCAAGAGGGTTGAGGCCAGGAGAGCGTGGGGGCCATGGAATTGGTCCGCCTCTACCAATCCATCGGCCACTGAATCTATTGTTGAGAAGCGTACGAACACGTCGACTGAAATGTGCAGGAGCTCCATCCTGCATGAACCACATGTTGTGTCGTACTTGTTAAAGGCACATCTAGCAGCACAGGTAGAGTATCCCGTCTGAAATCATGATAACGTGCTCCATTGAGCGTAGGTGGAAGAACGAAACTAAAATGAGCTCTAACATGGAAAGTAAGCGTTTCCGGACACATGTCCACATAACATATTTTCTTTGTTTGTGTGTGAGGAATGTTTCCTGAAAGTTTGGCCGTACCTTTTTGTAACACCCTGTATATGTATATATATATATATATATATATATATATATATATATATATATATATATATATATATAGGTTCAATGGCAGGGCCGCATTTAAGCATAGGCTACATAGGATATAGCCTAGGTTTCTGCACCACAAGGGGAGGGGGGCCCGCACCAAAAAGAGGGGGCCCGCAACACATCCCTGGATGCCCCGCTTGGGCCAGTAGCCAGTAGTAAAGCTAAAAAAAAAGGTCACCCAAAAATATATGGGCCGAGTTTCATCAATAGTCGGAAGCAGCCAGGGCCACTGCCGTATGTAAATACAATATCTGATTGTACCACAAGATTTCAGAAATTTTTATTCAACCTCTATCTTAACATACAACACAATCACCTCTTAACGAAGATACAAGAATGCAGAGTATCTCAAAAGATTTTTAAACAGATCTCAAAAGATTTTTTTCCAGGTGTTGTACGGTCCTGGTGGCCGCTTTAAAGCCAAGTCTGATTTTATGATTTATTTTATTTGCTGTCTGTATGGCCGACCCCTTTACAGTCGACCATGCAGACAGTATTTTAGTACATCCTTAAGCTACAGTTATAGCTCGTAATTGTTAGGGCGCTAATGACCCCGCTGTCGACGCGCCCTAAAGCAGCAGCAGCAACAAAAACAACAACAACATCAAAAGATTTTTTAATAGATACTAGATTTCCTTACTGTCCGGTCGCAGATGTCGTCGTAGGAGGCCAAGGCTCCGTTATTTGAGCCTTCGCATTATAATAGGAGCAGTACTTTTCTTAATGTTTATAAACGATCTTGGTTACGAGGTTGATAGCACTTTCATATCGTTTGCTGAAGATACAGTTATCTATGGGGATGTAAAGATTGTTTACAAATTCAGAGCAATTTCGAAATGACGTATCAATTCTACGATAAGCTGAAACTTAAAATAAATTTCAAAGGTAATGGGTGCAACGAAAAAACGAAACGTTTTTTCGCGAGTATAAAGTGAGCTGTTGACTCCTTGGAAAGGTGATGATATCAGTGTTGACAGGAAGAGAGTCTTTAATTTGTCTTTGAAAGATACAGACGTCAGCAAAACACTACTGTTAATACCACACAGGAAACAAACAGAAATTCTCCTTGGGTATTCTGCCAGATCAGGTGAGATGTCATAGCGAAGCTACCACTGCGATGACACAGCACTGACTGTGAATGCCTCGAAATCCTGGCTCCTCGCTTCGCTACGACATCTCACCTGATGAAGCCAGTGGAGGTTGCTGCCGAAACTTTGTGGACATAAGAACTTATCCGGCAGAATACCCAAGAAGAATTTTTGTCAGCCATACTCCAGGAAAAACTTAATTCTCACACTACGTAGGAAATGTCGTAATTCTTAATAGTGTATCAAAAATGAAACGTAGTATAAAAGTTTTCTAAATTAAAATAAAGCTGTGTTTGGACTGTGACAGGAGGAATACATTTTTCATTTTTATATTTTACCTGCATCTTTCTTTTCAGTTTGTTTAGAGGAAAGTGACTCATCTGCTGATATCATCTAGTATTATATCCACAAACAAACTATAGTAAACTGTAAAATATCAGTAACTGTACAAACGTGTTCCAGCATTACATAACCGTACAAAAGTCAATAAAACTGTATCACGTATCAATAACTGAACATACGAAGTGTGTTTTGTGTTTTGTGTCCGCTGTAGGTCAGACACCAGTCAGGATTGAAGCGTTATGTAAGGAACTCTGTACACCTGCACGACACGCTGGATGGCACGCAACAACCAGACACACAAAACTAACAGATCCATCTCGATATATTATTCCCTATGTCGCAACAAGAGCTTTAGAACTGTGCAACAAAGAAATGTGAAGCAAACTACCCACGGCTTTTTATCCTATGCACAAGTAGAATATTGTCCTGCGCGAATGGGATTCGAACGGAGATCTGTCAAGATTATATGTAGATTAATCTCACGACAGTATACATGAGTGATTTATATATCTTAAATACAAACGTGCTGTTCATGTATACAGTTATTTCCTCGAAAACCCTAAAAATAGAAGGTTTTATGGCGTACAACATCCGAGTCAGGCATCGTGATATTCCTAAATGCAGTCATTATAACTCTGATTACCAACGTAGGATGTCCTGACCCTTTCCTCCGCATATCTAATCATTCTTAAATGTGCGTTCATAGATGTAATGTCTTGTTTTGTATGAGAGGGTGATTGAAAGGATTGAGCGAATCCTTGAAGGGCTTACGTTTCCGAAGGACATGAGAATCCCTCCAAGTTGAACGTCATTCGATGGACGAGTCACCATTGATGGTGATTTGACCCAGTCGATTAGTATCGAATCTGGTGATCAGGAATGGTGCAGCACCAACTCCTTCCGAATTAGTCTGCTGGCCAATTTCCCAATGATTAAAAAGTTTTTTCGACTACCGTGACTTGAAACAGCTAACGAGAGGCATGCATGGTCACAGCGTCTCAAATATTTCGTCCTCGAAACCAGCCACGGAAGTATATCTTTATAAATTTGTCAAAATACGAATTTACTTTTAGGCATGTTCTGCAGCGGCTGTTTTCGTGAGACTAGATATCATTTCGCATTTTTTTTTATGAGATAGTAATAATTATAAAAAAGTAAGACATCATCGAGGCACAACAGACGTACGACCTACGTTCCAAGTTCCCAATTTCCTATCACGGACTGCGGTGAAGGGGCCCCGTTGCCAGCGATGCGTATCCATGACCTTGAGCAACCACCTGTTCACCGCGTCCGTTTATCGATTCCAATTGTGGCTGTATAGCGCTTCGGCTGCTGTAATACTCGAACGTTTCTAAGAGCAGTCTGTGAACACTAAAACGGGTTGAAACGTCCATAATTTTGCTTACGATGACGAACGTGAGATTTTAATGTATATTTGAAGTCTCATTTGATTGGGTATGGAAGTAACGTACAAATTCATTACCTCATTTGGATAGTGTCATGAAAGCCTAGTAACAAAAGGTTCAGTTACATTGTTTTGCAGCCTACTGATTCATTCTGTGAATGATGGGACGAACACTTTGGTCCACGATACACAACATCTGGAATGGATCGATTGGTCAAATGCAGCTGATGTGAATAAATATTTCTCTGACTGTAGGGGACAGCTAATTTCTTTTTATTCCTTTCCCATCCACTCGTTTCGCCATATTCGTAAGAGTTTAAACTGTTTCTTATAAAATTAACTTTAGCTAGGTATTCCATGTATTGAAGATATTCCCATAGCAACTATGAGATTGAATTATTTGAGCCAAAGTATGTCTCTCCTTTTATGTCCCTATTTTTTTTTTCTTGCGGTTTTACACTTCATTGACATGTAGGTCATTGGAAGCGAGAAAGGACTGGAGACTAGGAACGGGAAAGAATTCGGGCATTGCCTTTTGAAGGTATTTACCTGGAGTGATTTTGGGACGGAGATTGGAACCTGTGTCCTCTGGAGTGCGAGGCCACCACACTCGATGTCTCTCTACGTTAGGGCGCAATGGAGTTACTTAGGAAATCTGTTAAAGAAAGACTTTGAGCCGACAAACGATTCCCGATAAAGAACGCGATTGTGCTTACTCACTCCGTATCTTTCAAGTGTGCCACGCGTAAATTATTTTTTCATCAGTGAAATCCCTGATCAAAGAAGGATTCACGATGACAGAGGAGATGAAAGGAAAGACGCTAAAGCACATGCGCGCAGTCACATAAATACCTACCAGAAACGACAACGCGCATCTGGGAAGAATAAATTTGAGTTTTATGAGTATATAGTAAAGATGAAAGAATGTCTAGAACTTTCCGCATGCAGGCCATCTTTAACCACTCCAGAAGACGTTAGGTGCAGTAAAAGAGGCATACTGCGGAAAAACTATATTTGTTATAGAATGGTTAGTTGTTTCTAACAGTAGGTAAAACACAGCAAGTAACATTTAAGTAAAAAATATAAACAAAAATCCGTTTAGTAACCCTTTTGTTTTATCTTACCGAGCGTGGTGGTGTAACGGATAGCGTTCTGGCCTCGCATTCGGGAGGACGGCGGTTCGAATCCCCGTCCGGGCATCCAGATTTGGGTTTTCCATGGTTTCCCCAAATCACTCCAGGTGAATGCCGGGATGCTTCCTTCAAAGGCCATGGCCGAATTCCTTCCCATTCCTTGCCCCCATCCTTTCCCGTCTCTAAAGACCGCGTTGTTAAAAAGGGACGTTAAACTGTTACAAAAAAAAAAAAAAATTGTTTTATCTTCTTCTTACTGCTTTACGCCTCGTCGACGGCTAAGGTCATTAGAGGCGGGATGGGACTGGGGACAATGAACGGGAAGGAATTCGGCCATGGCCTTTTTGAGGGAAGCATCACGGCATTCGCCTGGAGTGATTTGGGGAAACCATGGAAAACCCAAATCTGGATGCCTGGACGGGGATTCGAACCCGTGTGCTCCCGAATGCGAGCCCAGAATGTTAACCGTTCACCCACCACGCTCCAAATAGAAAAGATGATTCACTAACAATGTTCGAAGAAACTGAACTTTCTGTTGTTTTTAAAAGTGAATATTTTCTTTTTTTTTTTTACCGACTTCAAAGGAGTAGGTTCACATTCGACCGGTATGATTTTTTTTAAATTTATGTATACCTATTACTCAAAAACTGCGCTGTCAAACGGCGTGAAGCTTTTTAATCATAAAGAGGATTCCGTCGAATTGGTCACAATTAAATTTAATCACATGTGGTCCAGTTATTTTTTTATATATAAATTCAAAACCAAACACAAAAATAAATAATTTTTATTGATGTGCATACATTTGGGGAATCACATTTCAATTTAAAGACGATACTTTAGGAATGGTTTCACTGCTATTCCTCTTAGTTGATCCAGTACTTGTTTGTAAAATCAAGAAACAGAATTGAATATCTTTCTGCACGTAGACCGATTTCCCCAAAACAATGCCATCGATTTACGGGAATGTTTTTCAGTACAAAGCAAATTCGTTCAAATTACTCCATTTTAAACTTTATGAAATTTGTCTAAGTAATCTTTTTTATGTTTAACTAAGTTATTTATGTACTCAACCGTCTGCGATACTTTTTTTTAGTCGAAAGAAAGTAATCTCTGAAAGGGATTTTTGAAATTTCATTTTAGTTATTCAAGAACGTGTTTGTAAAATCAACAAAACATGAAAAAATTGGTATTTTTACGCATTGGTATTTCTTAATGCATAGGCACCTTTTGGGAATATTTGGGACTCAATCCATAACTATCATACACAATTCTATTGGTTAAGTCCCGAATTGTTAAAATTTCTTCCACCATCGTGACTCAAACCAGTTAACAATGTTGCAGGAGCCTGGACTTTTTTTAAAACTAATTTAAGGGATTTTTTTTGGGGGTGCATTTTAGGAAAGGATTTACAAAATTTCGATTAAAATGCACCAGACAAAATACTACTCAAAATATTTGCAATATTTTGAGAATATTCACGAATAAATAGACACAATAAATACTGAAAACTTGCAATTTATACTAACTTCGAAATATTTTTATCATCATCTGGCAGTGAACTGATACATGCTGGGATAGTCTTCGTTCAAACATATATTAACCTAGATATAGAATATGCCTACACAAAAATAGCAGTGGAATGTCAATTTGCTCTAGCATATATATCAAATCTAATTCAGAAAAGAAACACATACTACTGTCAAAAATTGTAGTTACAAAAAATATTTCCGTAAACCTCAAGAAATCGTAATGCAAAATAAGAGTTTTTAGTAAGAATGATAATAATAATGATACTATAAGGAACATTGGACATTATATAACCTATTTATAAGAGTGTTTCCTAAAAATTATTTTTATAGCATTTCTGTAACTGGATCCTTAAGTGGTCTTTTTGAAGTCGTTTTTTGGTTAAAATGTTACAACTATGGCATACGCTTGTTTATATCGCTAGATCTTCACAAAACTTAAAGGTATCTCTAAAACCTGGAAGGAAAAAACATAAGTTTGGCGTTTTTACAAACGGAGTGGAAAGTCAAACATAAACACCAAATATCTAAAACTAGATAACTTTATAATCGTGTTATTAGCTGTTAGAAATTTCTCTAACTAGACATTTATTGTATTGAAGAGATATTTTTTTTAAAAAAAAATGTTTATACTATATGCCTGAGTTTAGCAATTTTGTCAGTGGTTTTCTATTCTGCTGTGATTTTCCGTTCAATATGCAAATCTTTTCGCTCCCACGTGTTTACACATTTCATCTGATTTGAAAGTACCATCTCATTGTCCAAAATTATATTTTGTTTCTCTGTTCGAATGAGTTTAAGAATTGTTTTTGTCATTCCAGTAACAATCAGTTCTTTAGAAATCGGGAGATGAAGTCATCATGTACGAGCAGAACTAATTGATACTTTGCTCTGAAGAGCTGTGTTTTACATATTGCATGCCACATAAAAAGTTATTCCGTAGTTAAATAATCATTTCTGTTTTTTCCTTGTAATCTAAAAACAGAATGAATGATTATCCTAACAAGATATTCACGTTATTTACATTTTACTAATTGCCACTATATCTTTTAATAGCCTGTTAAATAGTGATAGAACGACACACCCTTTTATGGGCATCAAGTATACTGCTATGGAGTCTGCTGAGTCGGGTTATACCTGAGATACCGTTTCGCAACTCACCTCACATCCAGTAGGTGGGGAAAGCGTGTCGGTTATTCCAGACCAAAGAATGGATCAAGATTTGCACACTGGATACGGGTTATTAGCTGTCGGTTTTCCCTTAGCTCCGTCACCTATCAAACGAGCATTACATCACATCATGCAGACACACGAACTGTAACACGTTCTATTAGTAAATTTCCTCTCTCAGTACATTGGATGTCTGAAAAAATTAGTCTCCTCTTTGGCCAAGGTCACTGAGACACAATAACGATATATCACAAGGAGTTAATCAGTTCAAGCTTTTATGGTGTGGATCAGATTTCATCATTCCGGCCTTCTCTAGCAGAATACGAGAATAATTACAGGATATATTTGAAAGTTCTTAGTCAGATTTCAAATTTATGCACGGTGCTCATGGAGTGTGGGCATACACAGTTAAACTGTCGGATTGGTACGTTGAATTTGGAGTCATACGTGTCTTTCGGAAGAATAGGCCTGACCAGGATAGCACTTAGTTTCAACCTCTTCCTTATTTTATCTCTTTACAGTCATTTACACATAAGTTACACTTTAATAACACCTCAACACGGGGGAAGGCAATGAAAAACCACAGCAAATCAACTCTTCCTAGATGTTGCAACAACAATCTGCGAGATGCGTAGAAGAATAAAAAATAATTTAAATGTTCTTAGAAGGAGTAAATTGCTAAGCTTGGTTCAAGCTTCCAAATCGAACTTGAAGTGTTAAAGTTCGATTTGGACTTCTGATGTTATACATTCAACTAATTTGGCAAGTTAATCCAGAAAGCAATAAAAACAAATTTGCTACTGAGACAGTCAATAAACAGAACTCTTCCTGTTTTCAGGATGATACAATTTATTCATTCCAAGCGAGATAGCTTTTTTAATCTACCTCGTAATCTGAATTTTTGAGGGGTTAATTGAATTCTCTGATGAAATGATACATCGAGTACAAAGCTTTGTCCGAACGCTGGATGCAATTAACCGCGGTGAACAAAGAACTTGGTTAAAACTAGAATTTCCCGCAACTTCTTCCGCATGGAGATTGGTGTGCGTAGTAATGCGTTTTTCTTTTCCTTTTCTTCTATTAGCAAAGCATAAACGTTTATAATGGAGTATCTTTGTAACTTGTACCCCAAATTTAATTCCACAATTTCGTTACGCATATTGGGGAGTTAAATTTTAACGTAGTGGTTTGATGAACGTTTTCCGTTTATTTTAATGTACTATGTTTCAGGAAACTGAAGAAATAAATAACGTAAGTTACGTAGTAAGATATATATAGTCCAAATGCTGATGCGTTTAGCTGTGTCGTAACGTGATCTTTGGTAGGGTATCTCGTAAAGAAGTATTCATTTGAGATGCAATGTGATCTGTTCTCGGTACGATTTCATTATCATCTCTTGCTTCTTTACCCGTCCACGTATATATATAATGAATTTACACCTCGACGACTTCGAAGTCATTAGAGACGAGAAAGGACTGGGGGCAAGGAAGGGGAAGGAATTCGGCCATGGTCTTCTGAAGGGAGCATCCCGGCATTCTTCTGGTCTGATTTGGGGAAACCTTGGAAAAGTGTAATCTGGATGCCCCGACGGGGATTCGAACCCGCGTCCTCCCAAATCCGAGGCCAGTGTGTTACCACTCGCCCATCACACTTGGCGTAGAGTAATACGATTTACTAAAGATTTTACTATAAACCAGAAGCTTTCAAACTGTCAAAACGCCATCCAAATTGGTTCTGTAATTTTTGGGTGACAAATAAACAAATACATAGACAGGAGCAGCTCGCTTACAGATTGACATAATCCCGGAGCTAGATTCTTGGGGATTGATCTTTATGCTGCATTTTTCCGTATTCGTTTGTTGCCTCTTTGACTGGGTACCAATGAAACCTACTAAGGGCACGAAAACTTAGAATACGCTGCTAAAAGTGTGCTGTCCTGATAAAAGTGAAGCTTAATAATTCAAGGTTCAGCAAATTGCTCGACAGTAGCGAAAGGAAAAATAGCTCCTTATCAACTTACGCTACTTGATATTGAATTACGAAATTCACAGTTATTTGTTGGGTTTCAAATGTTTAGCATTTATAATTAGTTTTAGGAAGATGGTATAATTATTTAAGAGATTTTCCGCTGTGACGGAATTAACAGTGATTCTAAATGGAATTTAAATCAAGGTTAGCAAATCCTATAAATCGCTTCAACTCCCAGCAATTTCTCATTAATCACAACATACTTCGATCACAAGTATCGGCATAGTTTCCCGTTTTGTTCTTCGCCTTAGTTTTGCTGAATGTAACCTTCTGGCTTCTTCTACCTACAAACATGCAGACTCAGTAGGTATTCCAAATGAAAAATCATAAATCGTGTTTTTAACTTTTGTAACGTAGCAACAGCATGAAATACGTGATTAAAGCAGGTTCTTTGTTTCCAGAGGTGGATCGCGGAATTTTCCGAGACATAAATGGCCGCCCTTCAAAAGAAATTTTGCCGTCCCCCTGATGTTGCTGCTCGGGGCAAGCGCCCCTTAGTTTGCTTCCCCCCGCCCCCCCCCCCCTCGAACACCCCTAGATCTGGCAATGGTTGTGCCTACTGACATCAATCAGAACAAACAAAAAAATAAAAAAATTAAAAAATAGAATTCTAATACTATAAATTGGTTTGCGTTTTGTTTACCAACGAATTTTTTTAGTTGGACAAAAATATTTTCTTTTGTTTCTGCCAATTTGTATCCACGAATAGGTCATGTGTATGTGTGTGCAATATAACCTGAAAAATATCTTCCGCTCCGTGCTTCGATGTGGTATTACGAATTGAACTAAACATTCGTGTAGTGCCATTAAAAATAACAGTTGGCTATAATAGCGTCATATAGTTCAGAGTGGGTTTCTGATATCAGACCAGTAGCTATGAATTTGGTAGTAAACTAGAACCATCAACGTAAGTACTTCACTCGAACAGCAGAAGCTGACATATGAAATGTCATGAGAAAGATACCGTTGAAAAACAAGTTTTTGTTTTCAGAAAAACTTACAATTAGTTTCCATCAATCAACAACAGCAAACCATAACTCCACTTGGTTGCTTGTTTGAAGCCTTTCACTTATGTTCGCATTTAGAAGCGGTACGTTACTGCCAGATATTATTTAAATTGCTAGGATTTAACTCTAATATGTGGCTTATATGGCTATAGCTCTCACTGAACACAATTTCTTATTTTATTCAAGTAACTCATAACAATACAAAAAATGTAAAACTACAAGTAGTAATTAAAACAATGATTTGAATCAACAGTCTTTGGGGTATTTACAGTAGTGTGTTGCTTATTAAAAATTGGTTCAGACATGGCATTCAGAAAGATCAGTATTTGATTTTGAATTGGATAATACAGAATTTTCTTTTACAAGATTCTTTGAAACCGTTCTAGCCGCGTGACAAGATGACGTCTCATTAAATGTCATAACCGATTTCCTCTTCATCGTTTGTCAACAACTCCATAACATTCCTAAGGACACTGCTTTCGATGAGTCATAAACTACTTTCAAAAACAAAAAGTAATTGATTTTCAAGACGTCCTGGAAAGGCTGTGGATTATATTTCATGAAAAAACTGTAGCGTTTTCCATCTTACCTGTAGCAGAATTTTCATTAGTTCTTGTTGTTTCTATTTCACAATCTTTAATGTCATAATTATGCTGTGTAGTTTAAAAACTATACACAACGAAATGTTCTTACTATTAATGTAGAAACAATAATGTTATACAATTATAAAATACATCCATTCTTAGGGTAAGATCTTTTATGGTGTTTCTGAGGCGATTATAAACCTTATGAACATGAAAATTGGTAAACGATTCCAGAAATAAAATACTTTTAAGCAAAAAATTAGTCATCCTGTAATTATTTCATAACGTCAATAATAATTGATACTGATTGATAATTAATTCATTGACTTTTGTATGAAAATACCGAAAAATTTAAGATTCTACCGATTACATTATGCTTTTTAGTATGTCATTTTGCAATTAGCATTGTGTCTCTATATATGCATATACTGGAGCAGCTGATCTGAAAGGGTTTGCGAAGACGAGAGGTAGTGCTGGTGAAAGCGGCTGTGCCACATTCCTGCAGCCGTGTGAGGGCCAACGCCAACACTTCAACCTCAACTCAATCTGCAGAACTATTATACATAGTCCCAAAACTATGTAGTAGATTAACTGCATTGGAGGATAATATTATGAACATCTTGATCTGACTATTATATTAAGATTTTTCACACTTAGTTCTTCTAGTAAATTTTAACTATATGGTACAAATGATTGTTTCTTTGGTTATTGCTAAAAAAAAAAAAAAAAAACTCGACGATAACGGAATGGGACAGCAATAAACAGGTGCAAAATAAGCATAATATTCTTCAGTTTCCACATTTTGTCTTTTAATATGTGGTATGTGAGGACAAAACAATTGACGCAGATAGTAACAGTATTCACCTTTGCTTAAAGGTATATAGACTTTAATCAGTAAATCGAACAAATCAAAAATTAATACCTGTAACATTCTAATTACGAGAAATATACAAATAAACAGTAACTGACAAAGTACGCAACATATAAATAGGGAAGAAATGGTTTTAAATGTGTGAGAGATTGCATATATCTGGGAAATGAAAGATGATACGTATACCTGGAATGATGACTTACATAAAAAAGCGCAAAAAATGGAGTGAATAAGTAGAGAGCCTGTAATACTGACAGTATGTTTTGAAAAAAAAAAAAATTTGTTAGTATTTTTCATACAAGACAACCGGTTTTAATTGCAAAACTTGATTTTATAAGCTTTAAGTGAAGAAAGCAATCAGGAATAGTTGTGACTCTTATACAGTTGCTTAAATCTCTGGAGTGATTTGCAATATTAATAAAAATTTCTAAACAAGGGCTAACAGAACAGAGAGATGCAAGTGACGGAGTAAAGTATAAAACTATCATGTCATCAGTTCTACGTCACATGTTTCAAAATTCTGATCTGCGACATTATAGAGAGAATTAAAAAGAAATTGCAGTAGGTGTTCAGCAAAGTCCAGTTTGGTTCTGTAGATAGAGAGATAGGGGAGAATGAAGTCTTGAATTATGATTTATCCTAGATGGATAAGAAATAGATTTTCTTTCAAGGAATTTGTTTAGCAATTGTTTTGGCAATTTTAAAAACACTGTCCCGGTAAAGATTAAAAAAAAATAGTTTACAACCTGCATAAGCATCACTCAAAAATAAGAAAAGCAGAGAATCATCAGATAAAATACAGAGTGAAAAAGGGTAAAGTAGTAGCTGTATAATGTGGTACGACACATAACCACATAAATATAATAATGAGTTATCAGGGCAACGCAACAAGGTACTATGCATTACGCCGACTTAGCGTAATATTTACAAGGACTTCCTGCAGAGCAGAGGTCAGCGAACTTTTATCCTTTTATTGCGAACTCTCCATTCAAAATAGAACGAAAGACGACACAAACACACACACGGAGTAGTTTGAAAAGGCAGACGACCTTTCAGCACTCACGGGGCAGGAGGGAATGGCTCGGTCAGCCTCAGTTCGTTTTGTGGACATTGTGAATGGTGAGATTATGTAACCCTAAGCTGGCGTGACCAATTGCAGATACGTGACGTGACGTGACACGCCAAATTAGAAATGCTGGGAGTACTCAGACTGAGAGAGATGAAAAACCGAATGAACACGAGAAAAGTACGACAGTTTCCGAAGGAATCATCCAACCCCGTCGAAGGAAAATGTGCTGAATCTGAGTGTGTTTGGAAGGGTGAATGGTTTGCCAATAGCATTTTAGTTCAGAAAAATTGTTACTATTTTATGTATAATGTTGTTCCATGTCGCCTATGGGGAGAGAATTGGGAAGTGCTACGACGATGATTCGACCACGAAAAAGGCACCAAGGAGTAGTAGCAGCGACCCAAGGTTTCAAAACGAGGCGAGAGAAGATCCTGGAGGTCTTTTTGGTCTCTCTGTTTCGTGTCTTCAATTGTGCCTGAGCACGAGATATACCAAAAAGCCGACAGCATATCATGCGATCGGTAATGTTGTGATAAAGAGTCTTCATTTTCAGTCACAAGGTGACATATTAATTTATGGTGGCGGCAGCCTATGTGGTCGATGGTTGCTGATTACGTCAATACCGATCAGATGGTAAAAGATAAACTTTGCATAAATTCCTAATATGGTGTTTGTACTTAGTACCTCTATTGTTGCCCAAACTAACGCCCTGAGCGGAGAAGTCCGCATCATAAGAATCTTAACCCTCCCAGGTACAAACTGAGAAATTAGCCGTGGTATTTGTGTAAGGAAGTTTGATTCAGTAGCTACTGTGAGCGAAGCAGAAGACATTAACTCCTAACAAGTAGTTTCATTACGTGTCCTACTGTAAACTGTAAATGTTTAATTTTGTAAAAGAAAATCAGAACGGTTTTTGTCTTGTAATACTTAGTTATTTAATTTTAGTTACCACTGATGTAGGACAAAAGTGTTGTTTGTACTCGTATATAATTTTTGAGGGGTGTAAGGGTTTGGGAGAGACTATACTAGTCTTTTCCAACCAAATGTCAACCTCTCCTTCACGTGGTGCACCCTGTTTGCACGGACGAGGCTCTGGCGACTGAAAGATTCCCGGTATAAGGAGTCACCCACTGCTTGCCAACGGCCTCTGAAAAGAGGGCGGAAGAGCGGGGAGCGGTTCAGGGCACCCTCTTGCCCTTGGGGTTGGAAACGGCCCCTAAAGGCGGATGAATCAGAAATGATCAACGGCATGGGGATGCAGAAGGCAACGGGAAACCACTGCATTAAAGACCCAAAGGGTATCCCGAGGACATGTAATCCTCTCAAATTACATATATCATGATGGCTTCTTCCTGGGTAAAATATTCCGGAGGTAAAATAGTCCCCCAATCGGATCTCCGGGTGGGGACTGCTCAGGGAGGAGTCATCAGAATGGATAGAAACATTCTACGAGTCGGAGCGTGGAATGTTAGAAGTCTGAATAGGGCAGGTAGGTTAGAAAACTTAAAAAGGGAGATGGAACAACTTAAGTTAGATGTTGTTGGGATTAGTGAGATTAAATGGAAGGACGCACAGGATTTCTGGTCTGGGGAACACAGGATAATTAGCACACAAGCTGTCAATGGAGTCACTGGTGTAGGATTTGTAATGAACAAGAAAGTAGGGAAACGGGTTAGTTATTATGAACAGTTTAGTGACAGGATTATTTTGATGAGGTTAGAAACTAAGCCCGTCCCAACCACATTAGTACAAGTATATATGCCAACGTCACAGGAAGATGACGAAGAAATAGAAAAAATATACGCTGAAATTGAAGAATTAATCCAATATGTGAAAGGGGAGGAAAATCTAATAATCATGGGTGATTGGAATGCAATAGTGGGAGAAGGAAAAGAGGGGAATACTGTAGGAAGTTTTGGTCTAGGAGAAAGAAATGAGCGAGGAAGCAGGTTGCTAGAATTTTGTGAAAGATATAAGCTAGTAGTGGCGAACACACTGTTTAAGAACCATGCAAGAAGAATATACACCTGGAAACGTCCTGGGGATACAGGCAGATATCAGCTAGATTATATCATGGTCAAACAGAGATTCAGGAATCAAGTTCTAGACTGTAAAGCGTACCCAGGAGCAGACATAGACTCGGACCATAATTTGATAGTAATGAAGTGCAGGCTGAAATTCAAGCGAATAAGGAAGCAGCATAAGCAGAACAGACTGGAAGTGAATAAACTGAAACAATCTAGCACAAGAGAAAAATTTGCAGAAATGGTAGACTTAGGTCTAAGAATTAACTGTGAAAGGAGCTCAACCGAGGACGAATGGAATGCATTAAAGACCGAAATAATGAAAGCTGGCAAAGAAACCTTAGGCTTTAGGGAACAAGCTGCCCGAAAACCTTGGATCACAGAAGAAATTTTGCAGCTGATCGATCAGAGGAGAAGGTACAAAAATGCTCAGGATGAAGCAGGAAAAGAGCAGTACAGGCAATTTAGAAATCAAATAAATAGGAAATGCAAAATAGCAAAAGAAAAATGGCTACAAGAAAAGTGTGAAGAAGTAGAAAAGGAAATGGTTGCAGGAAAAGTAGATGTTGCATATAGAAAGATCAAACAGAATTTTGGAGAAATGAAGAAAAGAGGTATGAACATTAAAGCTGCCGATGGGAAACCTCTTTTAAGGCTCAGAAGATAGAGCTAACAGATGGAAGGAATACATTGAGAAACTGTATGTTGGGGACGACTTGAACAATAGTGTATTGGAAAAGGAAGGCGATGTCGACATGGATGACTTAGGAGATCCTGTTTTGAGGACAGAATTTAATAAAGCTCTGAATGACTTGAAAGCAAATAAGGCAGTTGGAATTGATGAGATCCCTGCAGAACTTCTTAAATCTCTAGGAGAGGAAGGAATCGAAAGATTATTCAAGCTGATATCAAAAAGTTATGAAACAGGAGAAATTCCAACTGATTTTAATAAAAATATCATCTTCACACTTCCAAAGAAAGCACAAGCTGACAAATGTGAGAATTATCGCACCATTAGTCTAACATCACATGCTTCAAAATTACTGACCAGAATAATATACAGAAGGATGGAAAGGGTAGTAGAAGAGATAGTAGGTGAAGATCAGTTTGGGTTTAGGAAAAATCGCGGTACAAGGGAAGCAATTCTGTCTTTAAGATTAATACTTGAAGGGCGGATCAAGAAAAACAAAGATACTTTTATGGCATTTGTTGATTTAGAAAAAGCTTTTGATAATGTTAGGTGGGACAAGATGTTCAAAATTTTAAAGAAGTCAGGTCTAAAGTATCGAGATAGAAGAATACTCTATAAACTATATAAGAATCAAGTGGCTGTAATAAAAGTAGAGAATCACGAGAGACATGCATCAGTTAAAAAGGGTGTGAGACAAGGTTGTAGTCTATCCCCGTTAATATTCAACTTGTATGTAGAAGAAGCAATGAAGAAAGTCAAAGAAAAATTTCCATGTGGCATAAGTTTTCAGGGAGAAAAAATCAGTATGCTACGATTTGCTGACGACATTGTCTTATTAGCAGAGAGGGCTGAGGATATTGAGAAGTTATTGAATGGCATGAACAAAATACTGAAGGAAGATTTTGGACTGAATATAAATCAAAGTAAGACAAAAGTGATGAAATGTAGCAGAAATGATACCAATACTAGCAGATTAAATATAAAAATAGGATCGGATGCAATAGGAGAAGTGAGTGAGTTCTGTTACTTGGGAAGCAAAATTACAACCGATGGCCGAAGCAGGAATGATGTTAAAAGCAGAATAGCACTAGCAAAAAGAGCCTTCATGAAAAAGAGAAACCTTTTAGTTTCAAATATTGATCTAGGAATTAGAAAGAACTTCTTAAAACTCTATGTGTGGAGCACAGCACTTTACGGTAGCGAAACATGGACTTTAGGAATACCGGAAAGAAAGAAACTTGAAGCATTTGAAATGTGGTGCTACAGAAGAATGCTGAAAATTAGGTGGACAGACAAAGTAAGAAATGAACGAGTTTTGGAAATGATGGGTGAGAAAAGAAGTTTATGGAAGAAGCTTACAGGAAGAAGAGACAGGCTGGTAGGTCATATTTTGAGACATGCTGGATTGGTTAATTTGTTAGTGGAGGGAACAGTTGAAGGTAAGAACTGTAGAGGTAGACAGAGATTAGAATATATGAAGCAGATAATTGAGGACGTGGGTTGTAAGGGGTATGTAGAAATGAAGAGGTTAGCACAGGATAGGAAGGGATGGAGGATTGCATCAAACCAGTCTAAAGACTGACGACAGCAAAAAAAAAAAAAAAAAAATTGTCTCTGTTTTGCACTATACTGTACGTCATTTTTTCCCTGTATTTTTATGCTGACTTTCACTGCACTAGAACTGACCTTGTTTCTGCTATTAAGTGTTGGGAGATTGTTTTTACGTCCGATGGGAAAAATAATAAATATTAAACAAAAGTTAAGTTGATAAAACAATAAAAAGAGGATGTCGGGACAAGGAAAATAAATAGTAATATCGTAAATGTGTGAATGAAGCCTTTCTCGGCACATCGCTGAAATATAATCTTCGCGGGTTCGCTCCCGGATGATGTTGAAGTACGAGTTTCCGACGGCGTATTCTGGCATCGTCTTCAGGTGTCAACCAGCGCTGCACTGCCGTTCTCGACGACGATCGGCTTTTGACTGGCATCATTTCATTGCCATAGTATATTGAAGTTTTTTGTAATTCGACATTTATTTCAACTAAACGTTTAATTTAATTCAATGTAATTCGATTGTGACTGAGTGCAGCCTCCGGTGGCAATTTCCCTACACGCCAATTCCCCCCCCCCCGCCTTTCCTGTACCTACTTACTTTTAGCACTATACAAATTTAAGCTTTAAATTGTTTCAACGTTTTCGGTAAATTATCGATCAATTCTCTTGGTAACTTATTCACATCCCTGACCCCCTTATCTACTAAACAAAATCTACCCACACAATTGTGCTTGAAATCGAGTGCCAGCTTGTGGTCATGGACATCTTTTCCCTACAATGCATTACTTTCGATTCTTACAAAAATATCTTTTCAAGCGTCATCACCAAAATACTCCTTGTACACTCCCATGACCCTCCTCATCCTCTTCCTGTCTTCTAATAAATACCATTCTTGCACTTTTATCACATCTGTTAATGATTGTGTCAGGGGTCCGAGTTGTTGTTGGCCTATTTGTGGACGTTGTGAGTGGTAGACCTTAAGTGGAGTGACTAATCTTCGTGTTTCCAGGCCTCTTCTAAGTCTTCCGCTCTTCCGTGAAGCTCTTCATCTCGCGGGCTACTAATTGCAGTAATTTATCAGGATATCCGACACCAATCCGTTTTATGATCGGAGAACGGAGGATAGAGGAGCCTAGAACTGGTTCAGCTCCAGCTGATATAAACTATCCTATTAGAATGAGAAAACGGCTAACTGGTAGTGAGTCCGATTAATGGTCACTGAAAACTGTGCATTTACAGTCAATAATGTGTCCTGCAAGGACCACTCCGAATGCTAGCGTCTTGAAGCTAATTTACAACTTCTATTACTGATTGGTAGATTGAATGTCTATGGCGGAAGACATGGCAGCTTGGTTGGATAGCATTAGCGCTAGGCGAGGCTACGAGAATCGGCGCGATCGATTGGCTTAAAACCATATTGACTGGTTCAAGTCTTCACGAAGAATGAGAGCCAGTATTGCTCGTGAAGCTGTGAGGAAGACCCATATTGACGTCAGTGATCGGCCTTTCGTACTAAGCATATCAGCAATTTGATGAATAAACAAGCTCTGCCGACACAGCAACACGTGCCTACAAAGTTGTCTCGATCTATAATTTAATGTCTTAGAGTGTGAATATTCATCCAAAATACCAATATTTTCAATAACAATTCAAGTCAATTCCGACATTGATAATTGTGTTTTATGGTTAAACAAATCTGCTGTCGTTTTTAGCATCATCTCCAACTCCTGTATTTGATACTCAAAATGTGGGTCCGATACTACACCACCATATTCAAGCAATGGTATGATCAAAGTTTTGTAACTCAATTGCTTTACTTCTCTCATACATCCCCTCATAACTCCCTCCAACAAGTGTAGAATTTTAAAACCTTTTCTTACTACCTTTCCAAATGTGTCCTACCCAGTTAAGCTTGTTATCAAATGCAATGGATAGATGTTTACATTTCAAGTCTTCAACAAGCAATTCTTTCTCCACCTTACAGTCATAATCAATATTTACTTTTTTCTCTGTGTATCTAATAGCCTGAATATTCTTTGCATTTATCTTCATCCCATGTTTACCAACCAAGGTAACTATCGTGTCAGGATCACCCTGCAGCAGTTTACATCCTCTGCCGTTTTGCCATTTTGTCATCTGCAAACAATTTAATTTCCGAGAGTAAAACATCAACACAATCATTTATTAGAATAATGAATAGCAATAGTCTCAGTAAGCTACCCTGTGGAACTCTCATTTTTACTTTCATCTTCTTTTGATACTGCATGTCCTACCCTAACTGTTTGATTTCTATCTTTTAAAAATTCTTCTGCCCTGCAAATCACATTCTCTTACACTCCATTAGTTTTTACCTTATTTACTACCATTTTTTGGAAGATCTAGTGCTAAACTATCAATTTGGCCTCCTTTTTCCATTTCATCCAAAATATCTTGCATATATCCCACGAACTGGGATTCGCATGAATATCCTTGACTAAAGCCATGTTTCCGACTTAAAAAGTACTTATGTTCCTCACATATATTTCTGATGTGGTCGCGTATCAATCATGGAGGAAGGAATATATGGAGACGAAATAACGCTATATCCGCGAAACCTGATGAAAAAACTGCTCTCCTACTGCGCATGAGCGACGGATATCGTAGGAGTACCAAAACATTGGGCTGTTTGCACTGTGTCAATATTTCATTTTCTATTTTTCTAAAGTTTTCTACAATGCCAAGATGTGCTGCATATGGTTGCACAAACAGACAAGATAGGAAAAAACTTGGAATATCGTTTCATATGTAAGTCACATTGTAATAATCGTTCTTGAAGTATCTTACAGGTAACTGCAACATTCGCTATAAATTTATTCATTGCTCTCAATAGGATCATATCGTTCTCAAAGTGTAGACAATTAGCATATGTTACTATTTTGCACATGAAAAGCTAGCCTTATTGTAGACAAGTGTTGAAAATTTAATTTAAGGGGGTCATGTTTACGTTGCGACAAAGTGAATATGGTATTCTGCATGCTTTACTCACGTTTAAGTTTACACTGAAAGTGTATGATGAAATTAATTCGGATAATTTGTGCTGTATGAACTACTAAACGTGATGAAATAAACTTTGTTGTCCCAAATATAGTTCGCGATGCATTTCTTGTGTTTATATGTGTCTACGTAGTTTGATCATGTAGCGGCAATATTAATGGAAATATTGGCAGGTTGAAATGCGGTGCGTACGAGAAGAGAACAAACAATTTATTTATTATTATTTGCAAGCTTCTGACTTATAAATGCACTGATTTTGCTATCAAAATTATATAGGCCACTAATAGTACAATATCTTCTAAGTAAGCTCAGAAACTATGAGGTCTTGTGAAGTGATAATTTTCTTAAAAGTTCTAAACATTGACTTAGGCTATTTTTAAAATTTCAGATATGACTTGTTTCTGTTTGTAAATATGTCTACAACTATATTTCTAGATTTTGAAATCTTTCTTATCAATTACTGAAATGGAATGTGAAAATATAACCTATTTGAACATCATCTAAAATTTAAGGACTGTAGAAATAAACAGTTTGTCATTCAAGTTAAAAAGAATTGCCTGCTCATTTCGTTAGTCCGAATTCATCATCAAATATGGATATGGCGAAAGTTTTATTCTGGTCCAGGCCGCATTTCAACCTAACCACATCAATTTTAAGGTACAATTTCTCGAGAACTAAGGGAGATATCAAAAAATTACTTTCAGTTTCTCTCATCGAGTTACATAAGAATTCGTCATCAAATTGCGGCGCCACGGTTATCGTTGAATCCCCTCATAACATAACCACCTCACTTTTGAGACAGTATATCTCGCGAACTAAGCGAGATATCGAAAAATTTTATTCTTTATTTTCGATTTGTATCGTCGTGTTACATAATAATCCATCATCAAATTGCGGTGCCACGGTTGTATTATGATTCCCTTGAGGTTTTTGTGCATATTTCCGCGTTTCTCCGGTCAAGCAATATGGCGGCCTCCCCTTCCCACTGGTCTCCACCCGGTTTCACTCCAGTATGTGGCGAAGGTCCCTTGCGTCGTCTCCATATATTCCTTCCTCCATGTTTGCTACCGCTGCTGCATCGCTCTTTTGTTTATTGTGGTAGTTTTTTTATATAATGATCAGTGTTGCCAATCCCTAGGTTTTTAAGGACAATGGGCCATGAATAATTTTTATATTAATTAGTCGGTTGTTGTCGTACGAATATTGTGATAAGATATTTACATCTAAATGATGTTTATACAAGACTATAGTTTTGAGGCTCTTAGCACGTTTTACCTTACAAATAGACGATTATTTAACTACCTGTCTAATGTTTTTCCTATAATATTGGTAGGATAAAGTGAAATATATATCTTCATACTTATTAAAATATAACCTCTCGTCTTACATCGACGAGGCCTTAAGCTCGAATAAAAAAAATCGTCTGCCGAGCAATAATATTGATGCTAAAAAATCGTGTATCTGTCGACTCACCGTATTCCGGTTGGTAGGTGACCCGTGTGGTCTGTGCCGTATTTCACGTTTTACGGTGTACAACAAAAATCAGTCGTTGTCCTACGTAACCTTTAGTCTTGCTCATACAAACAAAAAAGGACCTTTACATAAAAGTAAGAGAATCACATAACTATACACTAAAGCTCATAATAAACTTGATTCTAAAATACTAAGACATGTAATAATTTAGGCCAAGAACAGATGTATATCAATGAAAATAGAGGATTCAGGCAATAAGATGAAAACTATATGGAATATACTAAAATCTCAAACAGGAAAATCTGTGAATCACTCTAAAGACATAAAAATAGACAAAATGGGTCTGTGCATAGTGAAGTAGGGGAAGTTTGTGAAATATTTAACAAACATTTTACTTCAGTTGTAGAGAAATTAGGCATAGAAAAGCAAACCACACATAGTGGCATAAGGTTTCTTTAGACTGTTTTCCCAAATAGATTTGTGGAGATACAATTGCCACCAGTAACAGCCCCCGAAATAGGTAAACTCATGAAACAATTAAAACCTAAAAATTCTTCCAACTATGACAATATTTCAATGAAATTACTAAAAAGATGTTCAGATTGTATCGATCATGTAATTGCCCACATTTGTAAGGAATGCTTAATGCAAGGTGTATTTCCAAATAGACTAAAATATGCCGTTGTAAAATCGTTATTTAAAAAAGGAGAAGCAACATGTGTAGATAACTATCATCCCATTTCATTACTTTCAGGATTGCCAATGATTTTTGGAAAAGTCATGTATTGTAGAGTAATAAAACATGTTACACAAAATAATATCCTCACTAAATCAGAATTTTGGTTCCAAACAGGATAATCTGTAGAAGTGGCTATATATTTCATTATTAAATAACAAATTTGAGGAACTGAATAACAAAATGAGGCCTGTAGGAATATTTTGTGATCTTGCAAAAGTATTTGACTGTGTAAATCATGAATTACTTTTGAAAAAAAATTGAATACTATGGTATTTATGGAACCGCAGGTAAATGGTTAAATCATACATGGAAGGTCGAATGCTAAAAGTTTCAATTTTTTATTCTAAAATAAGTAAAGATGCCTCAACAGATTGGGAGAAAATAAAACATGGGATTCCACAAGGCTCTGTCCTAGGACCCCTCCACCCTTTATTATACATTCTTGGAAACTTATCCGACAAAGTAAAGAGTGTTTTATTTTCAGATGACACTAACCTGACTATGAGAAAAACACCAAACAGTAATCTAGAATTTAATGTAAATAAAGTACTTAGTGAAGTAGCAAATTGGTTTAAGACAAATTCTTTAAAATTAAATTTTGAAACCACACATTATCTTAGGTTTAAAACAAAACATTATGCACAGCCACATTTACAAGTAAGCTATAAAA
>CM061921.1:320740086-320755555 GCA_031002005.1 Vandiemenella viatica | reverse complement strand
ATTTAAATCTATTTCAAAACATAGGATTAACAATGTTGATAATTAACAAAGGAATATTCCGATTATTCCCATCCTTAGTATGTATAATTGATGATCTTATTTATCTTATTTGTTCAGAGCAAAGGTTAATTAATTTATACCAGAGGTGGACAATTCAGCACTTTTCCCGATGAAGCCCTCACAACTAATAATTCCCGCGGGCAAAACAGCTCTTTCCATATGTTCAACAAAACACAGAGACGTTTTTTTTTTGTGCCTACGAACGAGCTAGAAACATTCTGTGATCTGCTGAGTCATTCTTTAATTCGATTGTACTGTAACGCCCCATTTATTTTGTTAGGAAACAAAATTATGTTTTGAGAACTTGTCATAAATTAAGTTTGTTAGTTAACATTTCAAATTTGTGAGTGATTCATAAGGTTCTGCTCCTTCCTTATTAAATGTTATTTAATTCTTGTTATCCAAAACAAGTGGCTGCAGACAGTAATTTAGTATACTCTTAAGCCGCAGTATTAGCTTGTTATTGTTAGGGCGATAAAGATCTCGCTTTCGACGCGACCTAAAGCCATAACAATAACCACAAGTAGCGCCCACATAAATTCGTCAACACAGATCAAACCGAGCGTGGCGGTGTAACGGATAGCGTTCTCGCCTTGCATTCGGGTGGACGGCGGTTCGAATCCCCGTCCGGGCATCCAGATTTGGGGTTTCCAAAATCACTCCAGGCAAATGCCGGGATGCTTCCTTCAAAAAGGCCATGGCCGAATTCCTTGCCCCCATCCTTGCCCCCCATCCTTTCCCGTCTCTAAAGACCTCGCTATTGAGAGACGTAAAGCAGTTAAAAAAAAAAAAACAGATCAAAGGAAGAGTAGGCAGACAGAAAGATCACCGTGCAGAGATTACTCAAACGTAAATTATTCTCAGTTGTAACCGATGAGGTAATAGATTTAATAGCACAGTTGACCCCCAACGTGAACAGTACATTCTGTGTTGTAATACATAACAAGAAGCTCATCTAAAGTGATGGCACACGTTGTTGAAAAGTACAATTCTTGCGTTTTCGTAATATACACTTTCAATCAATTCTTTCTCTGCCAGCACTAGAGTGACATGTTTCAACCCTATATTTTTTAAATTCCGAGACCGTTGATTTATTCGGTCCGAAGGTCCAGAAAAACAATGAAACCTGACTTTCCTTCAAGCCAGCTGAGCAAACAGAAAGCAAAATAGCATGAGATATAGGGAAAGTGATGAAAAGGCCGTTTCATATTAACTCTAATCAGTTGGAATTGTTTGTCGTTTACTGAGCCACATGATACACGGCCGCTACTGGTGGGTTCTTACATTGTTACCTTTAGTTTCATAATTTTATTTCAATGTTAGTATGTTGCTGGTATTCGTGGTTAGTTTTTTTATGACATTCCAAACATTCGTTAAAGAATTCCTTGTTATCATTGTTATTGATATTATAAAATAATTGACACGGAAGGTTATTTCTCTGGGGAGAACACAAGAGAAGGCTCATTTAATTTAATTGTCTACAGTTTATGGCTGTATTTTACGTCAAATATAGAAAAGACAAATAAACAAATATTGACATTTAAAAACAGTGAAATTACTCTCAGCTAGTCATGAATTGTGTGATGGAGCAATAGAATTTACTTCTGTGATCATAGCCAATCAATGGGTGTATGTCGGCCGCTAGCTTTTGCAGTGAACAGAGTTTACTGGCGAATATATTACCGCCAGCTTGGCGTCAGAAATGGCATCCGGTCGTAAAACTGTGGCTCCAAATTTGACCATGCCAACGATGAGTAAAACTTATTGAAGGCAGCCTAACCCAAAATGTTGAGAAAAGGTAGTGAAGAAGAAAAAGTTAGCTGTAATACTTTATCGTAAACGCCCGCGCTCAGCAACAGATAAGAACAGACGAGCTACTAGGCGTGCGTCTCACTTTAACAGGCAGGGTCACGCACAACTTTCTATTCAGTTGCAAAGAACTGAGTCAGGAAATCTAAACTTCTTGCTCCAATCCCTCAACTGGAGAAAGTGAATCTTATTTTCTTTAAGGACGCGCGGTCGAAACATATCACCAAGTTCATAGGGTCGCAAATAATAGTCGACGCAACATCCTTACAACTGAATAAAGTCAATCTAGAAGCAACACAGTTTTACTGTAACACCCTACCAAGATGATCCTGGCAATTTCAGCAAAAGTGAGCGATCTTACCAGTACACAACTTTGTCCGTTATCATCCCATAATGGTACTTTTACATTCATATGCTACAATCATATCGTATTGCATATATACAATGAGTGTAAAATATATTTTTATTACTTTTTCTCCCTAATAGACCATTACTTTCTGTTCCGATAATTATATTTATTCGTATTACAAATTCCCAGAATCATTTATTTGCAATTTGCCATCAGCCAGAAATAAAAACAATTGAAATATGATTCAGGAGTGATGCCAATGATTAGAAGCAAAAATCTGGATTGATGATGACCCTTTCAGCATCCATGTTAAGTTAATCAAGAATAATCAATATTCTCCAGTTGACAACTCGTATTCTTCTTATTGAAGAGATCTTCTTATTTCTCCGAGTCAGCCACCAAGCACCACTGCCGAAAGTCTAACTGGGCCTGTTACCCCTGGCGTACCTAGCAATATAGGAGGAAAGTCTGTCTGCGAAGTGTGTTCTGTATGATAAGTATATTTTTTATTTATGAAATGTGCAGATTATGAGGTGGAGGTTGGGAACCGTCCCAGCATTCGTCTAGATGATTGCGGGAAACCGCCTAAAAACAGCAATCAGTACAGCTGGTACGCGGGGAGGGGGGGGGGGGGGGCTCGTGCACGGTCCCGTTGTACTTCCGCGATGCAAAGTGTGCGAAGTGAGCCACGCTGGTGGATTAGTGAGTCTAATAACTTTTTTATCATCACTTAACATATTGGATTGATAAGCAAACGCTGACATAACCAAAACACGACAACAAAGCGTAACAAAACCAGTGCTATGTACACTTACATCTGTACTCTTCAATATTTCACCTACTAATTTAAGGTTTCTTTACTCGACAGAATATAAAAATTAATGGAAATCACATGCAAAAAAATTACACTTAACAAGTGTGCTATACTGTGTTACTAACTAAAAATGTTTCCCGACAAAGCAATATGGAATAATTAAATAAATTTTGAAAGTATTGTTCGTATTTCAAGGATTCGAGTAAATGTCTCAGCTGTTTTATTACCTATCACTGTAGGTCTACGGTATTGTTAGGGCCTGGAAGTTCAGAGTTCGATTCTCGATTCTACTATCGAGATTTTCGTCGTTTCTCGAAATCAGTCTACTCGAATGCTTGGTTCTTTCATAAAAGCCGATGACAAACTCTCCTTCCCCCCTAACATAAATAGTTTTATTTTAATATTGTCTCCCTAAAAGTATTTCATTACCCTCTTTATACCACGTTTCCAAAATTAAAACTACATAGCTTGTACTGTAATGAGTTTAATATTTTTTTTTATCATCACTTAATGTATTGGATTGATAAGCAAGCACTGACCTAACCGAAACAAGATAGCACAAAAGAATAAAACGTATGGAAAAATTCTATATGAGAACTTAATTCGAAATCAGAAAGTTCAGTTGCGCTATCTTTTATTGTAAATTAAAGAAATGAAAACATGTGTACTTGGTATTAATAAATGAAAACCAAGCCTGGTGGTTGACGGTAATCCTTGGACTTGGCGTTCGGAAGGACGTGGGTTCAAATACCCGTCCGTTCGTCCTGATTTCGTTTAGTTTCTAGGTGAATGCTGGAAGGTTACTTCAAAATCCGATGGCCAAATTTCTTGCGTTTCAATGTCCCGATCTTCTCCCGACTCTAATGACCTCGACGTCGACGAGCTGTAAAGACAGAAAAAAAGTGGGAATGTGCTAGAAAGGAGTGAAAGAGATCATTTGTCCAACACGAATAGCAGATAGTTAACAGATATATTTGAGAACTGGTTTTGTAAGAGGTGTTAATGTTCCATGTAGCATTTCCGTAAGAGAAAATAATTTCTGACAGCATACTTAAATCGGAGGTACGATTTAGGTGTGTCACTTGTTCCCGGGTCGTGCCTGAAGTGGTATCTGGATATCCAGACGGAGATGTGGGTTAGAGCATGATTCACCCAGTTACTGTAATCAACAATGACTGATTTCAGAGATACAAATATGAGATGTTGCTACCATCATGTTCAAAATAATCTTTGACAAACACCGAAACTGGAATATCATTCATACATTATTCAATCATAACATATTCTTATCCTGTTCTTGAGGCAGTCTATGATTTTCAGAATTTTGTTTCAAGCAGACGTTTGTTCACAGTTTGTCGGAACTAACTGAAACAGCAGTGAAGTTCTGAGATAAATGTCGGGTATTTATTGTGGATTCTCGCTGAGCAGAAAAATAAATCGAAGTGCCACGACTAATCCTAGTTAAAATGTAACATTTCCTTCATTGATCTGGACTTGGTAGAGATAGCGAAGTGACCACAAACCTCAAGTTAATGTCACCTAGTCGTACTAAACGCACTTTGCTTTTCTACTACGTAACTGGCAGTACAGCGTTGTCCTAGTGCCTGGACGTGTCCAGTTGATGATACGCTACTCACGTAAGAGTCAGCTGTTACATGACGGCCCTGAAGAGACGAGCCCAACTGGGTCGAGGCCGCCTCTCGACACCTCATCCACGCTGAAGTCTAGTTCATTGGAACCCGCAAATGGTTCACCACACAGTAAGTTACCCGCTGAAATTCTAAGTCAACTATTTCAAATTGTATTCTTTCAGAAAAACATTAAGAACATCGTACAACACAACAATCGAATACAATCAGGGGTCGAAGATACGCGGCCACTGGGTGTTTGGGCTCTGTAGGATTCACGAAGTATGTTTAAATTAATACTGGGATCATTACCTACCGTAAGGCATCATAGAATTCTTATCCGTTCACAACCCTCTATTGATCAAGACGGTGAAAAGCTACGAAATCGCCAACAACTGCCGTTAAGAAACCTGTCAAAATAAAAAGAGAATATATCTCTGTCATCCAATTTACCTATTCGGAACTAGCTTCGTTTTTATATGTAAAAAAACAAAACAGTTTTATTTCAACGAAAATAAAAGTTTTAACTAAGAAGACGTTGTGAAAAGTTCATTTCGTAGCTTCTAATGATAAAAAAATCTACAGAACGTATAAAGAAACTTCCTATGAAAAAATTATCAGCAAATTGAGTGAAATTCCATTTTTAATAGTTAGTTAACAGCATGTCTATCTCTGGTCGAGGGCAAGACGTTTTTAAGTCGCTCTTGTATATTTTTTATCTGCAGATATTTAAAAACAAAAAACCGAACCCGTTCGGCGAGCGGTAAAGCTCTGCCCTGACCTTCTTGAGGATCCGAGTTCAAATCCCCGTCCGTACATTCATATTATAGCTTCCATGGTTTCCCGAAATCACTCCAGACGAATGGCGGGATAGTTGCTTCAAAAGGTCGAGGCTGAATTCCTCCCCGTTCCTTACGTCCTCATCTAACGACTTCGATTTCAACGAGGCCTAATACACAAAGCAAAATAAAAAGTATTGGAATCAACGGAAATCTACCTGTTCCCCTCATCGATCACTCTTTAAGAACTTTCAATTTATTGTTCAAACAAATGCCAACGATATAGGCACACAGTTATTTCCCCTTCGCAAATTAACGAAAAATAGAGTGGTAGCATACTAATTTTGTTTTCTAATCTGAGAAGAGGTTTTGTTTTTGGACTGAGTGTGTTTACGCATTCGGTAGAACGTAACACTACACTTGCCACTCCGGCATTTGTAATGAATTCTTTTAGAATTTTGTCTTGCCGTAATAGGAATAAAAATGAAACTTTAGGAAAGTAGCAAGTTACTTCTCGCACGAAAATCAAATTTTAGCCAAGTCCTGCAGTCATAAAATTTCTGAAAGCTAAAGAAACTAGCATTTAGCCAGATTTGATATTTAAAGGAGCAAATTACAGCGTTGGTGTGATTGTGGTTATTATCAACGCTTTTTTGACACGCTTTGTCCCGAGTGGATCGGTTCTTTCGCACCGAGCGTGGTGAGTGAGTGGTTAACTTCCTGGTCTCGCATTCGGGAGGGCGCGGGTTCGAATCCCAGCCCGGGCATCCAGATTAGGGTTTCCCATGGTTTACCCAAATCACTACAGGCGAATGCCGTGATGCTTCCTTCAAAAAGGCAATGCCCTGTCCCCAATACCATCACGCCTCTAATGACCTTTGCCGTTGACGAAAAAAAAAAGAAAAAAGAAGATTCTTTCGTGCCCCACTGACAGTAAATTATCTGAGTGATGATTAAAAAAAATACTGATGCAGAATAATTGAACCGATACTGAAATTCATAGCCCCTTCAATTAACAGAGGCTACTCAAGGTCAGTCCAACCCTACAATCGAATGGGAAATTTAACACGTGCCTACCTGGACACAGCGTTCAGCTCGGAGAGGTAGGAATGGAGTGGCTGGTGAGTTGATGAGCGGGGCTAGGGGACGTGACCTTAAGCCGCCAGTTCGGAGTGAACATGGCACAGATGAATTGTCGGTCACCAACGAGAGAGACAAATATGTACCAGATGAAAAAGCCACAATTAAGGTACTTTCTGTTGCCATCATATTTAAAACTGAAAATGCTCTATCAACGAGACAGCCAGATTCAATCCTTATCGATTTGTATTATTCTTATACATATTTTAGGAAAATATCCCCTTAGCTGCAATATCAATGGAATTTACGCCACAGGTCTTAGTTTTTTCATAGCTGAGAAACCGAGCGGGCCGGTGTAACGGTTAGCGTTCTCGCCTCGCATTCGGGAGGACGGCGGTTCGAATCCCCGTCCGGGCATCCAGATTTGGGTTTTCCATGGTTTCCCCAAATCACTCCAGGCAAATGCCGGGATGCTTCCTTCAAAAGGCCATGGCCGAATTCCTTCCCATTCCTTGCCCCCATCCTTTCCCGTCTCTAAAGACCTCGATGTTAAAAAGAGACGTAAAGCAGTTAAAAAAAAAAAAAAAAAAAAAAAACGAGAGCTGAGAACTTAAGATCCTCAATTTTCGTTCATCGTCCGGCTCCTGTGCACTTTTCCCACCATTTTGGTTCAAGACACGCCACTCTCCGTCGTTTTCAGCTAAATGCCATCGAAATTCACAGAATTTTAGATCATGTCGATATTTTTACATCGCTGATTGGCTCGCTAAGAAACCCTATTCCTCAGCAGGTAATTTTATTGGCTGGAGTTCTTTCTCTCCTTTTTTGAAAGAATCGCTACACATCGTGACTTCGGCAAGCTCCCGTTTGAAAATTTCCATAGCTAGTTGATAGTCAGTGCCCAAGCAAAGAATGTCGTCTTGTTATTCCCAAGGATGCTTTTAACTGTTTAACTGGTGACACACCCTATGGAATACATTGCCACTCTGGCAAACAGACGCTTGCTTAATGTTATACCGGTACAGGCCCATTTATTGTGCGGAGTCTCCAGGTACAGAATTACGTTAAGAGATCATTGAGCTGTTCCTCGCACATCGGGCTAGCTACTGTCTCGAAACTTTGCACACGCAAATATTCCTAACGTTATAATCCATTGCTAGCAATTTAACAATTAAAACTGCACAGGGTGACCCACTTCGGTCATCCTGCTACAAACCTCATCAAGAATTGTGCAGCTAACACTCACACACAATGGGATCCTATTTGTTGGTTATGGACATTACCTTGCACTTATTGCAACTTAGTTTATGTTGCTATTCATTGCACCATCCCGAAATAGTCAGAACGCGCTGAATTTCTAAGTATTCGGAAGAATTATTTAGTTATCTATTGATAACTACATTATTAGCGAAAAATCTCAACTGCTATTATAGTTGTCTCCAAGGTCGTTTATAAGAATTAAGAAGCGAAGTGGTCCTATTTTACATCCTGAAGCGGTTCGTTCTAGGACGCTTCATTATTGTAATAAATAATTGTTAGGTATAGGGAAGGCTGTAAGGAATGATATTTTATTTTGCGTGGAAAAAGTCCTTGTCAGAGATCTAACACTTCAGCGCGGATTCTGCTGTAGGAGATGACACTGATTTCGGCGTGGTGTTTCATTTGGAGATCACACTTATATTAAATGTATCTTAAGGTATCGGGCGGGGATGTTGAAATAGTTTGTTGGTGTCAAGTCATCGTATTGCGAATTGAACTGTTTTCTTTACACAGTTCCAGAAGTTAAAGTTCACTCAGTAAGTAGTTACAGGGTTCTAATCATTAGTGAAAAGTGAAGTTCGTCAGTGCGACGTGTTAAAAATCATTCTACAAAGAAGTGTTCGTTTATTCGACCTTGCTCAGTGTGCATGCTACATCGGCTCCCATCCCACGAATCTGCATGAGGTACGCATCAGTATACCAGTCCGGTATCGATCTTGGAGGATAGAAGGAACTCCGTCGTGTCCAACCGATAACTTGAACGTTGCGGAGCTACTCGAATTATCATACATCATCGACAAATGACCACTTCTTATATCGGTAAAGTCTGCGACAGTTACCCACTGCAAAATTTAACTCTGAACATTTGTCGAGTCCGTGAAATGTGTTTAGCTAACCCAGTACCGACCTTTGCGACTAACGTTGCACAGATAAGAAATACTCGTGTTCTCTGTATTGATTTTAACGGAACTAAAGGCAATTTTCATTGTTCGTGAATGATGTGTTAAATTCTTTTTTTTTTAATCCAGCATTGTTCGATGTTTGTTTTTAAATGTATTTTGAATCGAATAAATCATTACAGTTTTCCTGTTTTAGGAAAATAAATGCAAATCACACTGATCGTTTCTTGTATGACCCATGTCCCCAGTATGTAATATTTAATTAAGTCCTTGTTTTGGTGCAATCTTAATATTATTTGTAGGCAAATAGTTTATTCAATTTCATTTAGAAGCAAAATCTGGCACCCAGCGTTATCTTACGAAAATACTATTTAAAGAGAATTGACAGTTTGATTTCAATAGGGAGCGTCCATAAACTACGTGGCTTGGTCTGGGAGGGGAGGGGAGGGATTAGATAGAAAGCTACGCTGGGTTACATGGGAAAGGGAGGGGGGTGTTTTGAACAAAGCCACGTAGCTTTCATTGATATTATTTGTCACAGTTAAATTAAGTTACAGAACACACAACAGCATGTAAATATTTATTTCCGTCATTTAATTATCTCCATATGTACTTACTACATCTACATCTACACTCTGCAAATCACAAATACTGTGGGTGGCAGAGGGTGCTAAGCACCAATTCTAATTCTGCGCATTCCAATCCCGAACAGATCGAGGAAAGAAGGAATACATAAATGAATCAGTACGGCATCTTATTTCTCTAATCTTATCCCTCCTGTCATTGCGACCTAAATAGGTTGGCGGAAGAAGTATTTCGTTGCACTCGTAAATTAGAGATTTTCGCATATTCTCCAACAAATTTAAACGAAAACGACGTCGTTTGTCCGCCAAACAATCCCAGCCTAACCCACGTATCAGCTCTGTGACACTTACATAAGGACTGTAACTAGCGGTCACGAATCGAGCGGCTCTCCTCTGTACTTTCTCTAATGTGTCAATCAATCCCTTGCGATACGGATCCCAAATTGCACAACAGTATTCCAAATGCGGACGCACTAGTGTTTTGTACGCTATTTCTTTTGTATGAGCATTGCTGCTTCTCAAAATACGACCTATAAAACGTAGTTTAGAATTAGCTTTGCCTACGACGGAAGTTATGTGCAAGTCCCATTTCATGTTGCTTTGTACTGTTACGCCTAGATACTTCAGGGAATCGACCGTGTCAACTACTGAATTGTTAACTTTGTACTCGTGAGCAAACGGGTTCTTTTTATTACTTATTTGCATTGCCTTGCAATTTTTACAGTTAAGTGTAAACTGCCATTTATGGCACCTTTCCGAAATAATATCCAGATCGCGCTGAATTTCTAAGCAATCGTCGGAGCACCTCACTTCCCTATAAATAAGGGCATCATCAGCAAAAAATAGCATCCTGCAATTAACGTTGTCACCGAGATCGTTTATAAAAATTAAGAAAAGAGGTGGTCCTATTACACTTCCTTGAGGAACGCCCGAAGTAACATCTAGTTTAGAAGTGGCTTCCCCGTCTACAACGACATACTGTGACCGACCAGTTAGAAAATCGCGTATCCATTCCCAAATTTGATCAGATATACCGTACGCTCGGATCTTCGCTAAGAGTCGGTTGTGTGGTACTTTGGGATAGTTTGTCAAGAGAATACAGTACAAAATGTCTTGTCGAATAAACAGGGAAAAAATTTACGTGCCACGAGGGGAGGAGGGGTGGTACAGAAGCAAACGCCACGGCAGGCTACGTGGGAGGGGGGGGGGGGAGGGGAGAGGGGGAGTTTCACAGGAGGGCAAAATGGAGCTACGTAGTTTATGGACACTCCCATAACAGCTGCAAAGTATACCTAATAATTATTATAATTTAACTATCCAAAGAGGTACACCACATTGATTGGAGGATGCCCGATTTAATATCCAGATTAATAGAGCTTTTGCGTCAATGACGAAATACTGCGACAGAACATTTAGAAAATCCCATACGACTCCACAAATCTGTTTTGATACTCCTTACGCGATTTACATTGATCTCGCAACCGTTATGTATTAGTGTTGGCGTACTGATGGCATTGCAACTCAAACCCTTACTCACTTTTGTTACGCAAGGCCAAATTTGCAAATATTTAAAAAAGAGACTTGTAGTGGAAATGGTAAAAAACCTGGTGCATGGCATTTTTCACTCGTCCTCTTAATTCAATTAAGCTTTCTGCGTCTCAGATATCGCCATTCCTTTTGGAACGTGCATGTATTATGTTTTCCTTTATGAACAGTTTCTTAACTTTGCATGTTTACTTCGCTCATTAGTTCTCTGCAATAATTTACCGCATCGGAATTAGCCAATAACTCCCTTGATTAGCTACTTTTCTTCAATGGTATCTGGCACAACTTTAAAGGACTGGTTTTTATCTTTCAGCTTCATTCTATTGAAGCTTTTTCAAACCTATAACCGGTCCTTTCTGTTTTCCTTGACCTCTCACCTGTTGATTTTACGGCAGCAATTTTGGTTTTATGATAGCTTATTATTGCAGTCGTTGAATGGCCTGGTGGCTCAGTTGCTAAACCATCTGACTGAAGACCGCAACCGAGCGTGTTTTAGTAACGGCTAGCGTTCTGGCCTCGCATTCGGGAGGACGGCGGTTCGAATCCCCATCCGGGCATCCAGATTTGGGTTTTCCATGGTTTACCAAATCACTCCAGGCAAATGCCGGGATGCTTCCTTCAAAAGGCCATGACCGAATTCCTTCCCATTCCTTGCCCCCCATCCTTTCCCGTCTCTAAAGACCTCGCTGTTAGAGAGACGTTAAGAAAATTAAAAAAAAAAAAAAAAATAGAAAACCGCAACGTCCACGGTTTGAATCCCTGTCATCGCGTGAATTTTCAAAGACCCTTAAGCTGATATTCACCTCTGGCAAAATTTGCTGTGTGATGTGAAATACTTCAGAATGTGCGTGGCTCGGATTCCACAGATTCCCTTTACCAGGTAGGATTACCGGGTTTGGTTAACGTGACCACGGCAGAGGTGTTATGCGTGGCATATCTGTCAAACGATTGCCGAATCCTTCGAGGATATCATACCAATAATGGCATTATATTACTACAGTTGCTGAAATATCTTCTACTAAGTCTAACCTAATTGTTACTGTATAATGTAAAGTGTTTCGAAATTACAATGGGAGAACAGATCCAGAATGATTTCACAAGAAATGTTGTCCCTGCCACCAATGCTGTAAACGAAATTAATGCAATCGATATTGATTCATGATTTGGAAACTTTGACTACACTATTTATTTTACCATTCTAAGACTTGGCGACTCATATGTCGGAATCTGGTGTACGGTAGAAGGAGCATATCACAAAATTCGCGTTGGCAGATTTGAGTTTAATTTACACGATTTTGCTATCGGAATCTACGACTACAAAAGATTTCAGCTTATCCTTACCTAAAATTTTCATACTGTTTCAAAAAATTTCTGCAGAGCATTAATCTGGTTTCAACCACATTTCGGTTCCGACTACGATATTCACTTTCTACATCCATTAGCTGGTTACATTCGCTTCTGAAGTCAGCTAATCGAACTTTTAGTTGTTGTGACACTCTCGAATTATGCTTCCCACACGATGAAAAACCCTACACCACTCAACCATGTCACGAAAATCGATAAATTCGCAGCCAAGATTGTAATAGAAGTACCGCAGTCTCCGAATCAAATCCTCTACCTTGCTCTGTACCATAGGTCCATAGTCTGTTCTCTCCATGCTGCTGCAGATCGTAGCTCTGCCGGCATCTGGTGGCCACCGGCCACAGAGTTCATCTTTTCAGCCAGACGTCGGAATGATGAGAGGATAACTTCTGGTCCCAAGATGCGCCACGATCTGCAATGACTACAAACCATCTGCTCGATGGCATCCGAGATGGCCTTTTCCATGTAACAGATGAGGCCCCCCTCCTGCCCATTGGAATACTCAAGGGGTGGATGCTAGAGTTCTTCCGCTGACGGTTCGCCATTTCCTTAAAGGGTTCCATAACTCGCCTATTAATGGAGCTCCCACCTACCAGAATCCTATTCTACGTTTTCTCAGATCTTATGGGCTGGGGGCCATCCACTAAGTGAATAACGACTATAGGACCAGACGTGTTGGACAGTGACATAGGCTCGGCTACCTGACCTCTGAGCTTATACGACTGTCCCCGCTTGCGGCTTCAAGTTCGGATATCCTGTTTCAGCCATCCATAAGTGACAGCTGCACAATATCCTCACTCTCCGCATGAGATGCATATTTGATTGTTTATAGGTGTGAATCTGTGCTAGACCTGGCTTATTCAGGGATACTCCTACCACGTTTGATGCATCAACTTACGATACTTGAAAATTGTGTAACTTTCGTTCACAAAGCTGAATGAGTGGCAGATCGGCCACCTCAACCTAAATCTGCCCACAGCAAACACAGTCCTTAAAAATTCTTACTATATTTTTGAGAATTGAAACGTCAACGAAGAAACTGTTGAGCCAGTGAATTTCCTATGTGTACAACAGAACACTGATGTCGAACAGCATTACGGTAGCAAACAATAAACGATATGGAAAAAAAGTGTCTCAAAAATACTGCCACCGAGCGTGTTTGGTGAACGGTTAACGTTATAGCATCGTATTTTGGAAGACACCTGTTCGAATTCCCGTCCAGATTTGGGTATTCCATGGTTTCCCCAAAACACTCCAGGCAATACTTCTTTCAAAAGGCCATGGCCAGATTCCTTCCTGTTTCTTGTCCCCAATCCCTTCCCGCCTCTAATGACCTCGACGTCGACGAGTCATGGAGACATAATAATAATAAAAAATACTGTCATCAACTGATTATTTCTTGAAGCATGTTCAATGTCAAACACTGAAGAGCCAAAGAAACTGGTATAGGCATGAGTAGGCAAACACAGAGATATGTAAACACTCAGAGTATGGCGCTGCGGTCGGCAACGCCTGTATAAGACAACAGGTGTCTGGCGCAAGCGTTAGATCGGTTACTGCTGCTAGAATGGCAGGTTATCACGAATTAAGTGAGTTTAAACGGGGTGTTATAGTCGGCGCACGAGAGACGGGACACAGCATCTCCGAGGTAGCGATGAGGTCGGGATTTTCCCGTACGACCATTTAACGAGTGCACCGTGAATATCGGGAATTCAGCAAAACATCAAATGTCCGACATCGCTGCAGCCGGAAAAAAGATCCTGCAAGAACGGGGCCAATGACGACTGCAGAGAATCGTTCAACGTGACAGAAGTGCAACCCTTCCGCAAATTGCTGCGTATTTCAATGCTGGTCCATCAACAAGTGTCAACGTGCGAACCATTCAACGAAACATCATCGATATGGGCTTTCGGAGCTGAAGGCACACTCGTGTACCCTTGCTGAGTACACGACACAAAGCTTTACGCCTCACCTGGTCCCGTCAACACCAATATTGGACTGTTGATGAGTGGAAACGTGTTGTGTGTTCTGACGAGTCTCGTTTCCAATTGTATCGAGCAGATGGACGTGTAACGGTATGGAGACAACCTCATGAATTCATGCACCCTGCATGTCAACAGGGGACTGTTCAAGCTGGTGGAGGCTCTATAATGGTGTGGGACGTGTGCAGTTGGACTGACATGGGACCCCTGATACGTCTAGATACGACTTTGACAGGTGACACGTTCTTACGCATCCTAGCTGATCAACTGCATCCATTCATGTCCATCGTGCATTACTATGGAGTTCGGCAATTCCAGCAGGATAATGCGACACCACACACTTCCAGAATTGTTAAAGAGTGGCTCCAGGAACACTCTTCTGAGTTTAAACCCCTCCGCTGGCCACCAAACTCCCCAAACATGAACATTATTGAGCATATCTGGGATACCATGCAACGTGCCATTCAGTAGAGATCTCAACCCCCTCGTACTCTTACGGATTTATGGACAGCCCTGCAGGATGCATGGTGTCAATTCCCTCCAGCATTACCTCAGACATTAGTCGAGTCCATGCCACGTCGTGTTGCGGCACTTCTGCGTGTTTGCGGGGTCCCTACACGATGTTAGGCAGGTGTACGAGTTTCATTGGCTCTTCAGTGTAAGAGAAAAAAGTTTTGTTGTGAGTTGATGCTTTAAATGTTTGAAGATATTTTCAATATTTTTCAAAACGTCTTATGGGTTTGTATTAACAGTTTTTGTACTATTCTTTGTGGACCTTGGGTCTTTGAGATGGAGACGTGGAATTATAGCAGGTAATTACTGTAAGCCAATTACGAAGCGCGGCTTAATGATGGTAGCAGGAGTCCAGCTCATGGCATTCGTTCCTCTATAGCTATAAAACAGACCGAGCTAAATTGCTAAATACAGATAAAGGAACTCAAACATCAAGAACCTCCGAAGCAGAAATACATTTCATCGTTGCCCTTGGTTTATCAAAAAATGATTTCGCGATGATATGAAGCATTTGAAAAGTGGTGCTATTGAAGGGTGCTGAAGATTCAGTGGACAGATAAAGTACGTATTGAACGTGGTTTGCAAATGATACGCCAGGGAAGAAGTTTGTAGAAAAGTCTTGTACAAAAAAAAGATAGATTATGAGTTATATTTTAAGATATGTGTGATTGGACGTTTTTCTGGAGGGAACGGTCGAAGGTAGGAACTGTAGAGTAAAGTAGAAATCTATACCAATGTGAAATTGCTACATTTTCACGACTAAACGGCTTAACTGATCTTGATGAAATACTATGCATCAGTAGGG